>CM038794.1:248913629-249513629 GCA_021764765.1 Vicia sativa | reverse complement strand
ATTATCCCTCTTCAACGCACAAACTCGTTTTGAGGTATAGCAGCAGCATAACGGTCATATCGCAATGGAGCAAAATTGACTTGTATGCTCAACCCTGGAAGTAAACCGGATAATCCCTTTGTCAAGGAAACTCAACCTCATTTTTCAAGGTCACACAGTCCTTCAGATCATGACGTGGTGCCCTGTAATGGAAATCACACCTAGCCATCACATCATACTCGAATAGAATCCCTTCGTGCATGGCAAGAGTTTGGAGTTCAACCAATCGAAACTTGAGCAGCTGAGGAAGCAACTGAGCATATGGCAACGGAATAGGATCGAATTGCTTTTCAGAGTGTGGCGACCATGGTTGAAGAGCTCTACCTTCTAGACCTTTCCGAACAATAGAATTGGACGTGAACGAGGAGGCCTCGAATACGTGGTGATGGAGTAGATGCATGCCCACTTTAGGGCTCAAAGAAAACCACGAGTATAAGGAGGAATAGCGACTCGTTCTGAGGAAAACTGGGGTCATCTCCCTTTCTCAACACGGTCCCTAAAATTTCCATCACCAAGCCTAGCTGAGTCTTCAACTGTTGGTTCTCTTCTCTCAAGGGACTCTTTAGCATTGGATTCTTCCTTGCGGAGTCGCTTCTTTAAAACCCGGATTTCTTCACCATGCTTGGCTTTCAATTTCTCATTAGCTATCTGCATATTCTTCAACTTCTCTTGTACCCTGTCAAACTCTTTGGTCATCTGATCAAAAGAAGAGGAACTACCACCTTTGGCTCTCTTGGTTTCTTCGAGTAAGCCATAAGCCTTCAAAACTTGGTCTTTCTGCTCGATCTCAACAGATAACCTCTTTTTATCTTGAAGAGCAAATGCTAGGTCCATGGCTCGAGCTTGTAACTGCTCCTTCAATTCTCCGATTGGAGCTGTTTGTAAACCTCAATACGCACGAAACCTGGAGGAGAGATTACGGATGAAGAATAGGAAGTAGCAAAATCAGGTACCAGACTTTCAACCAAGGAACCAGGTTGAGAATACAAAGGTGCTTCCTTTTGTATGGAAGCCGAATCTTGGAGACCCGATCTTTTAACCAATCTGTAAGAATCAAACGATAATTTTTTTGGCCAAAGAAAACCGTGCCATTTTTGTGAACCGAGCTCCATGCAACGACAATCGATTTAGCAAAGCGTTCTCATCATTTGCAAAGAAGATAGTTTCCGTCAATCGACGAACAATGGGTACTTCATCAAAGGATATCCTAGTTGACGCATGCCAATATAGGATTATAACGATGCAATCTTTAGTTCCCATCAATGGTACATTTGGAAACTCCACAACTAGTAATGATCTCGTAACCGCCGACATGGTATTCCAAACTATATCATATGAAGTGAGTGCGATGATTCGCTAGACCACTTCATGGTTTTAGCATAATCAACAAATACCCTCTCTTTGGCAAATGTGTGTTGAACCAACGATAAAGTAAAGGCATACAACCCATAACACGCCCCTTTTGACCATGGCGAGAGTGAATGGCATAATATGTATCAGCCAAGATGGTAGGAACCGGATTGTCATTCATGAAAACAGAAATCGCAGCAACATCCACAAACTTCTCAAAAGAGGGAAAAATCACCATACCATAGATCATGATGGCTAAGATAGTATTGAAGCTTTTCCAACTACCAACCTTGGCAAATTCATCAGCTTTGACTAAAAGGAAACCCAACGGAAGTCCACAAGTGCAATCTTTCGGAACCCAATTGTCCCTTACTTCACTAACACGCAAACCAAGGGCTTTAGGAATGGCTTCAAAATCAGGAGTACCCATTCTTTTGACAAAAGGCAAACTGCTTGTGATACTGATACCCAAAAGGAAAGAGTACTCCTCAAGAGTAGGTGCTAACTGATAATCTTGAAAGGTAAAACACCTGAGCTCACTATCATAAAACTGGAGTAGAGATTGCATGGCATAGAACTCATAATCCTCCATTAGTAATGGCAATATGTTCCCATGATCAATGATCGCACTCTATGGCAATATCTCGAGCTACTCTGAGGGGTTGTGATCAAGCCAATCGCCTTTTTCGGGAAAAGCGAAGTGATGAGATAGTTGGAGTTATAAGACTGATAGCAGGGTTGAAACCCAATGAGGATTCATTGTCGCATTGCCATGCGTTTTAGTTTTCCTCTTATTTTACTTTTGCAATTGCCTTATTTCAGGAATTGCTTCCTATTGTACTTGCCTGTCTACAGGCACACTTTCAATTAATAAAATGAGTTTTTGCTTGTCAATTAATTTCTTGCATTTACTAATTTGTTTGCAAAAGACGTTTAAAGTTTTGTGGTAAAATTTTGCATATATAAACATTGTTGGTTTTACCATGATCAGAAACTTTTGAATATTGCTTTAAGGCTTGAGTGATCTGGATGGCAGACAAACTTGTCACATCATGCCAGGGTCACTCCACTAACATTGTATTGCAGGATGCCCAATTGCACCAGTATGGAGACGGATCGGGTTTCTCCGTGCTATCTCCCCAGCTTTGTCCCCATTGGAATCCTTTCGTTTTCCCAGCATTGCTTCCGCGCAGCGCTGATCCCCAACATGGATCCATCATATCTTTCCCGGTGGGAATTCCCCAGTGGAGTCGCCAACTGAAACAACCGGCTGAACATCATCCGATAACTGTATCAATGAAGTCGCCATCGAACGTTTTTTATCTCGTAAAAGGAGAAAGGCAAACACATCGCGAAAACCTAAAAGGGATAAGGCACGGTCTTGCGACCGAGAGATAGGGTAAGGGAATCTATTACGCGAAGGGAAGGTATTAGCACCCTACACGCCCGTAGTACTCTACGGTATCCACTTCTATTTTCTATCTAATGGGTGTGTTTATATCTATTTACTGCTTGATTGCTATATATGTATGCAAAAGAAAAGAGAAAATAAGAAACCACGGGGAAAAGAAGGAAGTATTTACAAAGTTTGCTCGGTCGAGCCCCGTGACAAGATGCCTACGTATTCCCGCATGCAATGGGAAAGTCAGAGCGCCGTAGTTCGGCTCACTTGTTTTGGTGTGTTTTGTGTTTTTTACTTGTGAAAAGGTTTTAAACACAAAAAGAAAGAGAGCGCGCAAAGGCGAAAAAGAGTTGGTGTTGGTTGGTTGTTTTTACCTTGAGAAAGGAGTTTAAACCATTATTAAGTGTTTTGAGTTTGAAAGGAAAAGCAAGTTTTAGTTTTATTCACAATGCAACATGCAGATGAAACTAGCAAAACAAAAGGTTAGACCTATGGTTGAAGATGAGGGAATCTCTACCTATGTTAACATGCAAAGGACGTGAATCCTAAAGTCTAGGCTAAAGAACCAAACCTAACCAAGGGAACCTGCAAGAAACAAACAAGCAAATATGCACAGATCACAAGTAGAATTGCCCTAAACGGGTCTTTAAATAAACCAGAGGGGTTCTGAACATGCTCCACCACGGAAGCCCCTTCATGCATCTCTATTCCTACTTCTCATGGCAAAAGAAAGTCAAAGCCCTACTTCTCATGATATCTAGGAAAGTAAGAGAATGCGGTAAATGATATAGAAATAAATACCCGACGGATATTAAACCAAGAGCAACGCAAGCTATAGAAATACTCGGAAAACTTCAAATCGCAGCCGTGCAATAAGAGTAAACCCGTGAGAATAGCTCGAGGCGTCAAAGCAAAGAGAATGCGCTGCGCATCCAAGCAACAATGTCGCAAGAAGGAGTTAGACCCAAAAGCAAACAAAAGGATGTACACGGGTGTACAAACACAAAACACTGCAAGAAGGGAGTTAGACCCAAAAAACAAGTATAGAAATGCACACGTGGGTGTACAAATGCAAAACACCTGCAAGAAGGGAGTTAGACCCAAAAAACAAGCAAAAGGATGTACACGTGGGTGTACAAACACAAAACACCTGCAAGAAGGGAGTTAGACCCAAAAAGCAAATAAAAGGATGTACACGTGGGTGTACAAACACAAAACACCTGCAAGAAGGGAGTTAGACCCAAAAAACAAGTATAGAAATGCTCCGAAAAACTTCAAATGGCATGAGTTAAACATACTTTTAATCATGTTATTAAAAATGAATAAAAAAAAATATTAAAAATGTCAAAAATGTCAAAAATGTTCTAATATCCTAAAATGTCAGAATATGTTTTTTTATGTATTTTTTACATGTCGAAATAATCGAAATCGGGAGTAAAATTGATTAGGTGTTAGTATTATGATACATGGAAGCAGGGGGGTGCAAATCAGAATTCCTAAATGAACTAAACTATGTTAAATTACCACGTTGGGCCTATTAACAGGGGGTGTGAGATAGCAACATGCACATGGGTCCAGTCCGTTTTTGTTCATTAAGTCCAATCTCGTTTTTTTTGTTTGAGTCCAGTTTCTCTATTTTTTCAAACAATATCAGAATTATTATTTTTTTATTATCCAGATTTTATTATTTATAACATGTCACATTTTATTTATTTTTACGTGTGTCACGTTATCATGTACATGTATGCTAGCTTAACAACAATATCAATTGGACATGTACAATTAAATGAGTTGTCGATTTTGTTTTGTTAAATTAAAATGAAATGCCACGTGTTAAAATCCTAGCGGCTAGCATGGAAAACAAGATGATCCAATGGCGAAAGGCATGCATAGGGCAAGGAAACAATACGCCGAAGGGACGTTTCGGTCATCCTCTCCGTGAGGTGGCGGAAAACAAATCTCGACGGAAAATGAAACAAACCAGGCCGCCTAACTCGGTTTTCAAGGTGGTCATGAATTTGCTCTCCATTTTCCTAAAAGCTACTCAAACCTCACGAAAACCGAACATAAAACCCGGATCTAAAAGTTGAAATCCCACGGACTCGACGCCACGGATGTATATCACGCTTATGTTCAAATTTCGACATCTTCGTGTACTAAACCGATTCTAAAGCATACAAATGATTCAAGCTAGTAGCGGAAACTTACTTGACGGCGAGTATACTGAGATTCTTCTGAAAACTTGAAAACTTGACGTCCACGATTCCTCGCGAGTTCTGAGTGATTCTTGTCGCGAAATAAACGCGTGTTGCATTTAAACGATGACGAACGCGAACTTACAAACGAACGAGGTGCATGCTGCGTTTGACCATAATAACAGGAAGACTTGATTCAAGTTTCCGATTCGCTCCGCTTCCTTTGTAGCGTGGCGATAGAATATGAGAACTATCCTCAGACCTTGGATGAAAATCAGATATTGACGTTGATACAATACGCTGGAGATTCAAGATTGAAGTGAATTCCGTTATAGATCGAGAATCCGATACCGATTTGTTATGGAGAAGATTCGGAGAGAGTGTGTGGTTCGGCGAGAGAGAGCGGTTGTTGAGAGAAAGAAAGGTGACGAATCCAAGAAGAAAGAGGGAACTGTCAGCGTGAGGAAAATGGAGTTTGTTGAAGAAGGAGTTTCGGTTGTGGATGAGGGAGAAAAATGGAAATGAGTGAATGAAGAAGGGTGAGGCTATGGCAATGGTGCGGAAACGGTGAGAAATGTTGTTATAACTGATTCTGTCAGTTTGTCATGGTTATTGAAAGAAAGAAGAAGAGGATTAGTTATGATGAAGGTTAAGAGAGGGAGTTTTCTGTTATGAGGTTACAGAAAGATGGTGAGAGTTGTTATTGAATCAAAAGAAAAGTTTTTTTGTACACTTGCTACATGCCAGCATTGATCCGGGTGAGAGGGTGAGAGGATCATGGATGGAGTTTCTTGTTACTGTTAATTTGTTAGGACAATTGTGCAAAGAGAGAGAAAAGAATCAAGGTCTGTTACTGAAAAAATGGTGAAGGTTATGATTGGAAGAAGAATGGAGTAAAATGTGAGAATTTTGATTCTGTTGGAGTTTTTGTGTGTAGTGGTGTGGAAGAAAATGTGAAGAAAAAGTGTGTAGAAGAAAAGAAAATGGTGATGGGTGTTGTTTAAAGAAAGAAGAAGCCCTGGTGGTGGAGAAAAATGGTTTTTCTTATAGTTACTACTGATGCATGTAAAAAAAATGGTTGTTACTAAAAAATGAAAATAAAATGTATTATGTTCTGTCAAAGAAAAGAAAAAAAAAGATTCTGTTATGCTATGCTTGTTTCCTGTGCTATAAAGCCAATGTCGTTACTTTGTACGCTCCTATCTTGGTGCGTAGTAATCCGACCGGTACAACGGGAACGTCGACTCGAAGAGCGCACTTAATACAACAACATTGATGTTGAATGCCCGATGAAAAAATGATCACAAGCTCGCCGTAATTAGCCTCGAAGTCATGCCGACACAAACTGTTTTGAATGTTTTGAAAATTTTCTAAGTGTTAAGTTTAATACACCAATTCATGTACCTCACTTTGCAGATCCGTAACTTTTCCGATACTTGGCCAAATGATGTGAATTTGGTACCGTTGGAAAGAGTTCGTGTAATATAACAACTTTGTAGTTCGACGAAAATTCGAACGAAGCCTAATTCACGGAGAAAAAAGTGTTCGAAAATTGCTACGCGAGTGTTCGATGAAATGCTTGGCTGGCTGGGCAAATGTTACACATAACATGTAGCAATTTTCCAACTTCAAGCCTTCATTTACGGCGCTTCGTATCTTCCAGCTCCGATGTTCGAAACGAAAAAGTTTCTAAACGGAACTTGTAGAGGACACGGCGAACTTCATCTTTCATGTTCGGAGTTTTTCTGTGCGGCGATCGGATCGACGAGAAAATAGCTCCGAACATGTGTACACCAACTGTTCGATGAAATGCGTCTCATAGCCATGGCAAAAATGTGCATGCTGTCTTGCAATTTAACAACTTTATGCTGTCACTTACGGCGCTCCGTATCTCCCAGCTCCGATGTCCGAAACGAAAAAGTTTCTAAACGGAACTTGTAGATGCAATTAAGAACTCAAACGTTCGTGTTAGGAATTTCTTCGTGCGGTGACCGAAACATTGACGAAAACAGCCCTGAACATGTGCACAAAAACTACTCGAACCTTACAAACATAATGAGTTCTTATTTTCCGAGCTTTATAACTTCCGATACGAGTCCCAGATGGATTTGACTTCTTCAACAATGTTTTAGACCGCTGTGAGATGAACAACTTTCCAGTTGAGCATTTTTCGATTCGGAGCCATGAACTATGATAAAATCAACCCTGAAGCTGTCAGCAAAAGCACAGAAACAAACACTTCAAAATATTTCTAAGTGTTGAGATTTGAGGAATGATAACCGTAACTTCCGAGCTCTGTAATTTTTGATACGTTTCCCGCATGGATTCGATTTCTTCACCAAAGTTGTAGATTGCCATTAAATGAACAACTTTGATGTTGAACTTAATTTGAATCGACGCCTCGAAACTTGTGTAAATTGCCTCCGAAGTCGAGCGCTTGAACATGTTAAAAACACTCAAAATTTTACTGTGTAAAATTTCAAAAGTTATGAACTTCAAACTTCGGAGCTTTATAATTCGAAATCCGGGCATTTCTGGAAAAATCTTCACCAAGACAAAGTCGGAGTATGAAATGCGCTCTTTCCAACGACTATCAATTCACAAACTTCTGACCACAGACGGGTAAGATACAGATGCGGCAACATGGCTCCGTGAACACAAAGTACCTTAAAACTTATAAAAATTTTCTAAGTCCAAGATTACTTAAAATGCAAGAAACCTCGTTTTCACCCGATTCTTCCGATTCTTCTCAACAAATGATCGGATTTTCTCAAATGTCGACTTTTGACCGTAATTTTGATCAAAAACTCCACTCAGTCAAACTTTGACTTTTGTTGACTTTCTGATACACGCGCTCAAATATCATTTTATCTGTTCGTTCTTGATTTTCTGATAAATCGCGTAGATCGATAAGCCAAATACCAATGCTTCACAACTCACGGAAGGCCATAGAATCAGTTCGGGTTCAAATATCCGACCACAACACACTGTAGCTTGAAATTGTAATCAGCATCCACCTGATAGACGATCAGAGTACCAAAACTTGCAAGATAATAATCAGAAGCTTCTGGACACGCTTGCGTATTGAAATGACGCCCGAATTGACAGAACCTCAAATATTCAACTTTTGAGAAACAAACCACTTCTTTAGAATTGTACAGATTCATACGATTGGAAAATCTCGAACCCATGATCAATGCATGAATGATATGTATGCGATGCACCTATTAATTAAGTGTTAGCCAATTATTTATTAAAAAAAAAGAAGAGGGTAAATTTTGGGGTACAACAACTTAGTCGCCTTAACCTCATCGGCACAAATCATCACAACAACACATAAACCTCCGTCACCACGAAATCGTCACAAGTTAATACTTCCAAAATCAACACGGTAATCATAAACAACACAACAAACAACAACATCAAACATAAACATAACCAACTCCATGAGACACGACTATGTTATGCATGTGGTACCCGTCGCTTTGTCCATAATTAGGAACACTTGACATAAAAGCCTCATCGCTTGGCATAAAAGCCTCGTCGGTTGGCATAAAAGCCCATCGTCGCCAATGCAATGTATATGACTTGACAATACAACAACACAACACAAAAACACCATCATCGCTCATCAAAATTGGCATAAAGCCCACATCGCCATAATTTATCCACATCAAGATAAATATATCATCGCATCATAATTGCATTATGCAAAACATCACTAAACAATTCATCATCGTCAAAAGTCATGCATTCATCAATCGGAAGCATTTATCAACAACATCAATATATTCGTCACATCATCATGTACAAAGACATATATTATTTCATCGCAAATCATCAAGTATTCATTAATTAATACGTCGTCGTAAACATTATGTTTAATCACACTACATCATAACCAATTCACTCACTAAATTTCAAAAACGGAAAAAATGGTCAAACACCTATAATCGTCGCGAAAGCCATTCCTAATAACCGGCATTAATCAAAATCATCAACATCGAAATCGGATTGTCCATACGTGCCTTAAATCCACTAAAACGCAATCCGATTCAATTTAACCGTAAATTGGCCTATTTCGGGTCATCTCGTAAAAACTCGTAATTTCTAAAAACTAACCTCACCACTACGTTCTACACGTCGAACTTAGCTAGCACGTCAATTTTCGTTGAATTCAGAACAACTTGCTCCGTCGTCGAATTTATCGAAATCGGAAAATCGGAACATAATCGGGGCAAAAGAAGTGCAAAATCAGAATATGAAAGGCTACAGATACATGAACACGGACCCCCGTGTTAATCAACACGGCCCGTGTTGAAAAGCCCCTAGAAACACAAAAAAATCACCAAGTCAGTGAATCAACACGGGCACCCGTGTGAATCAACACGGCCTGTGTTGATTGGCCTGACAACACTCTTCCTCGTTCAAGGGATCAACACGGGCACCCGTGTGAATCAACACGGCCCGTGTTGATTGATCTGTGTGAAAACTCCATTTTTAACATTCCCAACTTCACTTTTACCATTCCCATTGATTCTAATCATCATCAACCTCATAATCCCTACTCCTATTCCAACTCTTCTAATCTATTTCACTTAAACAATCAACCAAAACCCTATAAATAAACTTATCAACTTTTCCCCCAAATCCAAAACATAAACATCAATACCTAACAATATGAGATGGAGAATCAAACCCCTTACCTCTAGTTTGGATGATCCATGATGATTCTACAAAGCTCAATCCACAAGCTTGCTCATGATCTTCCTCTTCTTCCCCTCTTGCTCTTCTTCTCAAAACTCTTCTTTCTCTCAAGCTCCCAAGTTTCTATTTTGCTTGAGTTTGGAAAAAATGGAAAGAAAAACAAAGGAAAGGGTTTTTATGTTGTTTCTACTAGTAAGCCGAGTTTCTATGTTTGGTTTTGTGTTTTGAATGGAAGGAAAATGAGGGGAAATGGTTTATAAAGTGTGGTCTTACTAGCCAAAGGGTGAAAAACTCAATCCTACAAAATTGCTCCTCACACCCCTATCCAATTATATCATTAATTCAATTAATTCAAATAATTCCGGGGAATTAAATATCGGATCCGAATAATATTTTACCGAACGGAATAAAACCGGACCGAACTAAACATCGCCAAATATATTAATAGATATATCAATTAATATAAATATTCTCATCGCAAAATAAATATCAATCGGTAATTCAAAAATATTAATATAATATAATATTAATTAAAAACAGGCGTTACAACTCTCCCCCACTTATAAACTTTTCGTCCTTGAAATTTCGACCAAAACGAACAAATCGGGACATGCCTACGCATTCGTCCACTAAATCCTCGCGTCAATTAAACAACATACAAAAATACACCAAACACAAGGGTATCTCCCTAACCACAACGCCCATACAAGAACAACCGTGCCGAGATGCAAAGCCCATACAATGCACTCGACAACCAATTAACACCCAACAACTAAACAAGTCGCAAACACACCGATTCACTCGAGAACCAAACAAACAAGATCGATACCATCCTAACGTCTCAATCATGGAATGAGTCACACACTCAAACCGACGCCTCGGAAATGAGTCACCAAAGATAGGAACATAAAGTCCTACAACACAACACCGACACCATCGCTAAATCGAAAACAACAAAATGGTTATACAAACCAAAACTGAAACAATCAGAAAAGGATAAAACCACGCGTGTTACGCAAACGCGAAAGAGATGCCTTCAATTACGCATAAGCACGAACTTAAGAATTACACTTGCAGTTATCGCTCTCATTCCAGCAAATCACAAGGTCACATCGTCCTTGTAGATTACCAACGTACAACCCTTGAACCAAGGCCCCACGGTGGGCGCCAAATGTTCTTGCAGGAAAAAGTTATATAAATGTATTTAGAGTTTTGAAGGCTCAAGCTAAGTATCTTGAACTCCAAGATAATGATTGTCTTGCTTATCCCGCTGGTGGGAGCCCTATTTATATAGAAGTCATGTGACTTCCTCGTTTAACACCTCTAACGGCTTATGCCTTCCTAATTCCATAACTGAACTGCCTTAAATGTGTGTAACGTCTGTCGTTCAACAATGATGGCTTTAATGTGTAACGCGCGCTGCCAGGATTAATGTGGCAGTTTCACCTAGCTTGAACGTAATGCTTGCTTTATTAGCCGAGCTGGATCATGGCTCCTATGGCCGGGTTGTATGTCCAGACCATACTCTGATCTCCATGTTTTCCAACTGAGGACCGTGCTCGGTCTCTTCCTTGTCCCTTCCGTCCTTATAGCTCGGCTAGGATTTTATGTATGATTATGTTACTTTAGCTCCATGTAAATATTTGATGTGAATCTTATTTGATCTTTTTGAGAGCTCTTTCATACATCCATGATATTTTAAACATATTTTCTTTTTTCATTAGAGTCTGTTTGCTTCAGATGACGCCAATCTTCGCCAGTCTTTAGATTATGTTGATCTTCAGATTAGGTATATAACTCAAAGTAAATATATCTAAATAAAAATACTAATTTTTTAATGTATGTCTTATTAGGGGTGTTTGCGGTGCGGTTTGGGCGGTTTTGACGCAAAAAATAATCCGAAGGGCAAGAGAATAAAACACGCGGTTTGATTCGGTTGACTTTTAGAAATAAAACCAAACTAAACCAATGCGGTTTGGTTTGACTCGGTTGGTTCGATTTTTTCTAATTTTCATTGAGTCACACATACACATACAAATGACAACATATAATTTTGTATTTAGTCATTCATATACTACCTAAAAACAATAAAACTCATCATATTTGGACCATAACTTCTCATTTAATATGCAAAAAAAAATTAGACAAAAGTGGATAATAAATATAAAATAATATCATAAAACAATATACAAAATATTATAATGAAACAAAAAATAGAGGAGATGAGAGATTAGTGAAAATGAAAAAGAAAGAACAAAATAGATGAGAGATTAGATAAGAAGATCTGCAATAAAATTAAAAGGGAAGCATATAAATGAGAAGGTGAAAAAAAAGTAGAATATAAGAGAGTAGAAATAAGATAAGAAGAGGCGAGAAGTATTTGGAGAAGAATGGGTTATACTCCTAGTAGAGATTTGAGAAGGCGGGCACTGAAATTCTAAGTGTGAGGAAGAGAAAATCGTTCGTAATCGTAAGATTAAGACATCATAAGTTTATGTTTGGGTTGGATGCGAGTTAAGTAAAATTTGGATAATAACATAATACAGTTTGATTCGGTTTACAAAATACAAACCGTAAAATAAACTGAATTGTACGATTTTATAAAGGCTTAAATGCACTTTTGGTCCCCTCATATTAATTTTCTAAACATTTTAGTCCCCTTATAAAAAAAATTAACTACTAGGTCCCCCAATATCATATTTCATGTTTTTTTTGAGGTCCCCCATGTCAAAATAGTCTAATTTACATATGTGGCATTGAAATTATGAGGTGACATTTTTTAATTGTTGTCACGTCATTAAAAATAGACCCAAAAATATATATTTTAGAATTAAAATTTATAATATATAATTTCTAAATAAATATTTATAGACAAAAATAACTAAAATAATTTAAAATGTTTAATTATTATAAAAGAAACTTAAAAAAAAATAATAATAAAGTTTTAAATATTTATAATGACGTTACATCAATTAAAAAAATGTCACTTCATAATTTCAATGTCACCTATGCAAATTAGACTATTTTATCATGATGGACCATTAAAAAAATATGAAATATGATATTGGGGATCTAATAGTTAGTTTTTTTTTTATAAAGAGACTAAAATATTAAAAAAATTAATATAGAGGAACTAAAAATACATTTAAACATTTTATAAAAATATGACCCTAACAGATTCAAATCATATACGATTTTCTATAATTTTTAATTTGATTTGATTGAGTTTACAATTTTCTATTAGTCTAATTCGGTTTGGAACTATATCTTATATATAAGGAATGCCTCATAGGTTATTTATTACTACTACTAGAGTTTACAACTACTTGTAATTATATAAAAAGAAGGCTAGAGAAGGACCTACCATGTAAAGAAAAAAAGGTTGTTTACTTTACGGCATGGTATTTAATGTTAACCCTTGATGTATATCTCTCGTGGCTAACTAAATAACAAAGCACAAGAAAACAAAAGTTGTAGATGAAAAAATATTGGTGGTTTTGGTGCAAAGTCCAAATTTACAAATAAGATAGTAATATTGTGGGCTGTCACATTAAGCTGAATCTTATAAAACTATGGAAAAGAGAAAAATACAGAAAAGTGGCAATCAAGAATACCACTTTGTGTCGGGGAGGTAGGAAGAAAACTGCCGCGGTTTTATTACACCACCATTTATAATTGTCATTTTCTGTACGTGGCTGCTTAGGTTTTGGCACTTTCTCTTTAAAAATTGGAGATTAATTCTATACATAATGTAATATGTAGTTTTCCATTTGATCTTTTGATTAGATCAAGATTGTGCACATACTCGTGAAAAATATCTTTATGGAGAAGTTTCTATTGGTACAAACATATACAAGTCATAAATATTAGTGTTTCAGGATCGGTCATCTAATCAGTTAGGTAATTGGATTACTGATTTTATGATTGGATTATCGGTCGAACTACATGATCAAATCAGATTAAATTAGATAATTCAGTTGAATAAACTGTTTTTTATAATAAAAATATATTGGTATAAAATTGATCGAATCGGATAATTCAGTATATACAAAATATAACTAACACTTAAACTTTTATAAAATATCATATCATAAATTCACAAAATTCATAATATAAATTCAAATTTTAAACAAAGGTATCTCACATATAAAATAAAACAGTACAGAATTATAAAATTTAATTGCAAACAAAAGTTTAATTGCAACGTAATCTAATTAAATAATTTTAAACCAAATAACTCCAATATGTATCAAATTTTGTTCAAAGGAGAGAAAATTGTTTCAAAATTAGAATCTCCTTTATCAATATTAAAATCATTATAGTAAAATCAACTGTATTCACAACCGCTTTCTTGTCAATGATATTATTATTTTATTTCTTTTATTTTAATTTTAATTTTTTATTAAAATAATTTAAACGACGCTGTTTTAATTTTTTTAAAATAAAAAATAAAAATGCAATTAACTCGCCGATGTAAGAAAACTGTCGATTTTTCCAATTTTTTTCGATTTATTTATCGGTTCGCACCGATTCAATGACATAAGGGATCCAACAATTGAATCAGATCAGTTACCTAGTCGATTTTTCGGTTCAATTGATCAAATCGACGGTCTGGTCCAGTTTTCAAAATACTGATAAATATTTAAAAAACATAAATGTTAATATTAATAGAATTAAATATGTTTTTGGTTCCAATAAATATTTTAATTTTCATTTTTAATCTCAATTAAAAAAAGGGTTAAGTATGTTTTTGATCCCTCTAAATATCTCAAATTTCGTTTTAAGCCCCTCTAAATATTTCCTTCAAAGAATGATCCTCCTAAAAAATTTAATTTTAACTTTTGGTCCCTCATGACAAAATCGTAGCTAAAATGGTCTCTAATATTGTCGCTAAATAAAAAACCGTCGCTAAAATCGTCGCTAAGTTGTAAAAACTGTCGCTAAAACCGTCGCTAAGTTGTAAGAACTGTCGCTAAAATCGTCGCTAAGTTGTAAGAACCATCACTAAATTGCAGGAGGGGCCAAAAGTTAAAATTTAAATTTTTAGGAGGACCATTCTTTAAAGAAAATTTTTGGAGGGATTAAAAATAAAGTTTGAGATATTTAGAGGGATCAAAAACATATTTAACCCTTAAAAAAATAATATATTTTAGTCCCTATAAAAATGAGCTGGGTTGATTGAATATGTCTATTTTGGAACAAGATTCTCTAACGTTCGTGCGGGAACATTAAAGTAACTTTCGATCACTTTCCACCCTTAGATTAAAAAAGTGTATTATAGGTTAACACTTGGCAAATTTATTTTAACAAACAAAATAGAAATTAAAGTGCTGCATAAGAGACAATATCCCGTTTTCTATAAGCTCTATTTCTAGTTTCCAAACAACAACGTAACTATGTCTTCTTCTTTTTATATTGATCTTCATCGTCACCATCAACATTCCCGGTGAGTACCAGCGTTGTCACCACACTCACTGTTGATCATTATCATCGTCGTCACTTATTGTCATTGTCAACACCACCACACTCATTATTGATCGCTGTTGCCGTAAATCATAATTATTTCCATCATCATCATCGTCAACGTCGCGACAATCATCGTTGATCATCGTTGTTGTTGTCAATCGCTCACCGTTTTCACCACAACATTCATTGTTGATCTTCGTCGCCGTCAAGGTTCGTTGTTGACACACTTTACTTTCCCATACTCTTATTAAGGTTGTTCTATTTTCTATTTTGTGTCAAATAAGCTAGCTTTGTTTATTTTGGTAGTTCTCTATTTTGTGTCATCTATTTATATTTCTTCAAGGAAGTTAGGGGAGTTGTTCCATTGTTTTTCTTGTGTTTAGACTCTGTTTTCATACTTAGAAACTAAGAAGCTACATTATAGTGTATATATACTGTTACAATTATAATTGATGAATATGTTTATAAATTATTTTATTATGTTTCTTTATTTAGGAAAATGACATCTTCAAATATTGATTGGAAGCCAATGCTTGGTATGGAATTTGATTCATTAGAGGAAGTTTATAAATTTTGGCTCACTTATGGTGCAAATATAAACTTTGGTTTTAGAAAGCATTATGTGAACAAGAATAAAAAAGATGGATCTATATCATCGTGTAGGTTTGTTTGCTGCAAGGAAGGACTACGAAAGGCGGACAAGAGAGATACGTTTGTTAGAAACCATAGAGCCGAAACTAGAACGGATTGCAAAGCAAGGATTTCTATTGTATTGAAGAATGAAAAGTTTGTCATCCATGAATTTGTATGTGAACATAATCACCCTTTGTAGCTACCAGAGACAACACACATGCTAGCATCACATAGAAACATAATTGAAGTTCAAGCATATGAAATTGATTTAGTTGATGACTCAGGATTAAGACAAAAGTCAACTTTTCAACTTATGAGCACACATGCAGGGCATAGTTCTAATCTTGGATATACACGCGTTGATATAAAAAACTATCTAAATATAAGAAGGCAGAGAAGTATGGTGTATGGCGACGCTTGATGTCTTTCCCAATACTTTCAACGATAATTGTTAGAAAATCCATCGTTCTTCTATGCATATCAAATGGATATAGAAGAATAAATCACAAACATGTTTTGGTGTGATGCAAATATGGTTTTAGACTACGGGTATTTTGGTGACGTTGTGTCATTGGACACAACATGTTGTACCAATCATGCCAATAGACCACTTGCTTTGTTTTCTGGTTTTAACCACTATAGAGGTTCAATCATTTTTGGTGCAACATTATTGTATGATGAGACAATCGAGTCCTTTAAATGGTTGTTTGATACATTTTTACAAGCACATAACAACAAAGAACCAAAGATTGTGTTTAGTGACCAAGATCAGGCAATGTCAAGAGCACTTGCTAAAGTGATGCCTGAGACTCATCACAGTTTATGCACCTGGTACTTGTGGCAAAACGGAATAAAACACCTTGGGAACTTGATGAAGGGTGAAAGTTATTTTTTAAGAGATTTCAAGAAATGCATGTATGAATTTGGTAGTGAAGCAGAATTTGAGGCAACTTAGATTGATTTGTTGAATAACTATAACGTTCATGAAAATAATTGGATCAAATCAGTTTATGTTATTAAAAGAAAATGGGCTTCATGCTATATGAAGAAAAATTCACACTTGGCATGCGAAGTACTTAAGTTAGTGAAAGTCTTAATGCTCACTTCAAGTCTTGTATGAAACCGAATGTGGATATCGTACAATTTTCCAAACACTTTGAGCGAGTTCTTGAGGAGAAGAAAGGAAATGAGTTAAGTTGTGATTATGAGTCCTCGCATAAGCTTGCAAGGTTAAAATATGAGATGTATCCAATACTAATACAAATGGGAAAAGTATACACACATAAAGTATTCGAGCTTTTTCAAAATGAGTTTACCTTATTCTCAGCTTTAATGATATCGGAGAGAAACGAGTCTCATTCTTTATATGAATATGTCATCAATATGGCCAACCATGAACGATCTTGGAAAGTATCATTTGACAACACTTCAACTTCCATTACTTGTAGTTGTAGAAAATTCGAAACATTTGGTATACTTTGTTCACATGCATTGAAAGTGTTTGAAGTGAACAATGTGCAATTTATTCCTGAGAAGTATATTTTAAGAAGGTGGACAAGAGACGCTTGTTGCGGCACTGTGCAAGATTCTAGGGGAAAAGAGGTAGAAGGAGATCCAAAGTTATCTACAACACAAAAAATTAGATAAGTTGTCTCTAAATTCAGTAGAGTGGCGAACAAGGCATCACCTAACAAAGAGCATCTTGAATTTGTTGAAGAAAGTGTAGAAGTCATGCGTAAGAAACTTATGGAACTTCGCATACAATCTAGGGACGATGACAGTGATAACAATGATAATTCGAAAATTCTAGGTCATGATGTTAAGAAACCATATGGATTCAAGAAACAAAATGGCTTAAAGAGGCAAAGACGACTTAAGAGTTGGGTTGAGAACCAACCTACTAAAAAAAGGCTCTACCTAAAGGGAAACCATGCAATCAAGTATATCAGGTATTTAAGTTGATGTGTAAATCCTTGATTTAATTTTACATGTATCATCATTGGTCTTAATTTTACCTAATTATTTTAGGAAAAAACATCAAGAAGTCAAATGATTGATGAAGTATCTTGTTCGGTACTTCTAGCTTATGAGCCTCCACAAACACAAAAGGATCAATTTAATTTCACGGAACTTTTGATGGTAATTTAATCTGTATTTGAAAGAATTATTCTTATATATACTTTTATCTCAATGTTAATTAACTTTTATTATCATGTAGGCACCCCTAAATGAAACTGACATGACAACAATACTGTGAATGGAGTTGATTAATCACCAAGTTATATTTTTGTTATATCAATGATGTCAACAATATTATCAATGGTATTTTGATGTTATTATTATGTGTAATGTTGTATATTATAAGTTTTAGAAGTATATTATTTTGTTATATATCATAAGGAATTTAGAAGTGAATTATCTTGTTATAGTATATATGCAATTTAGTTTTAAGCAACAACATTTGTATTTGTAAGTAGCAGTATATTATGTTGTTATATATCATAATGTAATTTAGAAGTGTACTATTTTATATGCATATTATCTTGTTACACTATAATATGCAACAATAATTAGTAACAATAGTTAGTAGCTTTTAGCTTAGCAGCATTGGATCAACATCATTTAACAAGTTACTTAGCATTTTGCAGCATTGGTTTAGTAGCATCATTGGTTCATTGGTTTAGTAGCAGCATTGGTTCAGCAACATAAATCAAGTTATTTAGCATTTAGCAACATTGGTTTAGTAACAACATTGTTTCATTGGTTTAGTAGCAACGTTGGTTCAGCAGCATATAGCAAGTTAATTAGCAGTCAGCAACATTGGTTTAGTAGCAACATTGGTTCATTGGTTAAATAGCAACATTAGTTCAACAACATATAGCAAGTTATTTAGCATTTAGCAACATTGGTTTAGTAGGAGCATTGGTTCAACATCATGTAGCAACTTCAATTGAATTAACAACATTTAGCTATATAGCAGCAAGTTATTTTAGCAGTAGTTCTTTTATCAGCAACATTTAGAAGTATTAAATTATAGCAATTCAGTTGAAAATTCAATACGGATTTATTTAGTTCAGTTGAATGAAATTGATTATTCATTGACACTATTACATGAAATTGACAAAACAAACTACTTTGATATCATTCATGGATGCTCTTACATTCATTGCAATACAGTAAAACTATTGAAAAATAGTCTAACTTATACATTATACATTATGTCCTGAAATTATTTTGACAATTTCCAACAAACTAAGTTTGGTCCTTTTTCTTCTTTATCTCCACAAAGGTGCATCAAAGATCTAGTTCTTCTTTTGGCTTCAGTGCTTCACAAATACCCACATATCAAATTTGATCCCTCCATGCTTCAATACAAGTACATCAAATAAGGCACATGATTTCTACATAAGACAAACAAGATTCTTCTTTATGCTACATATGATCTGCATAATTCCTATAAAATACAAAGGAATGACGGGCATTATAATAACATAAGATAATAATAATTAACAACTTCTAGTCTTCTTTATGCTACTCATAGGATAATAATAACAAATTTTTCATATTGTTATATTACTGCAAATTTCAAGTTAATGTGATTTTCCAAATTTTTATAAATAGAGATTCACTGATTTTCCAAAATTTCATAAATAGGCCACAAAAAATAGATATTTAACTAACTTTGGAATTGCGGCATCAGAAATGGAGCAACAACAAAGAAAGAAGTAAAGATACGGTGGCGATGTAAGTGAAGAAACAACGACGACTTAAGCGAGGCAACGACGACAAACGAATAAACAAGGACGAAGAAAGAAGCAAAGAAACGATAGTTGAAGGGGAAAAACGACAGTTGGAGAGGAGACGACAAGGTGGCGGTGGCTGAAGGTGAAGACTTGTGAATACGATATCTTTCCTTCCTTTGCAATTAGGTTTTCTGTCATTCCTAATTCTATTTTGATTTTATTATTAATAAAAAGACAAGTGTAAGCTTCTTAACCACTTAAGAATATCTTACAGCTGAAATTTTAGAAAGTCACTCTAGCGTTCCCGCGTGAACGTTATAGAATTTGTTCCCGTCTATTTTGTAGGTTTTTTTAAGAACGAAACAAAGTTATAGATTCTTACCGCGTGATTTGCAATTTTTTGTTGGGCGAACCTCAATGGAACGACATGTCCATATGTTGCCCTTAAACATGAGAACGGTATCCAACATCAACTACAATATTAGACAATTAAAAAAGAAACTAAAATATAAGTGTGGTAATAAAAAATAAAAATTTCTCTATAAAATGTATAGCTAGATAATTCAATTCAGAATAAAACATTATGATAAAAATTTAAAGTAAAATTTTGTGTCAAGTTACATCAACAAAAAAACTAAAATATATAACATATTATATTAATACATGAGAAAATCCAAAAATTTTAATATAACAAATAATGAAAAATGTACTATTCTTTATACTGTATGTATACCCAATAAAAGTATTTCATTATACTTATATTTCAGAATTCTTGATGGAATTTTAAAGAATTTGTGATGAAGTCTTAGAATGATTTTATTTTAAAATAATTAAATTTTGAAGATTTATTATCAAACTAACAAATTTTCTCTAATAATTTTTAATTTAATTATGTTTCTGAAAAAAATGAAATAAAGAGGAGGCGCCACTTAAATTAGTGCCGTATTTTATAAATTTTTTCAGTTATTTGTGAGTTTTTCTACAGATTTGATATTACCAGCAAATTTTCCTACAGCATCACCTGCAATAAAATAATTTGCAAATAAATGTGCAAGTAATATCCGCAGAAAATATCAAATATGTAGGAAAATCTACAGGTAAATCGAAAAAATTTGAAAAAAATAAAGAAAACGTCAATTCAAGTGACGTCTCCTTTTTAATTGATTTTTTTTAAAAACATGGTTAGATTGAGAACTATTAGAACAAATTGTTTAGTTTGATAATAAAACTTTAAAACTTAATTATTAAAAAAAATTAGAAGTCTTAGTCATATATATGTTGTTGAGTATAATATGTTTAAATATAAATTTATGATTTTATACTTATAAAACTCTCTTGATAAAAAATTAATAGATAAATGATAAACTAATTTATAGGATGTAGTCTTTTAAAGATAGTTTATAAGATAAATTAAGTAATCAATTTTGTGGTATTTAGTAAAACTAAAGGTTTGAATAAACTTATAAATATAAATGTAAGAAATATATTTTTATTATTATTTATTTTTAATTAAGATGCCAAGAGTAAAATTATTGGAAATAATAAGCTACAAGCTACTTGAATTATCTTATCATTAAAAGCTATTAGTGTGAAGCAAATGATGATATCAAATTTAATTTGATGAGTAACTTCAGCGATAAGTAAAAGAGGTTGAGACTACCTTGCTTAAAGTACTTAAAGTTAAGGACACTATAGGGATATTGAAAGACTTTGAAAATTACTTTGAATTTATTCTCAATAATGGTAATTATTTTGTGAATGATGGTGAATCATATATGATTAAATATCTCATCTTGTAAGTAATAACATGAATGTCGTTCTTATTAATTTTTCTGGTTTTGACACTCTTGAGTCATATTTTCTAATGGATAATAGAAAAGTTTTTGACACTCTTGAGTGATATTTTCTATGTCCTTCTTGATTTTGAATATATATACCTTGAGTTGAACTTCAGCGGCATCAACACAAAGAGATTTTAAAGGCTATGGATATATAAAAAGGAACGGAATGGAATGAAGCGGAGCATAATGAAACGAAATGGAGTGGAATAAAAATACCATTCTATTGTTTGGGTATGTTACGATAGAATACATTCATTTTGTCATTCCTTCTAAATTGGAGGGTATAAAAAATGATGGAGTGATGGAATGGGATGAAATGCATTCCATCCGATACCGCTTCATTCCATCCTTTTTTAATCAATTCAAACGATGGAACATAACTTTATTCTATTCCATTCCGCTCCATTTCATCCTATTCCATCAATTCAAACATACACTAAATAACTTCAACGACTTCCCTTTAAATACGAGCAGCTTCTTTGGCTTTATTTTCCTTCATAACTTTCAATCTCGTTTTCCATTTCCTTTCCTCTACTATTTCTCTATCTTCTCAAATTAAAAGCCATCTTAAAAACAAAAATACAAATAATTTAAATATTTATGCCAAAAAAATATTAAAACAAAATACAAATAATTTAAATAGTATTTATTTTAAAATATTAAAGTATAACATTTTTGATATAATGATTCTTGAGAAAAAAAATAAAAATTAAAACATATACCAAAAAAATCTCTTGAGGGAGAGCTAATGCCAACAAAAAAATAATCAAATATTTGAAATTTATTAAAAAGATGTAAAATCAAATTAATTAATAATAAATATTATACCTTTTTTCACAATTTTATTTTTTCAATACTTGTTGTGCTCTGGCTTGGGCGGCTCTCCGATTAAGACAATATATGTTGACTCATGCCACTTTATTGATATTCAAGATGGATCCGATCAAGTACATCTTTGAAAAGCTAGCTCTCACGGGAAGAGTAACCTGTTGGCAAATGATTCTTACAGAATATGATATCCAATATACTACTCAGGAAGCCATCAAGGGTAGTGTATTGGCAGATTAGCTTGCTCATTAGCCCAGGGATGATGATTATCAATCAATGATGTTTGAATTTTCAGACGAGGATATTATGTTTATTAGGGATTGTAACATTCCAGGCTCAGATGAAGGACCCGAACCAGTGGTGCCTGCTATGCTTTGGGGGTAATGGTGTTGGCGCCATTATTACATCTCCAAAAGAGTTTCATATCGCTTTCACTGCCATGACTTATTTCGAGTGTACAAATAACGTGGCCGAGTATGAAGCTTGTATCTTTGGGATTGAAGAAGCCATTGATTTAAGAATCAAGACATTGGAAGTATATGAGGACTCTACTCTAGTGATTAGCCAGATCAACGGAGATTGGGAGACTCGTCATCCTAATCTGATTCAGTACAGAGAGCATGTCTTGAAGCTGATCCCATACTTTGATGATATTACTTTCAATAATATCCCAAGAGAAGAGAATCATTTGGCAGACACATTGGCTACTATGTCATCCATGTTTAAAGTTAAATAGGCTAATGAAGCCCCTTCTATCACCATCATGAGGTTGGATGAGACAACGTTTTGTTATGAGATTGAAGATGAAGTCGATGAAAAGCCTTGGTTTTATGATATCAAAAGGTATCTTGAAACTAAGGTATCTTAAAACATGAATGTCATTCTTATTAACCTTCCTGGTTTTGACACTCTTGAGTCATATTTTCTAATAGATAATAGAAAAGTTTTTGACACTCTTGAGTGATATTTTCTAATTAATGTCCTTCTTGATTTTATTTTTATAAACAAAATGTTAAGTAAGCTGTCTCGTGTTAGAGAATAAGTATATGGGCTTTATGTGTGTTTAGTGATTGGGCTTAGTTTGTTAGGAATGCTAGGCCCACTCTCTTGCTTTCAGTTAGATCCATAACTACTTCTGTTATGAACCCCCTTTCATATAATCTACCAACTGTTACATTGCTTTGCACGTTGGTTATAACAGTTTTATACAGTAAAGAAACTTTCATCTTCTCCACTTGAATCAAAGATTCATGAAGAATACTATATGCTAACATGGTATCAATCGCGTTCCGATCCTCTACGCTTCCGCAAACTATCGTCACCTGTGATCTTCGCCTCTAGCTGAGCTAAGCGTTCATAGGTCCATTCTCTACATGATTCATCCATGGCATCCTCTGAAAACAACAACGAATCCGTGATCAAAGATCAAGAATTTTCCACGGTGTTTGCTTCACAAAAGTCCAGCAACACGTTTGGTCCAAAGCTCTCCATCAAACTTCAAGAAAACAACTACCTGCTATAGAACCAGCAAGTGGAAGGAACAATTCTCACACAGAAGTTGCACAAACTAGTTGTGAATCCACAAGTTCCGTCGAAATTCAAAACTGATCAAGACTGCATCACTGGTACGTTCTCTGAAGAATATGACGCTTGGATCGTTCAAGATCAAGCAGTTTTCATCTGGTTGCTTTCCACCATCTCCGATTCTGTCCTATCTAGGGTTCTAGCCTGTAAGCATGCCTATGAGGTGTGGGACAAGATTCATCACTATTTCAATGCACAAATGAAGGCACGAGTTCATCAATTGCGTGTTAAATTGAAATCCACCAAGAAAGGTAACAAGACTGTGACAGAGTTTGTGCTTCGTATAAAAGCTATTTCTAATTCTCTTCTTGCCGTTGGTGATTTCATTACTGAACAAGATCAAATTGATTCGATCTTGAATGGACTCTCTGAGGAGTACAATCCATTTTTAATGCAGATGTATGGATGCCCTATTCCACCCTCGTTGTGTGATGGAGCTAGTTGCTACCACTGTGTCTGACAATATTTCTCACTCTAATCAGAGGGAAAAAGGCTTCAGAGGCTCTTACTCAACAAATCACAGTCGTAGCAGAGGAAGAACAACTGCAGGTACCACTGGAAATCGTCCAACTTGTCAGCTCTATGGCAAGTATGGACATGCTGTCTCTTCCTGCTGGCACAGGTTTGATGAGAACTTCATGCCCTCGAATTCTGATGCTGAACAATCAAGCTCTGCTCAAAACCAAGAATCAGTTCAAGACACTGCTCAAGGCTCCAAAGTTGTAGCTATGATGGCAACCACAGGCGTGCCAAGCCCCTACACACAAGAATATTCTCTTCCGTCTGAACTTGAGTCTCAAGCTTGGTTTGCAGATTCAGGTGCTTCGCATCATCTTACTCCCTATGATGGTTGGTTAAAGTTCAAAAAGCCTTATATTGGTTCTAATTGTGTCTTTGTTGGTAATGTCCAAACCTTGACCATCAGGTCTGTAGGTTCTATAAAATTTTGTTCTCCTTGTAATCCTAAACATACACTGAACTTGTCTAATGTGTTACATGTGCCATCCATTACAAAAAATTTGCTTTCAGTCTCAAAGTTCTCAACTGATAACAAAATTTTCTTTGAATTTCTATCTGGCAAGTGATATATAAAATGGCAAGCTTCTAAACAAGTTCTTGTTGAAGGAGTGCTAGATGCTAGTGGTCTATATTGCTTTCCTCAACTACAGTTCGCACCTGTTATGTGTCAAAGTCCTAATAGAGCTCCTAGGACTAATACTTTTGTACAAACTTTTGTAGTTTCTAATTCAGTTCTGCAAATTCCTAATAAATGTAATGACAATGTACTTTGGCATCATCGATTTGGTCATGCTAATTACAATTCTATTGCTTCAACTCTTAAGTCCTGTAATATTTCTATTTCCAATAAACACAATGCTGAATTTTGTTCCTCTTGTCATGTTGGTAAAGCACATAGGTTACATGCTCCTCTCACTAAAACTGTATATAATAAACCATTTGACATGATATATACAGACCTATGGGGACCCTCCCCAAATCCTTCTATTTCTGGCTTTAGGTATTATATTGCTTTTGTGGATGGTCATACAAGATATACTTGGATTTACTTTCTGAAACAAAAGTCTGAAGCTTTACATGCTTTCAAACTCTTTCATCAGTTTGTTCTGACTCAATTTGGCACTAGTATCAAATATGTTCAGTCAGACTTAAGGGGAGAGTTCAGACCATTTACTAATCATCTGGAAGAACTTGGAATTAGTCATAGACTGACTTGTCCTCACACATCTCATTAGAATGGCTCTGTTGAGAGAAAGCACAGGCACATAGTAGTAACATGTCTCACTCTTTTGACTCATTCATCTGTTCCTTTGGAGTACTGGGATCACAACTTTTCAACTATTTTTCATGTTATAAACAGACTTCCAACCTCGGCCTTAACCACTACAAATACTCCCTTTCAAGCTTTGTATCACAAGCCACCTGATTATAAAAGCTTGAGGGTGTTTGGTTGTTATTGCTTTCCTCTACTCAGGCCATTCAATAAACACAAGTTTGAAATGAGAAGCCAAAAGTGTGTTTACTTAGGACTGTCTTCACATCATAAAGGGTTCAAGTGTCTCAACAAAGAGGGCAAAATTTTCATCTCAAAAGATGTTACTTTCAATGAATACACCTTTCCATTGCCTAAACCGTTTTCTCTTGACAATTCTATCTCCACTACAGTTTTTTCTCCATCTATGCCCTTGAGTACTCTTGTTTCTTGCTCTAGATCAGTGCCTCCTAGAACTTCAACTTCTCAGAGTCCTCTTAGGGAGTCTCAAGTTGAGCCCTTAGTAGTTCCAGACACTCCTAGTCAAGAGTTGGCTCACCCTAGTAACTCTAACACTCTACCTCCTGGTCCTACATCTGGAAATCTTAGTCAGTTACCTCATAATATTCAACCTGCAGATGAGATTATGACACTTCCACAGTCTCATCATACAACATCAACAAATGGGAGTGACAATGATGTTTTAGCTAATAACTACAAGAGCCCTGCTACTACTGACTCTTACTTTAGTGGATGTGACCTAAACCACTATATACCTGAGGTATCCCAATATCCTGAGGATATTAATCCTGATGTGTCATCTCAAGGTGCTACTAGGCTGCCCACTGAATGTGAGACCACTACCCCTTACCCTGAGGGTCCTAGCACTACTTTACAGGCTGACTATATCCAAAACTCTGAGAACACTCATGCTGCTTTGTCTAATATAGAGTCCAGTTATCCTTCTTTTCACTCCAATGAACTCACCATTTCTTCTCAAATACCTGTGTCTGAATCTTCCAATTCACCCTCAATTGTTTCCAGCAGACATGTAGACACTTGTGTCCAAAAAAATCATCCCATGCTCACTTGTGCCAAAACAAGTCACTCAAAACCCAAGGCACTTATGGCACACACTGCTATTGAGCCCACAAGCTTCAAACAGGCTCTTGCAAGTTCTGAGTGGTCTAAAGCAATGAAGGAGGAATTTGATGCTCTTCAAGCTAATCATACATGAACATTGACTTCATTACCTTCTGACAGAACAACTATAGGTTGTAGATGGGTTTTCAAACTTAAGCATAATGCTGATGGCTCTATTTTGAAACACAAAGCCAGGTTGGTTGCCAAAGGTTTCCATCAAGAGCATGTCTTTGATTACACTGAAACATTCTCACCTGTAGTTAAACCTACAACAATTCGAGTGATTCTAACACTAACTATTACTTACAAATGGGATATACAGCAAATTGATCTTAATAATGCCTTTTTAGATGGTAAGCTTCATGAATAAGTCTATATGGTAAAGCCTCCAGGGTTTGTATCCTCTGACAACAACTTGGTATGCAAACTCAACAAAGCAATTTATGGCCTCAAGTAGGCTCCACGTGCCTGGTATGAGAAGCTGACTCAATCTCTCCTTCACTTTGTCTTCACAACTTCCAAATGTGACAGCTCCCTCTTTGTCTATTGCAAGCAAGGAGTTACACTATATGCACTTGTCAATGTGGACGATATTCTTCTCATAGGTTCTTCTTCTTCTCTTATTCATGTCTTAATCAGCCAGCTTCATGCTACATTTGCCTTGAAGAAACTTGGAAAACCTAAATACTTTCTAGGCATTGAGGTTGCCTTCTACAACAATGGTTCCATGTTTCTCTCATAGTCCAAGTACATTCAGGATCTGCTATCCAAAGCAAACATGGTAGGTGCTAATGGTGTACCTACTCCAATGCTCAGTACTTGCAGACTCAGCAAACATGGCACTGATCTCATGACAGATCCTCATCTCTATCGCTCTGTGGTTGGAGCACTTCAATATGTTACATTAACTAGGCCAGAAATTGCTTATAGTGTCAACAAGGCCTGTCAGTTTATGGCTTGTCCTCTAGATTCTCATTGAACCATGGTCAAAAGACTCCTGTGCTATCTGAGTGGTACTTCCAGGCTTGGCTTACTTCTGTCTCCCTCTGTGTCTGCATCTAAGTTTTCCTTACGTGCCTACAGCGATTTCGACTGGGCCAATGATCCAGATGATAGGCGTTCAACGTCAGGATACTGCATCTATTTTGGTCCAAACTTGGTAGCATGGAGTTCTAAGAAACAGTCTTTGGTGGCTCGTTCGAGCACTGAAGCCGAATACAGAGCATTAGCTCATTCTACGTCTGAGTTGATGTGGCTCGAGTCCTTACTCTCTGAGCTCAAGATACCTATTCATCCACCAACTCTCCTCTGTTATAACCTGAGTGTTGTCATGCTGTCCCATAATCCCGTTCTTCATGCTCGCACCAAACATGTTGAACTTGACATCCATTTTGTTCGTGAGAGAGTTGTTTCTGGCAGGCTGCGCATTCAACATGTTCCAGCAGCTGTACAGATTGAAGATATTCTAACCAAGCCATTGAGCACTACTTTGTTCCAAGAGTTCCGTAGCAAACTGAAGGTTTATGATGCTAGTCAATGCTCCTTAGTTTGAGGGGGGTGTTAGAGAATAAGTATATGGGCTTTATGTGTGTTTAGTGATTAGGCTTAGTTTGTTAGGAATGCTAGGCCCACTTTCTTGCTTTCAATTAAATCTATAATTACTTCTATTATGAACCCCGTTGTATATAAGCTACCAACTGTTACATTGCTTTGCACGTTGGTTATAACAGTTTTACACAATAAAGAAACTTTCATCTTCTCCACTTGAATCAAAGATTTATGGAGAATACTATATTCCAACATCTCGAAAATTGTCTCAAAAATTGTTGAAACATCTTATTTTTGTTACAATTGATTTTTGAGTATGTGCTCCAGTTATTGGTTAATTTATTTCTGAAAGATTTATTTGTTCAAGATTTTATTTCATAAAAATATATTTTGTTTAAGGTTTTACTGATTTATTTTGAAACGTGTTTGACTTAGAGTAATTTAGAGATGTGTGATTTTTGAGAAGTTTTTCAAAAAGCTTGTGAATGAGAAAAAAATGGGCATGGCTTGAGTGCCTTTGTCTGTTCCTCTCTCTTCCGTATACTTTCTCTCATCTCTTATTTATTTGTTTATTGTTTTATTTTAAAAGAAAATTTGAAAAAAACACTAAAGACACGGTTCTTTTGGTGCTACAAAGACACTAAAATCGTGCCTATAAAAAACATACTGAAAAAACTCACGTTAATTTGTAAAATCAATCAATAATCCAAAAAGCAGTCTGATTTCACATATCAGATATCAACTTTAGTATGTTACACATTTATCCAATGAAATATGATTACACAATATATGTTGCACATTGATCCAATAAGATATGATCATAGGATGGTTGGGATAATCACTTCATTCATAATGGCAAATAAAAAAAAATCCCATACTCTCTTTTTTTTTAAAATTTATCCAATTTGAATACATTTTTTAGGAAGGTTTCCATTTTCTCATGCTTATATTTTATTATATACCGATTGTTGTAATTTTATTGGACTCTCATGTCAATGGAGAGAATCCGATCCACGTTCAGATCACCTTATTTGAATGTCATCCATTTCTAAGAATATTAGCCTCAAATATAGTTAATTGTATTAAGTTTAACTGTCCTCACATGTTTTTGACTAAATTCATTTGGAATCCATACATTATCTCGTACAAATATCTCTTTTATTGTGGTGAATTATCCTCAAGAAGCTCTTGATTAATGAAAATATTAGGTATATGTCCAATTCCTTAAAACCAAGTGATTTTCATTTTTCACAATATTCCAATTTATTACAATATTTCACTAGACGTCTTAATTTTAATTAAAAAATATATTACATATTCCCTTATTTTTACTTTAGACCGAGAGAAAATATGACCTATGGACCACGCTTCGAATCACAACTATTGCAATTTTTATTTTTATTTTTCTTATATTGTATCTATATAAATTTTAGAAGGCATTTTTTCTTAAATTTAAAATTATGTATTTTATTTTCTTTTAAACTCTTGTAATTGTTTATATTTTGGGCTTTCAATTGATTGAAGCTAAGTGCCAATCGATTGACACATTTATTTCGGTCCATGGAAATTTCCATGTTTTTGCAACCTCTAGCTTATATATAGTGGATATTCCATTCACAATTTCACATCAAAAAATGTGAGTATTCTATCTCACTCCTCAATTTCTCTCTAAATTATTTTCAACTTTCTCTCACATAATTTTAGTTGTAGCGCTTCGAGAAAGTCCTTTTATTTAGTGTGAATTTTTTGTATTTTGGAAAGAGTATTATTGTAAATTCACCAACAAATATATTATATTGGTTGATTAATTTATCCACAAGGAAGTGTTTTTTTTTATTTCAAAGTTAAACCCTCTAAAATCTTTGGTTTTAAGATTTAGGTTCTAAGACGCCGATTTTATTCGTAAGCTTAGTTTGGTTCTAAAGCATAATTTGGTTAGAGATCATCCTGATTCAAATCTCGTTAGAATTTGTGGTTTAAACCTTGTTTTAAATATCATCGTAGTTCAACCACTTAAAATTGTTGTTTGGAATGAATACCAACCACTTCAATGCGATGTTTGAAAGGAAGACTAACTGCTTTTATCTGTTGTGCATTGTTTGGTTGGAAGTTAGCCTAAAACTTCATTTTTTCTTGTATAAGGTGGTTCGAGAGTTTAACCTACTAAAAATTGTTAAGCATTATTGAATACTTGGAGATCAAATCATGGGGACATGACTAAGTCTTCTTGAGTAAACCTGTATAAATTCCCAATGTCTTTTCTCTTTTCCGTAACCTTTTACTGTATGCATTTTACTTTCCACTGCTAATTTCTTAAACATTTTTAAAATGTTTTTAAACTCTTAGTACTTAATAAGTTTTTTAGACCATAGTTTTACTTAAACCCACAATTCACCCCTCCATTTATGTGTGGAGTCACATGTTCAACAAATGAGTTTCTTGTTGATTTGCCTAGTGAATTTAATGATGCTAAAAGTTGTGAATACAAGACGGTCCATGTTAGAGGATACTACTTTTTGTTTTCTCTAGCTATTATCAATGATTATATTGGCTATAGAATAATGATCAATGCTAACCATCTTCCTCTTTTGAAGACCTTTGCTAGAGAGATCATTGAGAATGTGCATGTGGACTAGACTTCAAAAGCCTGGTTATTAGCTACAAATATGAATGTGAAGTATGCCATCAAATACAAAACTGAATTAGCTAACTAAGCTCCCTCATCTCATGGATCAAGTATCACTCCAAGCCTTGCTAGTTTTTTGTACTAAATAGGTACACATGCAATTTTTGATTTTGGAGAATGCGTTTGATCAATTTTTTAAACATACTGAGTCATATGTTGTCAAACTCCCCATTGATTTTATTTCATCAATGTATGCTATATTAAGTTCTCAAAAGAATAATGTTGTCACAAGTCAGGACGAGGTTGGTGATACTCATAGAGTGGTAAAATTTAATTATAAACTATTTGTTAGAAAGCATGTCGCTTATATTACCATTCCTATTGTTGCTTGTATTGATGAAATAAATTTTGGAATTGATGAAGATATGTTATTATATGTGGCTCCTCTCTCTGGACTTGTGAAAGTCATATTCTAAAGGTACTTATTAATGAAGAAAATGCTCTGTAGGATATTATTGTGCGTCCACGGTAAGGAAAAGTGTTTGCGAAGGTATCATAAATATGCTGAGTCCTCGATCTATTGAAGTTTCCTTGTCTCATCCTACTATTCTTGATTTTAAAGAAGATGTTACACACATGGATCAAATTAAAGATTTATCTAATTCTGGAGAGGAAGATGATGACGACGACTTTCATAAAACTGTCTCAAATAGTGACTCCATCACTATGTCTCTATTTGTTTGTTCTTGATATTAAAGATTTTATTTTTTGACCGGATTTATTTATGGATTCATTTTGACTTTGGATTCTCTCATCCTAGGATCTTTTAAGGAAAATAAGGATGAGAAATGAAAAACTTCTTTATTTTTATTGTTGCTTAAATGAATGTTGTTATTTGTTAGATTAAATGTGTTGTGTTTTGCATGCTCTATTTTTGAAGTTGTGCTTAATATTTAAAAGAAATAGAGGTAATTGTGGTTTTTGTCACATTAGATATAATTGGTTCTTGCAAATACATGGGGAGTTTGAGTTAAAATTTACCAATAATATTAGGAAAATGGCACTAAACTAGAAAATGAAGATTAATGTCCAAAACATAGAATTTGTCACTAAAGCCTCTAAATCGTGACTAAAAATATCTTAGAAGATGAAGATTCATGTATAAAACGCATAATTCGTCACTAAAGCCCATAAATTGTCACTAAAAGTATCTTGGAATATGAAGATTCATGTCCAAAATCTAGAAACCATTACTAAAAGCATCTTAGAATATGAATATTCATGTCCAAAGCCTAGAGATCATCCGTAAAAACATCTTAAAATATGAATATTCATGTCTGAAATAGAGCATCCATCACTATAGACAAAAAATTGTCACTAAAAGTGTCTTTGAAGATGAAGATTCATGTCCAAAACCTATTATCTGTCACTAAAGCCCAGAAATTGTAACTAAAAGTATCTTTGAATGTTTTCCATAAAATAAATAAATAAGATTAAGAAAAAACTAACTTTAGTGACATTTATTTTCATAGGTAAAATCATTTTTCTGTCATAAAAACTATTCCTCGTGGCATGAGCTTTCCTTAAAGGAAGTTAACAGGAGGGACTAAAATGTAGACATAAAGTTTTAAAAGGATTATTGTTTGAAAAAAATTTAGAGAGACTAAAATTAAATGTTGTCTTATTTATAGAGACTAAAATTATATTTTACCCTTGAATTGATAAAATAAATTAGTTAGATTACAATCCTCGAGACATATGTGACGTTCCACCGAAATAAATTATCAATTCTTTGCGCTTTTCATTTGTTGTTAGTTTATATTGTTCATCGCTTAATTTGAAGAACCTTATCTCCCACATTATTACAACATTGTGTCACATAATCTGGTTTTGGACAAAAATAATTTTCTGCATTAAACATATGTTATAAGATAAGCGAATTGAATGGGTCTTTAAATTTAAAGTTTAATATATTTTTTAGTCACTATAAAATTTAATTATAAATATTGATTCTTTTAAAAAATTTCATCCACGGATTTAGTCCTTCTCAACTAACTTTTTTAACGGAAATTGACTTGACATGTCACGTGAAAACTTTTTGTTGACTAAAAAAAGGGTTTTACCTGGGGAAAGAAAATAACTGCCACTACAACTAGTTTTTCAAAATACTTTTTTTTTTCAATGAACTCCAATATATATGAATCACCAACATCATTGGGATGTATTCTATTTCTCTCTTTGGATGGACAGTGGGGAACCATACATTAGCATATCCTGAGACTTTTGTCGGCACCGATTTTCATGCAATGGAGGTTTTATCAACTCTTGACACAAATAATAACTTCACAACATATTTAATTTTTAAGCATGAGTATTACAATATTTTTAATCTTGACACTAATAATCTTAAATTATTATTATAATATGAATATAAGTGGTTTGAGAATTCATAACAATAGTGAGAATCTTTAGTTAAAGGATGAGCTTCTTAGGGTGGAAAATTTTAATTAAAAGAAGAGTTTTTTATGGTGGGAAACTTAAAGGAAGATAATCTTAGTGACGAATTCTAGGTTTTAGTGACGGTTATTGGGTTTTGGCATGGATTATGGGTTTTAGTGAAAGTTTCTCGATTTTTTATGAGAGATGTAGTGACAGATTCTAAGTTTTAGTGACCATTTTTGACATGAAGTTTCATCTCCTACCATAGTTTTAGTGACATATTCTGGGTTTTACAGACGTTTTGTAGATTTTTACATGAATCTTCATTTGCTAAGATACTATAAGTGACAAATTCTGAATTTTTGTGACAGTTTTTGGGTTGACATGAATCTTCATCTTCTAAGATAGTTTTAGTGATTACTTGTGGTTTTTAGTGACGGTTTCTAATTTTTACGTGAATCTTCATCTTCTAAAATATTTTTAATGGCATTTTGTGACTATACCACATCAACTACTAAAATTAACGAGAGAGAGACGGACATAAAACAATAGGAGGACTATTATTTAAAAAAAAATTAAAAAATTAAAATTAAATGTTTACTTATTTATAGTATTTAACCCTTAAATTTATTGCCTTTACATAAAAAAAAAATATTTCTCTTGTGTATTCAATGGTCAAAATGTGGTGAACTTTTAGCATTACCCACATATAAAACTATAAATAAATATTTTGCTAGTTGAAACTGGGAAATCCATGAGCTTAGGATCAAGAAATTTTGCCATGAGTCAAAGAAAATTTTGAATATAAGTGTTTCAAATCTTTTTCAAGTGGAATCTCTTCTTTAATTATTTTTTTTAATATGCTTGCTTTTAAAATTATTGTGAAAGATTGATTAGTTTAGTATTAAAATTGAAAATCTTAATTATTTGAAAAAATCACTATTATCTTTGATTAATTAATACCTTATCGTTGGTTCAATTTGAAAAAAGAAAAAAAATATTGACCAAATGAAATGCCTTGATTTGATTCATTGACCTTCTTTGTTATATTCATTCCATGAAAGAAGATGAACATTCCTTGTCTTAATACTTGAATGATAAGAAAATTATTTGGGACCAACTGAAAGATCTTTCCCATACTCTATTGCACATGAATCAATACTTGCACATGCAGACCGATCGTCTCTGTTGGGCATACACCAACAATAAGCACATTACTTATTTTCTAAAAGATCTCAATGATACCTATTAAATGTGCCCACACAAATATTCCTCATGGGTTCTTTTACCTCTATTTCTAAGGATTGTTTTTAGTCATTCAACAAGAAATTGCCACTTTCCATTCCATTTTTTATTCTATTGCATTTAATATGTATAATATATTAAATATTATACAATATATTAATATGAAGTGACAAATTATATCATGATATATGTCGACACTTTTATTTCTTTTGTGTTACATAAATTTAAAAAATAAATAAACTAATTTACAACCATCTGGCAAATCTTAATTTAATTTTCTATTTCATTCCAATTCTAATTTTGGTATTGGCAAGAATTCAGGTAAACTTAAAGGTTGTGGCAAAGAATTATCTAGAGCTTCTATACTTTCACTATTGTTTAATATAAAGTTTTAATAGAACCTAATATATTAAAGTTGTTAAGTTTTTTAGCAATTTTTTGGAATCAAATTTCATGGTATGTTAGAAATTACATTATTTATCTTTTTCTTAATTTTTATTTTATTTATTTATTTAATTAATTATTTATTTATATAAAATTGTAACTACGTTTTAACATTTAATGAGTTTGTTAAAATTTTATGTAATTTCTCTTTTTAATTAGATTTACATGAGTTTGTTAAAATTATAATCATAAATTTTTTAAATTTTTTCTATATTAAGGTTGTTAAGTTTTTTTAACAACTTTTTGGAGCGAACTTGAGAGTATATTTGTAATTATATTATTTATCTTTTTATTTATTTATTTAAAATTATAATCAAGTTTTAAAATTTCAAGAAGGGAACATATTTGAGACATATTTTTTGTGAGAGTCACATCACATATTCACCTAAAATCTTAAGTTGATAGATGTGTGAGTTTCTCACTTATATAATGTTCAATCTTTATTTTTTTAACCAATGTGAAACTTCTTCTTCACACTTGATTCTCAACAAATGAACTAATGAGTTTGTTAAAATTTTATGTAACTTCTCTTTTCAATTAGATTTACACCCGATTGTTAAAATTTTAATCATTATTTCTTCGACACTCCACTTTTCATGGATTGAATAGATTTTTAATATTTTAATTATTCTTATATTTTTGGCTGATTGTGGAATTACATGTCGCCGAGTAACAGAAAGGAGCTGCAGAAAGGTCGATTACGTAATTAAAAAATGCATAATGCAAAGTAGTGGAACCACGCAAAAGAACACCTAATTGCGGAACTATGGATTACAAATTTACAACATAATAAAGCAAAAATAAAAGTCCAAATGAATGTTAAGGTTTCATATTGATTCTGATATTAAAATTATAGATTGAAATTATTATTAGTGTTTGAGTTTGAATTACTTACGGTTGAATATCTATTGAAAACGGACAAAATTTAGAAAAAATTGAAACTAAACAACCGAATGATGGAAAGAAATGGTTCAATTTTCTTTGAAGAGGAAGGTGTTATCTTTGTTGGATAAGAAAATAGACGAGTTGAATTAGATTTTCTATGTTTTCTTTATAAGAGATTTTTATTATTATTATAATTCATGGCTGTGTTTTTCAAAGATATATTAAATTCAATTTTTTTATATAATAAAACAGATATAATTTGTTTAATTAATAAATATATTATATCAATTTTTTTAAACATGTCATTAATTATTATATATATTATTAAAATTTAATATTAATATCATTAATATTAACTTTGAGTCAATTTAATAGAATTTCAATTATAATGTTTTCTTTTTACAAACACTGTTAAAAAAATATCAGACGTGATTTATAGTTCAATTTCAAAAAATAAAATCTAGAAATTAATTTCCAAATTTAAATATTGTGAAATTGAAAAATTTAATCGCATTAAGAATTTTTTATCATAAAATTTGATAATATTAAACTCATGTAGAATAATAATGTGTTAGACAATGAATAAAGACAATCAAATTAAATAGCTTCAATGCAATAAAAATAATCTACCAAATAAAGTAAACAAATTTGTATCAAGGAAGAGAAAACTAAAAGATAAATACTTAAAATTTATTTATCGAGTGCGATCAAACAAATCTAGTATGGAGGAGAAAGAAGTACTATGATTTACCATACATCCAAAACAAATCTAGTATGGAGGAGAAAGAAGTACTATGATTTACCATACATCCAAACTTTGTTATAAGCAATTACACATGACTTATAAGAAAATAATTACATATGTTCTCAAGAACAATCCTATTTTGTATTATCCTCAATTTCTCGAACTCTCTATGTATGAATCAAACAAATTTAAGGTGCTTATAAGTGTTTTTCAATCATCTTAGATCTTCAAAGATCTCCCAAATTCTAAACTCTAAAGAATTTTTACTCTTGCCTCTATAACTAAGATTATCAACTACCATCCCTAGCCCCTGCCTTTGTCTCTTAAGTAACAAAAGTGATAGAGATATATATTTATAATAGATAAAATCCAACAGATCTGAAGTCAATTCAAACATAACTTATCACCAGACGCTTACGAGAATTGAGTTGGACTGGCCTGAGACTCACGACTCATCAGACCGCTAACTTCTGCATCCACACTAGACCACTATTATTGACTGTTGCAAAAACGTAGGTCATCCATCGGCAGATAGTAGACACTTCCTAGCATTCGCTGGACCGCCGCCCCGTAGCTTCAGAACCAACATTGACTTCCCTATTGCTTTACATGATTTTGACAACATCGAAAAATATTTTATTTCTCTTTATTATTTATAATTTTGAGGCACACTTCAATAAATTTCCACCTTAACTCAACACCGATGGTGATACCAATTTAATTACCAACCATATGGTTGCTCTCGCCAATGTTGAAATCACTATTCAACAATCACTTTCAACTCCAAGCCACGCATGAACCTTGACTTTGCCACTTACACCACGCCATATTTTCTTCTTTAAGTAGTCTATCAAGCCTACAAGTATGGTTCTTCAATCATGTTTGACTCCCTTTGCTTTCAAATGCCTCTATAAAGATCCTTGTTTCCAAATTTTGTAACACTTCAACTAGATTAAAAGTATAAAAATCAAAGGCAACATAATCATATACTTAAGATGACACAATCTCCTTCATTACTGTATAAACAGTCATATGATAATCATATGACACTGTAAAAATTCTCTCACTAGAACTAGTATCCCTAGTAGAAACCTTCATGACAAACTTAATCTTATCCGCCGTAACTTTCCATATCTTAATCTCTAGGTTTTTACTCTTCCTTCCTTTATGGACCTCATTCAAAGTAATACATGAAGCTAGAAATTTCACTTCCCACAATGTATAACTCTTCATATCTTATGGATTGACAACTTTATCATGAAGCTGGAAAAGATTGATTTGTGCAAACAAATAAGTTACGACGACCTTCCAAATAAAGTAGCCTACAGGTTTCCTACTAAAATATCATAGCTTATTTTTGTTATGAAAATCATCACTACCTAATGATGCACGACTAATAATAGTGGAACTATTTAAAAATATATAAAGCACATATTTTAGATCCTTTAGCCATAATTAATTCATCTTCCAAAATTTTTAACACTTAATTTTTAACTCCAATGCATCAAACTAGATTATCAAACATGCTTATGGACATAAAAAATTTCCTCATGCCGCGAACATATTTCAAATTGCATAGAAAGAACTTACGATCATCAAACATTTTAAGTCTGGTCGTAACAACACAATAAATATTTCAATCATTATTGTTATTGAGTTGAACGACTCTACTATCTTACATTTCAAAGTCTCAAAGTATTATTTCCTTATGTCATATGATAAAAGAATCATGAGTCCATGACCAAAATCTTTTATCTCCAAACTCTACACCTTCAGTGGTCCAACACTTTCATAACTATCCCCATCTAAGGCAACTACAATCTGAACAAAATCTTCATTATCCCCCCTCTTGGGCAATCCTTCTTAAAGTGATCAATTTTCTAACAAATAAAGAGTTTCAACCTTGACTAAGGAAACCTTATGGATTTTGACATCCCTATATGATGAGTTCCTTCTCTAGAGACAATCACGCCTTCACCTCTATCATCAATGTTAAAAATTTTCACCTTTGAAAACTCTTTGGACCTTACACACTTTTAGACTTCATCCATAGTAATTGTTATTTCCTTAATATAAAGAAGAGTATCCTTGAAGATCTCAAAAGATATGGGTAATTTCATTAACAAGATTAGATCCTTGTAATCATCATTAATCTTTGCCTAAATATTCTATGATTCATCAATGATTTTCTGAAACTTTGTAAACTACTCCATTATGGATGTGTTATGAACCATTCAAAATGATAGAGATATTATTTTAGATACAACCTATAAGCCAAAGACTTGGACATATATAATTATTTAAGTTTTTCCCAGATAAAAGTCATAGTCGTCTCCATGGAGACTTCCCTTAGAACTTTATGCATGAGGCATAATATAATATCACTCCTAGCATTATCTGCCATCTCACTATTCTCTACTTGAGATAGGCGTACATGCATCGATGTCTCATCCTTCAATGCTTCAATACAATTTTTTTAAGTTAATTTTACTTTTATATTGACTTTACACAACCAGAAATCATTGTCTCCAAAAAACACTTCTTGATTTCCCATTTAGAACTCATGGTGCTCACTTGTAAACTTAACTGTTTTGCCTCACAATTGGAACTACTTGTAATGAAATTAAAAGGTACTACCACACCATGACCTTATTTTTGTGAAGTTTGATAATATCAAATTTACCAAGAATAATGATGTATGGGACAAAGAGCAAAGGAATCCATACGAAGTGGCTTAAATACAATAATTTGTTTTTTTCAAATAGTGTAAGAAAATCTACATCAAGCAAGAGGAAGATAAAAAACGAGTGCGCAAAATTTATTTATCAATTTCAATTAGATAAATATATTATAGAGGATAAAGCATTTCTACGATTCATTATACTTCCAAATATTTTTTTAAGAGATTACAAATAAGTTATCAGAAAATAATCATCTGAGTTTCCATGAAAACACCCTATTTTGTACTCAAAATTTTCTTAATCTCTCTAACTCTCTCTATATATAAATCATAAAAACCTAAAGTTTTTAGAAGTATTTTTATATCTCCTTAAATACCTCAAAAGTTTTCCTAAATTCTAAGAACTCCAAAGAATTTTTACCCTTGTCTCTATACCTTGGTTTGCCATATCTTTCCTATGTATTTGTTTCGTAACTAATAAAAGTGATAGAACTAAATTTTTATAACTCCTAAAATCCGTTTGATTTGAAATAGGCCCAAAACAAACTCATCATTAAACAAATCCATGAATCGAGCCTACGTGTGACACACTGAACCGCCATTGGCACACTTATGCTATCAAAAGTTGTCTCACAACTATCAAATCTTCACCTCCACCATTGGCCATACTACAGTCGTCAGCATTTAGACCCTCTCATACCACAACCTATGGTCACTACATCACTGCCACTAGCCTTTACACCATCATCGTAGGGCGGATGCTAAATCTCTTACTACTATAAATCTTGTAGGAAATGTGTTAGATCCCCATGTTCGTCCACCTCTAGGGATATTGCATTACCATCAACTTTCTTTCCGCTTTCGCGATTTTAATTTCTCTTCAACAATTTATATTTGTAGACACTTTTCCACACCAAAACAAAAAACAAAACCCATGATTTATTTCCCTTTTAAAAAAGGGTTAAATATGTTTGTTGTCCTCCTAATTATGTCATATTTCACTTTTACTCCCTCAAAATTTTTTCCTTAATGAATGGTCCCGAGTACGGTTCTTTATCAGTGAATTCATCTCATCATTGACTGCCACCAACCATATTTGACTATCTTTGCTTTTAAATGTTTCCTCGAAGGTCTTTGATTTTCAGTCTTGCAACCCTTTAGCCATATTCAAAGCATAAAAAATAAGATTAACATAAGCGTACCTTTGAGGTGGTACAATCTCTCTCTCTCTCTTTCTCTCTCTCTCTCTCTCTTAAGTCTATTATGAGCCAACTGATAGTTAGGAGACATTTTAGGTTTCCTTTCAATAGTACCAGAAATAAGAGTCTCTGCTACCTCCTCATATGTAGTCTCATTATCAGGAACCTCCACCTCAAACTGAGTCTTTTCCACCATAGTTTCTGATTTTTTAAATATCTAGTTCTTTGCACTTCATCCCCGTACGGGTCTCATAAAAAGTAAAATTCATACGTATGTTAAATTTTTTGATCCTCCATGGTCCATTTTCCATAGTTTATAACCTTTCATCTTTTCAAGATAACCAATGAAGACACACTTCACATCCCTAGCATCAATTTTGTCTTGTATGATATGAGCAAACGCCAAGGCTCAAAAAAATTCAAATTTGAGCAGTCTACCAGTTTCCCACTTCAAACTTACACAGTTGCTTGAAGATTATTCACGTGGATGGACATCTATTGATCAAGTAAGTTGTTGTAGCAACATCTTCACCCCAAAAACCCTTTTGTAACGCTGTTCCCAACAACATACACCATACTCTCTCCAAAAGGATTATATTCATGAGTTTTACTAATACATTTTGTTGAGGTGTTCTAACAACGGTTCTATTCCTCATGATACCATGTTTCCTAAAAAAATCTCATTAAATAACTATGAAACAAACTCCAGGCAATTGCCAGTTCTTAATACATTTAATTTAGTTTTCAATTGATTTGCTATAAGTGTATACCATTCATTAAACTTTTAAAATATGTCATTTTTTACTTTTTAAAATATAGACACATAATCTTCTATAGAAATCATCCATAATATAGAGGAACTATAATCCACACCCATGAGTTGCCACCCTTGTTGGATCCCATAAATCTGAGTGAACATACTCAAAAGGTCTAGTAGAATTATGCACACATCTCCCAAACTTCATCATGTGTTACTTTCCTAGAATGCAATTATCACAAAATTCTAATTTATTTAATTTCTCACTCACTATCAAACCTTGTTTATCAAGTTCAACTAAACCTCTTTTACTAACATGTCTTAATCTTAAATGCCACAACTTGGTTTATCAAGAAGGTCTTGACTAGCTACAGATACATGACCAATACCAATAGAACAATCTAAAATCTAAACTCACATATTTTGGATCCTTTAGCCATTATTTATGCACCATGCGAAATTCTCAACACCACACGTTCAATTCTAGTACAGTAACCTAGATTATCAAATATGCTTGTGGACAACAAACTTCACTTAAGTTTAGGAACATACCTCATAATGTGAAGAAGGAACTCACGATCATCAAACATTTGCAGTCTGATGGTACCAATACCATGAACTTTACAAGCCTTATTATTTCCAAGTCGAATGACTCCACCTTCTTTCAAACTCCAAAGTTTCAAAAATTGTTTTCCTTGAACACATGTGATAATTGAAACCTTAGTCCATAACACAACCATTTACTATTTCCAAACTTGTTGCCTATACTGCGCCAACACTTTCATAACCATCTTTGTCTAAGGCAATTGTAATATGAATAGAATCACCCTTGTTCCCTATTTCACATATATATTTTGCAAATCATCAAATATTTTGTGAAATTCTGCCAGCTGCTTCATAATAGATTTATTCTCCACCAGATGGAAAGAATAAAGTTTTTGTTTTAGACATAACCTGTGAGCCAATGACTTATTGGGATTTGGAAAGAATCAGAGGGTAAAATCCTATTGGGATTTGGAAATCATCGGATTGCATAAGATAGAAATCCTATTGAGAAATAAGCGGGTTGCATAAGATAGACTAAACCATCTATATAAACTATTTTCAAACTCTATCTCTAACAAAAGTGGGACTTTGAGATCTTCCCAATACACCTCTCACTCTCAACACTCTATTGAGATTGTTGAATGAATATAAACGGAGGAGGACTATCGACTGATCAATATGATCTAATATCATGTTAGAGTTGTAGTTTATTCTAACTCAACCTTACAAAATTGGCTTGTAAGGTGAAGAGTGACACTCTATATAGACTTTTTCAAACTCTATCTCTAATTAATTTGAGACTTGAGATATTCACAATACACTCACTTGCGCTCAACACTATTGAATTTGGTGTGTGGATATTAACGATGTGTGTCTCATGATCCGACATATAAACTATAATATCATCTTAAAATTGTGATGTGACCTAACTCTATCTTACAAAACCGAGTTGTAAGGTGAAAATTGTCTTATTTATAGTCATATATTTATGTCATAAATTATTTGCAGCGAAACTCTTAACATATAAAATCAATTTAATTTAATTCTTAAGCCAATATATTTAAATCAAGCTAAAATCTTAACCCACCACTCGTAAATAAACGGCACATACATTCACGTGAAAATAAAAATATATTTAAATCAAGCTAAAATCTCAACCCACCACTCGTAAATAAACGACACATACATTCACGTGAAAATAAAAAGTTTCTATTTTTTTTGTAAGAATAAAATGTTCTTTATGTTAATAAATTTGTTTGTGAGAAAATTTAGATGCAATTTTTTAAGTGTGATATTTAATAATTTTTTTAATAAAAATATGATAATTATATTTAAATATTATTTAACGTATAAAAGTAAGAAAAAATTATATAAGTATAGGAAAAAATTATATACTTATTATATTTTTATTTAAAAATAATAAAAATCATTTAAAATTATATCTGAGTTTTTTCCTTGTGTATAATGCCTAAACAATTCGAATTATCACTAAAATTAATTAGAGAAAGTTAGATAATCAATGGTAAAGGTGTAAATGAGAAAACGATCTCAAAGTTAAATTATTATTGTTTACTTTTTGGTTGATAGTAATATAATACTGTCATTACATATTTCTTGCAAGAAAACAATATATAACAGAAACTCTAGAAAAAAAGTTACTATGATGTCAACAAAATTCCAATTGTTTTTCCACCTATCCCAATTATATGGATTGTAAAATCAAATATTCAAAACTATATACTTAATTAATTAAAGAATCTGAGCTTCTTTTGCTAGATTGATAACACATGTTAATATAAAAATTTCAACCTACTAGCTAAGCTACTTTCAAACACCTTAAAAGTAACCGCAATCCATATGTAAGCGTAGCCAAACTCCTTAAAAGTAAATGAGATTACAACAAATATAGATGGAGACATTTTTGTTATCTTGGGTCTTTTAGATTTATAGAGAGAAGTTACAAAAACTTTTGGTAGTACATTATTTTTTTACTTTTAAAAGATGACCTCAAAGATAATTTTATAGGTTTTAAATTTTAAAACTCATTAATATGTTGGAAAGTTCATTGTGCGTATCGAAGAACAAGTCATGCGTTGAAAAATATTTTAATATTTTACGTAATATTCAATTTTATTTTTATTTTTGAACTTTTTTATATATTTTAAAAAACATAATAATATTCAATAATTTTTTCTATTTGGTGGACTCTATAGTTTTATCTTACATATTTGTTGCTTGCAAACCTATACTTCCATTCTAATATTCTCTATCTTGTGGATTCTAGGTTTATCTGACATATGACAACTCATATACTGAATATATATTGATCTACAGCAGAATAAAGCACCAGTCCAGAGAAAATAATCCATATATTGATCAATTGTATTCAATTTAAATCACTCGTTAATATTATCATGTATCACCCACAACACAGATTATGTCTAATAGAAAGTTGAGAGAACAAGTGTATTGTCTCATCGACGATGTCTTGCGCAACTAAACAACACAAAACATTAAGAATTGATATTCACTATGAATATTAGATCTAAATCTATTCATAGTGTCTAGAATTTAATAAATGTTCATCCTAATTCCATATTTGAATAGTATATGTTTATAGCTGTTGAAATATTAAATTAGATTTGTTAAAATATTTGATTTGATTTGATTTAATATTTAAATATAATCTAAGTTGTGTAGACCCAAACCCAATTAGGATTGTATATAAATAGTCCTAGGTTGTATCATTATTTGTACAATACAATAATACAAATCCTTATTTTCTTTATTATTCTCTCTTTCTCTCCTCACTAAAAGTGTCTCACGCACTAACAAATTGGTATCTAGAGCTTCCGATTATTGCTCTTGATCGAGTTTTCAAGAATTTCACGTCAGAGATCGTGTTTCTAGGGAAAGAGAATCAACTATTGCAAAGATGACTAGTGATAAGGGCATTCTGAATTCTCTTCCAATGCTTGACGACAAGAATTGGATCCGATGGAAAAAACAGATGCAATCCTTTTTATGCTTCCACGAAACCCTAGAGGTGGTTACTGACGGTGTTTCTGCGTTGGCTACAGATGCAACTGAAGCACAGAAAAATCCCACAACGAAGTCAAGAAGAAAGATTGCAAGGCTGCTTATTGCATTCAGACGGCTGCTGATGCTGTTAATTTTGACAGAATCTCTCTTGCTGAAACGGCAAAGGAGGCATGGGATATTATGGTGAAGTATTATGAAGGAGGTGAAAAAGTTAAGGTTGTCAAGTTACAAACTTTGCGTCGACAGTATGAATTGTTGTCAATGGGAGAAGATGAAAAAGTTGCAGAATATGTGTCGAAGGTTCTAATAACCCGAAAATGTATCAAATATTTGGATCAATTTACATGAATTTTATCCGCATTTTAATAAATTAAATTACCTTTTATTTGTATTGTGCCGGTATTTTCTATGTTTTCAAGAATTTAATATTTATAAGGCATGTGCGAAGAAACTCGAGAAAAGTCGGGCAAATCGTACTCAAAATCCACAAAAGAAGATCAATTATACAATTGTGGGGTGTATGGCAAAATATTGGTGCATTACAAGTAAAAAGGCTTTGGAAAATAAAATAAAAGAAGAAATCCCAGTCCAACGTGCAAAAGCCAAGCCCTGGAGTCCAAAGGGTAACGATCGTTACCACCTGCCACGCGTGCCCTAACGGTCGCGACGAAGCAGGGAGAAGACTTCCTCAGGAAGCAACACGTGACGACCGTCACGCCCTAGCTCAACGGTCCATAACGATAGCTATGGAGGAGGATCTGGAGGAGAAAAATCCTGAACGATCACGCGCCTCCAAGCCTATAAATAGAACCCTAAATCCTCATTTTTAAGTTACTTTCTTTTCCTCTTCATTTACTGTTATTCTGCCGATTTTTCCAGAGATTATTTCCTTTGCCTTTTATTTTGCCGATTCCGGTTTACTTTATAGTTTTAGTATCTACTTCTATTTTCTCGTAGAAATTTCCACATCGAGGATTGTTGTGAACCTTTGCTGGTTCTAACCTTACGTTAGAATCGTGCCTTTTTATTTCCTTTATCGCATTTACTTTTCAGATCAACAAAGGGTAGATCTCACCGACCTGTGGGAGACACATGAAGTTAGCCAAATATTCTGCATTTTTGTTTTCAAGTTTAATTTAATTGTTTTATTTTATTTATGCCAAAATTTTCTAAAATGCGTGATTTATTTGAATTGTTTGATATTGTTTATTTGTGTTGCGCTACAATTAAATTATATAACATGCTAGGCTAAATTTAGTTATCGGTATGTAAGATCATATAGCCGACGGGGTTTAGCAATGCCATTCGATTCATTCCGTTTTAAAAGAATAATTTTCTGGTTTCAATTACTAGTTCTAAATACCAACTGTTTTGTTATGAGAGTAAAATACATATTAGAAGTTAGGATCAATAAAATGAGAGTTTGAGATAATAACTAGACAGTAGTAACTGTGCATCAACTTAAAATACAGTGAGAGCACTTTTAAGTTGATTAGGTTTTATTTGTTTTCAAAAACTATTTTTAAACTCTAATTGAAACAGCGAGAGCACTCACTTAAGTTTGATTGTATGATCTGAATCAATAAACACGAGAGTGTGAGAAGAGGGTTTTCAAATAAATATTTCCTACTAAAATTGCTTTGTTAATTCGAGTTTAAGTCGATGAGTTGCTAAATTCCCGAAGTACGACCATTACATACCGATATTCCCCATCTGAATACAAACTAGATTACAATCAGTTAGGTTCCCTAAACCCAATTATTTATATTATTAGCCTTAGATTTACATAGTAACCTTAGATAACGATAGGTCCACATTTAGTCCCTTGAAATTCGATAATCTTTAAAGCTACATGCGATAGGACTATATACTTGCGGTTTAGATTCTTTAAGACACATAAAGTCGCGATCAAGTTTTTGGCGCAATTGCTGGTGAGTAACAAGTCAATATCATAACTCTTTTAATTATGTTGTAGAGACTAAGGCACCATTCCTAATTGTATGGCAAGTACTCGCTCTAGAGGTGAAGACTTAGTGCTACCAATTCCCAAACCTGAGCGCTCTATTATTAGAAGACGCCACGTACGAGTACCTCGTACAAATCAATTCCTTTCTCAATCTTCTATTTCTTTCGAACCAGTTGAAGGACCAAACATGGGTGATCAGCCACATCCGCTCAAATCATATGCCATTCCTTCGCAAGAAGAGACGCATAACAACATTGTTGCTCTTGCCATCGAGGCAAAGAACTTTGAACTCAAACCTTTTCTGCTGTCCGTTGTACAATAGAACCAGTTTTCTGGTGGTTCAATGGATGACCCTAGTATACATCTATCAATGTTTCTGTAATATGCAGATACAGTCAAAGCTAATGGGGTCAGTCAAGAGGCAATGAGACTACATCTTTTCCCTTTTTCATTAAGATATAGAGCCCGAGCTTGGCTCTAGTCTCTACCTGCTAACTCAGTTACCTCTTGGAACAAGTTGAAGAAAGTCTTTCTTGCGCGATATTTCCCACCAAGTAAGAAATCTATGCTAAGATCCCAAATAAGTGATTTTCGACAAAAAGACAACGAGTTTCTTTTCGACGCCTGGAAAGGATACAAAGACATGTTGAGGCTTTGTCCATATCACGGCCTAGAAGAATGGTTAATTATCCATACCTTCTACAATGGTCTCTTGTACAACACGAGATTAACAATAGATGTCGCCGCAGGTGGCGCACTTATGGATAAATTCTATGTTGTAGCCTATACACTTAACGAAAGTATGGCTCAAAGTCACTATTAGTGGGGGAGTGAAAGAGGTCAAGTAGACAAAGCTCCTGGAGATAAAGCACCGATGAAATGAGGTATGTATGAGATCAACAGTCTTGACAACGTCCATGCTAAGGTAGGTGCTCTCGCCCAGAAGATAGAAAGCTTAACCACAATACCTCTAGCCACCGTGGCTGCCATAACTCCAAATTGCGAGATATGTGGAGTACTAGGACACGCTACTGTTGAATGTCAACTCTTAGCAGGAACTTCCACCGGCCAAGTGCATTATGCTCAAGGAAACCCTTACTCGAACACATACAACCCAGGATGGAAGAATCATCCAAATTTCTCATATAAGAACACTAATGTGTTGTATGCGTCTGGCCAAGCACCTGCTATACCACCTGGATATCAAAAAGCACCTACAGCCGCTCCTAATATTCCTAGGAAGTCTAACCTCGAACAAATGATGGAGAATTTTATAGCTAACCAAGATCAAACAAACGAGGATTTCCTAAACCAAAACATTCACACTAGCAAGAAAATCAAGCAGTTAGTGAATAAAGTAGTGGATTTAGCCACCCATAACAAAATGTTAGAAACCCAGATTTCACAAGTGGCCCAACAACAAGCACCTACTGTTGCGCCTGCTGGTATATTTCCAGGTCAAGCTCAACCGAATTTGAAAGGACATGCTCATGCTATTATACTGCGAAGCGGTACTAAATACGATAGACCAATTGATCTTAGACTTAAGAATCCAGCCATGTCCCAAAGCTCTGGAAAAACAATTGAGAAAGAAAGTGAACCGAAAGAGAAAGAGAAGGTAGGTGATGAAGAGACAATAGAAAAAGAAAAACCTTGTGTGCCTCTGCCAACTTACAAACAACCAATCCCCTATCCTCAAAGACACACTCAATCTAGAAGCGCAGGGAAATTCAAGAAATTTGTTGAACTTATGAAACAGCTAAATATCACGATACCATTCGCAGAAGCAATCACTCAGATGCCCTCGTACGCTAAGTTTCTTATAGAAATCTTGTCTAACAAGAAAAAGATAGAGGTGTGTGCTTGAGCACACTTGTGCTATGTGTCACATATGTGTGAAATCAAAAGAAACACATAAATATAATACTTATACAAAGCACCAAAATAAAATAGTATGCATTAATACTACAATTAGCATAAAATTTATCAAAAGAAGAAGTCAAAATTCAACCTTAAGAGTCAACTTAAACAAGTCAACAAGTAAAACATGGTCAAGATACAAAGAAAAGAGGTGATCAAACACATTAGGTCAGTAGCTTAAAAAAAATAAGGCAAAATACCCTTTTTGGTCCTTTAAGTTTACCCCAAGGTCCATTTTGGTCCTTTATCTAAAAAAAGTGCCAAACTGGTCCTATAATTCTTTCAAAAGTGCCACGTTTGTCCTTTCCATCCACCCGCTAGTCGTGGTTAATGGCATGTGGCATTGTGTGGCATTACACGTGTGTTTAGAAAGCTTTCCATGTGGCATATGATTTTAAGTCAGTTACCACCATCTTGAAACAAAGACTTCTCATTCTTGAAGGTGAAACGCGAGTAACGAGCAAGGTGATGAAACGCGATCCGCGAGCAGGTGAGTGAGGACACATTGCATGTTTCCTTGAAGGTGAAACCGACTTCTCAGAGGTAAGTTTCGCAATTCTATTTTCGTAGTTAGGGTTTCGTTGGCATTCGTATTCTTCTCCAAATTCATCTCTATTTAGGCATTGTGTGTAATGGAGGAAATATCAATATTACGATACACCACGTGGTGAATTTGTTAGTGAGGACTTGAGTGTACGAAGGAGGTGAGATTGCGATTTGAGAGTAGATCTGATATGTGGGGTTATTTTGAGTTATTGGGTGCTATTAAGGAACTAGGTTACCCAGCCATAGAGAAGATATACTATAAGGATCCAACTGGTGGAATGAATCAGTTGTTTGATGACAAAGGGGCCTTAGAAATTGCTGATCTATATAGGGTTCATTTAAGTGTTGAAGTCTTTATTCAACACCCATTGTCACAGCCTGAGTATGTTGATGAGAGTGAACTTATTTTAGATGAGACACCCCTGAATGTAATGGAAGAGGATGCGCTTACGAATGAGGTAAGTGAAGATGCGCTAGACAAAAAGAGGTAAGTGAGGATGCTAGAGAATGAGGTAAGTGAGGATGTTAGACCAAATGAGGTAAGTGAGGATGCTGGACGAAGGAGGCAAGTGAAGATGTTATGCGAATGAGGCAAGTGAAGATAAGGTTGGACGAAGGAGGCAAGTGAAGATGTTGTTATGCGAATGAGGCAAGTGAAGGTGAGGTTGGATGTAGGAGGCAAGTGAAGATGTTGTTATACAAAATGAGGCAAGTGAAGGTGAGGTGGATGGAGGCAAGTGAAGATGCTATTGGACGAATAATGATGATAGTTCGATGATGATAGCTCGATGATAGTAGCTTCAAGTATGATAGTGCAAAGGAGGTTGTATTTGATGATGAAATGAGTGTGATAACGAGTTGGAAGAGGAAGAAGGTAATGATGATGTAACTAATGAGTGTGAAACAAGCAAATAAAGAAGATTGTAAAGGAAGTGATAATGAAAGTGAGGATCTTGTAAGTGAATGTGATAGTGAAGATAACAATACTACCAAGAGAAAGAAGTATCCCATTTTTAAGCTTCTAAAGGATATGTCCAATTACAAATGGGAAGTGGGTACATATTTTAGTACAAAAGAAGATATCAAGGAAGCGTTACCTCTTATGCATTCAATCAGTAAATTTAAAGTACATCAAAAATGACAAGATAAGGGTTAGGGTTAGGTGTAAGGATGGATGTGAATGGGAAGGTTATTGGGCTAAGTTGGATGTTGAGGATAGTTGGCAACTAAGAAAGGTGGTAGACACCCATAGTTGTAGTAGAGAATATAATGTGAAGTTGTTGAAGACTAAATGGCTTAGCAAGAGGTTGCAGAATGCACTTAAAACCAACCCCAGAATGAAGGTTAAGGACATTAAGGAAAAGGTGCAGAAGAAGTGGAATGTGGGGGTCAACAAAACCAAGGCTATAAGGGCTAGGTTTGCAGCAAGAGACATGGTTGATGGGTCATTCTTAGGGGATTATGCAAGGATTTATGACTATGCACATGAGTTGTTAAGATCTAACCCAGGGTCAACTGTGAAAGTACATGTCCAACCAGCTCAAGAAGGTAGTGGTGTTCAGAAATTACACTTCAAAAGAAATTACACTGCAATGGAGGAACTGCTGCCTACAGTTGAACAAAGATTCTGTGTTAGGCATCTCTACAACAACTTTAGGAAGAGATTTCCAGGAAAAAAAACTAAAGGAAATTATATGGAAGGCATCCAAATCAACTTACTACCAAGCTTGGGAAAGGGAGATGAAAGTTATGAAACATATCAATGGAGAAGCATACAAGCACATGATGTCTACCCCTCCAAGGTTTTGGAGCAGATCATACTTCAAGACTCATAACAAATGCGATGCAGTTCTCAATAATATGTCAGAATCCTTTAATAGTGTTATTTTGGAGTCAAGGGCCAAGCCATTAATAACCATGGTGGAAGAAATTAGGATGTACATGATGGAGAGATGGGCTACAAATAGGATGAGCTTTCAGAAATTGGCAGATGCAGAAGTGTTGCCAAACATTATGAAAAAGGTTGAGAAAACAAGTTCATTCACAAACATGTGGCTTCCCAGGTAAAATTATTAAAACAAGTTCATTTTTTCTGTGTTAGAATGTCCATTTGATGTCTTAATTTGGAATGTTTATTTTTCTGTGTTAGGATGTCTGATGAGCATATGTTTGAAGTGAGGCATCTGGAAAATTCTGCTGAAAAATTCACTGTAAACTTGAAGGAAAAAATATGTTCATGCAGAAGATGGGAGCTAACAGGCCTGCCATGTGTTCATTCTCTTGCAGCAATGAAAAATAGGAACCATAGGATTGATGAATACATTCCTGATTATTACAGGAAATCTAGATATTTGCAAGTGTACAAACCTGTCATATTTCCTGTTAATGGCTCAAACCTATGGGTTACAACTGAGTACCCTGATGTTATGCCACCCAAATTCAGGAAAATGCCTGGAAGGCCAAAGAAAAGGAGGAATTTAGAGCAAGGTGAGCTAGATGGTACTGATAAAAAGATGAGAAGAACAGGATTCATTGTAAAGTGTAGTAGGTGTAAGAAGGTAGGTCACAACAAGCTTACTTGTAAGGTGCCTTCTACTAGTCAGACAACTACTACACAAGTACCACATGCAGCTCAACCATCTGTACCACAGGCACCATCTGTACCACAAGTACCACCAGTGGCTTCTCAACCTTCTCAACCATCTCAAGCATCTGCACCAGTGGCATCTGCACCAGTGGCATCTCCACCATCTCAAGCATCTGCACCAGTGGCATCTGTACTAGTGGCATCTGCACCAGTGGCATCTCAATCATCTCAAGCATCTGCACCAGTGGCATCTGTACCAGTGGCATCTGCACCAGTGGCATCTCAATCATCTCAAGCATCTGCACTAGTGGCATCTGTACCAGTGGCATCTCAATCATCTAAGTCAGTTCCTGGTCAAGCTTCTCAGCCATCTCAATCTAAATCATCCAAAAAGTTGTCAGTTAGAAGGCCAAATGCACCATTTGTTCCACCAGGTCCAACAACGAGGTTAAAGGCATCAAGAAGTGTTTTAGGTCCAACAACAAGAAGGACAACACCAACTAAAAGAGCAGCACCACAGTGGAAACTTTAGTTTGCTTTTATGTCTGTTTTGGATTAGGATTGGACCTATAGTTGTTATGTCTGTTTTGGCTTTTATGTTGTTTTGTTAGAATTGGTTATGTTAAGTTGTTTTGATCATTCAAGCTGTTTTGTTCTTTTTTGGACCTGTAATCTCAGGCTGTTTACAACTGGACCTGTAATATCAAGTTGTGTTGTTACCTATCCTAAATTGCTACAGTAGGTTACATTGATCAAAATGCTACTAATATCTTACAGTATGTTTTACATTGATGAGAAGTTTCATCAAGTTGAACTTTTCATTTAAATTACATTTTCAACTATGTAAAAATCAAACCATTTATGTTTTGAACTATGTAAAATTTCCATTTATGTTGCAAAACTGTTTATGTTGCAAAACTGTTTATGTTGCAAAACCATTTATGTTGCAAAACTGTTTTGGACTATCTTCAATTTCTACAGTATGTTACATTGATCAAAATGCTACTAGTTACAGTATGTTTTACATTGATCAAAATGCTACTAGTTCAAAAATTCAAATTCATAATGATACTCTTCATCATTCAACAGTCTACACCTTAAACATGCTACTCTCTTCAAATTCATAATGATCAAAATGCTACTAGTTACAATATGTCTTACACCTTAAACATACAATCTCAATTCAACAGTCTATTACAACATCATCCAAATTACAACAACTAACATAATAAAAAAGAATCTTTTCCATTTTTTCTGAGAATTCATCATCTTCTTCATTTCAATTTGTAACTCCATTATCTTATGTTTCAGCCCATCCTTCCTTTCCTTTAGATGATGTATCTCCATCTTTGCTCCATCAAGCTCATTTTGCAGCTTCTCCAACCTATTATTCTGTTTCTTTATAAACTGATCCTTCTCATCCACCACATCATCAAAGAACCATTGAAAGTATCCACAGTTCGATGAACCCTGTAATGGTGACATCCAGATTCATCTCAGCTATCAGAACAAGAATATGTGAAACCCATTTTAATTTCATGCTTACCTTGTAATGACAACAACCCAATTGCTTCCCAAAGTTTGTGACCCTTCAAGAACCGCAGATTCTCCACAACCACATATAGGTCTCCATCGCAACTTTCCATCTAAGCTTTCATCTCTATTGCAATCGTACGAAGACCGGATCTCTGATGATGCTTCCTTCATCATATGGAGAGAATTTCAAATTCAAAATGGGAAAATTGAGGTGCAATGTGTGAACCCTAGAATTTGAGGATTTCTGGAAGTAGCTTGAAGATGGTGTACATAACATTCCATGTCATCTGCCACGCATGCAAACCAAACGTCCGTTTGTGCCTTTTGGACGGAAAGGACTCCTATGGCACTTTTGAAAGAATTATAGGACCAGTTTGGCACTTTTTTTAGATAAAGGACCAAAATGGACCTTGGGGTAAACTTAAAGGACCAAAAAGGGTATTTTGCCAAAAAATAATCAAGACATACAAACAAAACATATTCAAGGTCCAAACATGAAACACTTAACAAACTAGAACAAAACTAACACAAGCTAACACAAACAAGCCTCTAAAGGCAAAACAAACATGCAACAATTACCTATGGATAAAGGTCAAAGATAAAAGTTATTAGCACATGCAAGGTCATTAGCTTAAGATCTAAACAAAATACAATCAAAGGCCTCTCAAATAAAACAGAAAACTTGCATTCAAAGGCATACAAAATTAGGGTTTGAAAACATCAAAACAAATTCAAATTCAAAGCATTGGATAAAGATCAAAATAAAATAATATTAATTGAAAACTTAAGGCATGTGTGGCTTGTATAATAAGTTAACTCAAGATAGGGTTCATGAGAAATAAATGTAGAAGACCTAACTTCAATACACAAAATAAATCACCTAATTGATAGTCAACATCCTAAAAGATGGAACAACACTAGTCTAAAATCAATGATGGATGATATAAACTAAGTGTGGATAGAAAACTGGATACTTATGGGTCCTAGGGCAGTGGTACATCCCTATCACAAGTATCTATCATGACTTATAAGAACTTGAACAATTCTATCAATTTAACATTCTAAAGTGTCATGACAATATGCAAATTTAGTCCTTTATGCTCAAAGCAAAGATTATCAAATGACATTAAAATTAGGGTTCTTAGATGTTATTGGGGATAAACCTAACATCAAGATACCTTAAGGGGACAAAGATAATAAGAAGCATCATTGAAGTCTTAAAGAGAAAGATAGTCTAAGCTACAATGGTGACCAATTTAGCTTCAAAACGAGACTAAGATGGAATGACCATGAATGGTCATCCATGGATTCATAGAAGCATCAAGTTATGATAAACAAAACATACAAGATTAGGATCAAGATGAATTGTAAACAAATTGCTTCACATAAGGCATTTGAAGGTGGTGCATAAAGCTACCTCCTAAACCATGATCATGATCAACATCAAACCATATGAACACAAGAAAATGGGAAAACTGTAAGAACTTGAATGGTCATATAGTTGAACTCAAGTCTACAAAAGCAAATGAGGATAAAAGAAAAAGAACATATCCCTCATGGATTGTACAAGTGCATTCCTTATATCTATGATCTAAACAAAACATTGATGCATGCACAAAAAGTAATTGGACAAAGGAATAGAAGTATGGGTTATAAGATGTCAACAAGTCAGCAACAAAAGCTTGAGACAAAGATTAAAACATATTATGTTGAAAACAAAATCAAACAAAGTTAATATAACCTAGAAGGATCACTAATTGGAAACTCTAATTTGAATTAATGGGGAAAAATAGTAAACCTAATCCTAAAAATTTAATAAAATCAGTTCTAAGATCCTAAGACACTAAACAAACATATTTTAAACAGAAATAGTCTCAAAAGTTAAGGGAAATTAGTCAAACAAATGTAACTTCTACCCTAAGTAACCAAAGTTGACTAGATTTAGATAAATCAATCAAAAATAGGAAAAAGACCTATAAAAATGAAAAAATTGTTTGAGAACACTTGAGACTTATAAAAGTCTGAATCAATCAACTTGGATCTTTGAATGTTTGTAGAAAATTGAAAACATAATTCATCTTTCAAGACTAGTTGAGATAGAGCTCAAACTAGACAAGTTTTGTAAAATATTTTGGCAAAAATAGAAATTCAGTTGACAAATTCAAATAAAATTGATTTTAGTGAGCTTAGGACATTCAAGGATTCAAATCAACAATTAAATCCAAACTTGTGATCCAAGCAACAAAAACCCTAAAAAAAGCATTTACAAACCCAATATTCAAAATTAAATAAAATCAGTGATATAAATCACAAACAAAATTAAAAAAATCAGTATAAGACTATGAGGACCCTAAAAAGTATTTTTTTGGGATTTTTTTATATTCAATGAAAATGGTGAAAATAATGAAAATACAAAATATGAGATGCAAATTAATTATTTAATGCAAAAAATTATGAAAAATTCAGAAAATTTATATGGGTGAAAATATTTTAAATAATAACAAAAATGCATGAAATGCAATTTTATATGGGTGAAAATATTTTAAATAATAACAAAAACGCATGAAATGCAATATAATGTAGAAAATTATTTAATTATACAAAAACTCAAAAAATTATGAAATAAAAATCAGGGATCAAGTATAAACCAATCAAATGGCCTGAAATAATTTTTTGTGTAATTTTTGTAGTTTGAAAATGGTTTTGATAAAAATATTACACAAAAATCAATTAATTACACTCTGGTTTTTTTTAACAATCAAATTATTTTTAAAAATTATGCAAAAAATACACAAAGTTAGAAATAATATTCTAAGACTACCCTAATATTTTTAGAATTTTTGGACAAGTTTTAATCAAGAAAATAAAATCACAAAATCAATTAAAACAAAATTCATTCAAAGATGAACACAACCAATCAGGCGCTGACACCTAATCATCTTCAACCTCCAACACTATGCCCTTAATGCGTTTTTGCTCAGACCATACACCCAACTTCTGATCATTATAAGTTCCTCATTTCTCAACCATTTTTCATGATTCAAAGCACAATATGAAGATCACATGGCAAGGAACAACAAGCAACTCGTGGATTTCAAAATAATTAAACATACATCAAGAAATCAGAGCATGAAAATCACAAAAATCATCCAAAGCCAAAATTTTAGAACTTCATATCATGCAATGTGCTTCGCAAACAAGCAAATATATACATCAAACCTAATGTTTGGCCAACTATGCACACACATACATGATTTATTTCATCAAAAACAAGTTGAAAATGAAGATTCAAGTTTGAAAACTTACCTCTTGAGTTGAGTGCCTCTGAACAATAATAAAACCAACTTCCCTTGATCCTTGAACTTCACTGAAGAGGAATGGAGAGGAAGAAATAAGTTCTGGAATCAAAGAAAATGAAGCTTCGAAGAAGAACAATGAAAAACTCAGATTTGATTTTTGGTGGAAGGAGGCAGCTAGGGTTTGAATGGTGGTGCTTATGAGCTTATATAGAGAATAGAGAGTGAGGGAAATGTGGTCTTTAGCCTCAGAAATTCGTTGGAGAGAATATTCACAAAAATCATAAAAAGTGAGGTGTCCTCTATGCCATGCGTTTTGCTTGCTTTCTTTCTCAAATTTTGTGCGTTTTGGCATGCTTATAGTGAGTGGAATCAGAGTGTAGGAAGTGTAAATGATGAGCTGACCTTGATAGTATAGTGTTGGTGATTTTGCAAAATTCACAAAGTTTCTTTAAATGGAAAATTTTGAGGAATGTAGTACAATGCACTATAATGCACATACTTGGCTTCTTTTGGCAATGGATTGGACACTAAAATCGTGAAAGGCAAGTAAGAAATAGAACCTGAAACCAATTAACACAAAATGTACCAAATCTGAAAAATTACCAAGATAATACACAACTCTCAACACTCAACTTTGAGCTTGAGCCACAGAAAAATGGCTCGTGCGTTTCTTGGCCTTTTTGAACCATAGATAGATCTCCTCATGGTCTATAATCTGAGCTTTGAACCATTGAAAATGATCAAGTATTGAGTGAGATATCATATTCCAAAGTTTAATAAAAATAGGTCATGGAAACCAGGGCCTGGCGTGCGCATGGGCATGCATAAAGATCCGATTTTGGCCTGAACCTTCAAGAATCATAAATTGATCAATAATAAGCCAATTGGGGTGATTCAAGGCTTGTTAGAAAGCTCTCCATGCAAACTTTAAAATGAACGAAGCACATTTTTGAAATTGCACTTGAATCAAAATAAATATGCTCCTACTTCTTTCACAAAACCTGTTTGATGAAATGCGCATGTGGAAGGCAAGAGGAGGCAAGACATGATCAGCACTTGTGCACCAAACTTCAAACTCAAATATCTTTCAAATGGTGCACTTTTGAGAAATTTGACAAATTGACAATCTTGTAGCATTTTTTCCAAGCTTTCCAAAAATGAATAGTATGCAACCATTGGATAAAAATTGAGAAAGTTATGACATGTCAAAGTTCTATATGGTGGACACTTAGAAAATTTTCAAACTTCAAGTAACTTCAAGAACAAGTTAACTCTAATTTCTTCAATTTTCTTCGTTCAATGATGAATTTGGTCATGAAATATGAAAAGAGGATATTTGAATTGATGGTTGGCCAAAAGTTCACTTGGTCAACTCCTGATTTTGACTGAGTTTGATCAAAATGACCATTTTGCCCCTTGTGGTCAAATGACTTGCTTCTAACTAAAATTGAACCTCAATCTTTCAACCATGGATGCTCATCAACATATTGAAACACTTGAAAACAAATTTGATTGAAGAGTCTGAAAAAATCTTGATCATACCCAAAACCCTAATTTTGCACCTTGTGTTAGGAGATGGCCATTCAAGCTTCAAACCTCAAATCTTCTGAATGTATTGAGAAATTCTTTGAACCATGATAGCACAAATGATAGTGGGGAGATAATAATTCAAAATATTGGCTCAACCATGTGTCACACTCCATAGTGAACTTAAAACCCTAATTTCTTCAGATGGGTGACATATATGAATTCCTCTTCAATTCTTTGCAAAACTTCAATTCCTGAAGAATCAAAGACATCAATGGGGTGTCTTGAGCTATAATACATCATGGCTTTTGAGATATCCAAGGATATGAGAGCATGAGCCCCCCTTAGAAATACTTGTTAACACAATCAACCTCCATAGCTTGTAGAGGACTTGAGAACAAAAGAAACTTTAATCCTATCACAATGAATGAATGCAATGCAATATGATGTTTAAGATGAAAAATAAGCCTAAAACAAGAGGGTAAATTTTGGGGTGCAACATCTGCCCCTATTCAATCTTCTTAAACTTGAGGAAGAAGACTATATGAGCAAGCAGTACCCTCCTGACAATGACAAGTATAAGCAACTTGAAGACCGTCTAAATGTTGTGTAAATCTGAAAATTTCAGGGTTGAATTTTGATGATTTTATCCTGGTTCCTAGAGTGGTCATTCCCCGCAAGTTCAAAGTTCCTACTTTTTCCAAATATGATGGTGTTTCCTGTCCAAAACTTCATCTGAAGTCCTATGTTCAAAAGATTCAACCCCACACTGCTGACAGGAAGTTGTGGATGCATTTCTTTCAAGAGAGTCTATTTGGAGCACAGTTAGAATGATATTATCAGCTAGAGAATACTCACATTCTTACCTGAAATAAGTTGGCAGATGCTTTCTACAAATTGTACCAATATAATGCTGAATTGGCACCAACCATTATGCAACTATAGAGTATGTCTATGGGCCGTGACGAGAAATTCAAAGAGTACGTCCAGAAATGGAGAGATCTAGCAGGCAGAGTCCAACCACCCTTGTCTAATAGGAAATTGGTTGACATGTTTATGGGAACACTGACAGGCCCATTCTTCAATCATCTGATTGGAAACTCATCAGCTGGATACACCAAACTGATACTGACAGAAGAACGCATTGAAGCTGGAATCAAGAGCGGAAAGATTCAAGTCGAGACATCTTCAAATGCTGCGAAGAGATCTTTTGGTGGGAAGAAAAAAACAAATGTTGTGTATGGTCAAAAAAACCGTGATAAATTTGATAGCCAATACTCTTTGGGGGCAGTCCTTATCTCCAATCTCACACCAGTGCAACCTCAACAAGACAATACACGTAGGAAGAACATGCCAAGAAGACAGATCACGAAGATCAACATGTCGTTGTCTCAAGCATTACAACACATGTTGAAAGCAGAGCTGATTACTTTGAGGGATCCTCCTTAGCATGTCAACACTTTTTCTCCGAAGTACAACCCTAATGCACGGTGTGCATACCACTCCCATAGACTAGGGCATGACACCAAAAACTGTTGCATCCTGACGAACAAGATCCAAGACATGATTGAAGTCTGGGAGATTGAATTCGACCTCCTTTTGAAACTTTGAATGTGATCAATGCACCTATGCCCAATCATGGCAAGAGTACCAACGCCATTGATAATGACTAATATGTCTTTGTTGTGAATGAGTTAACCACTCTCTTGATGATTGTAAAAAAGAATTTGCTACAAGCTGGCTTATTTCCAAGATGTTTTGACAATTGCCATTACTGCGCGTCCCAGCCCAGTGGATGTGTCTGGTTGAAGAGAGGTGTTCAGCGCCTGATAGACAATCGAGAAGTGTTATTCCTGAAAACTCCGTTCGTAGAGAGTTTGTGCGAAGATGTTTCTAAAAGCTTGAAAATCAAAGACGTATGCGAAGCCATACTAGAAGTCTAGGATACCCTGGGGCAGACAAGTGGAAAATTTGATTTCATGGTGAAATATACCGCTCCTGAAAGCTACAAAATCACAATCGAAGACATCAAGGCAACCAAATGAGGAGATGATGACTATCCCGAAGAATATGCTGATGTGAACACAATAAGGATCACCTCTGTCGATCTTGCACCTAGAGTGGCACCTCTAATTATTACCTCGCCCAGATCAATTCCATATTCCTCTTACAAAGCTATACCTTAGAATTACAGAGTCGAAGTCTACTATTATGGCGTCAAGCAAGAGCCATTAACCATTGAAGATAATACAGTTGAAGCTACCAGTCCTGATGTCGACAATATCACTAGATCAAGAAAAGTAACTAGAACCAGAAGAGTTTTTTCTCCAGATATCTCTCCTCTAAAAGACAATAATGCACCAGTTCACATTCATGCTATTGAACCAACTCCCGAGGCTCGAGGGAAAGAGAAAGTGACTTAACCTGCTCAGACGGAGGTACCAAAGGAAGATACTGAAGATACCTCCAAACAAGAAATGGAGGAAATTCTGAAGATCATTAAGAAGAGCGACTACAATGTAGTGGAGCAGTTGGGACAAACCCCATCCAAGATTTCCATGTTAGCTTTATTGTTGCGCTCCAGGCTCATGCTAAAGCCTTGGTGAAATTTCTAAAGAATGCCCACATACCTCAAGACACTTCTGCTGACCAATTCAAAAGTTGTATTGCTAGCCTGACCGTAGATGATGGTTTGGGCTTTTTTGATGCTGATCTAACTCCTTCCGGTAGGAAACACAACAAAGCCTTGCATATCTCTATAGAGTGTAAGGTCACTACATTGTCTCATATGTTGGCGGATACTGGCTCTGCTCTGAACGTCATACTGAAGAGTTCTCTTGACCGAATTGATGCTGAAGAAGTGGTCATGAAACCCAATGACATAATCGTGAGAGCTTTTGATGGTTCGAAGAGAACAGTACTTGGAGAGCTCAAGCTTCCGATCAAAGTGGGTTCCCAGACTTTTGATTCTACTTTCTTTGTGATGGACATTCATCCAGCTTATTCTTGTCTGCTTATACGCCCTTGGATACATGGGGCAGGCGCTGTTACCTCTACCCTGTATCAGAAGTTGAAGTACCCAGTGAAGGGGAATATTGTTACAGTATGCAGAGAAGAAGAATATATGGTAAGCCATCTGTAGTCATTCCAATACATCAAAATGGATGGTGAATTTGTCGAAACCCCCTATCAAGATTTTGAAGTAGTTCCATGAGTCATGCCTACCAACTCTCCTGTCACTCCTAAATTTAGTAGAGTTCTACCGAAGATGGCCTCACTAAAAGATGCCAGAGCTGTAGTTGAAGAAGGAGGTTGTACCGTTTGGGGTCATCTACCCAATTTTCCATTCAAATCTGACAAGACTAGTTTGGGCTTCACTTCCAAAGGTTAGAAGATGATATAACGCGAACGTGCCGGTGGATCTCCATTCTGCATCAACAAGAATGGAGTTCATGCTATAGAAGATGATGATGGTGACTTCGACATCAACAACTGGATCTTCCCAACTACTGGCGATGGACTCAACAATTGGACGGCTAAGGATGTTATGCCAATCTCCTTTAGACAGGAGTAATCGTTTTTCTGTTTATGCTTTTATGCTTTATAGTTTCAAACAATAAAACTTTAATCCTAGTGCCTTGCCCGGGGCACCACGGCTCATTTGTGAGGGTTATTATTTGTCATTTGCATATTTTCATTCAATAAATCATTGGACTTTTGCATTCAAATATTATGCTCTTTGTATTTATTTTTAATTTATCACCTTTTCAAAAGCTATATGTTCTCTCACACACCCACGTAATAAACTGCAGATCCATATTCACTCCGGATCATGTTGATAACGACTCTGCTATTGCTAAATATAACTTTGATAATCCGATCTACCAAGCCGAAGATGAAGGTGAGGAAGATTGTGAAGTTCCAGGAGAACATTCCAGACTACTACATCAAGAGGAAAGGGCTATACAGCCACTAGAAGAGTCGATCGAAGTTGTGAATCTAGGTACTAACGAAGGCAGAAAAGAAATCAAGATAGGAGCGGGTCTTGAGAACAGTGTTAAAGAAAGATTGACCCAGATGTTAAGAGATTACATCGAGATTTTTGCTTGGTCCTACGAAGACATGCTAGGTTTAGATATCGATATTGTGGTACATTGAGTATCCACGAAGGAAGGTTTTCTCCCTGTGAAGCAGAAGGTTCGGCGTATGTGTCCTAAGATGTTTGAGAAAATTAAATCCTAAGTTATGAAACAATTCAATATCGGTTTCTTAGTCGTTACTTCTTATCCACAGTGGGTTGCGAACGTGGTGCCCGTACCTAAGAAGGTGGCAAGATGCGCATGTGTGTGGACTACCGAGATCTGAATAAGGAAAGCCAAAAAGATGATTTTCCGCTTCCACATATTGATGTCCTGTTTGACAACACCTCTCAGCATAAATTTTTCTCTTTCATGAATGGTTTCTCTGGTTACAATCAGATCAAGATGGATCCCAAAGACATGGAAAAGACTACTTTCGTTACACAGTGGGGCACTTTCTGTTATAAGGTCATGCCATTTGGGTTGAAGAATTCTGGTGCAACACATCAGCGTGCTATGGTGGCTTTATTCCGTGATATGATCCATCACGAGATAGAGGTTTATGTCGACGACATGATAGCTCGATCAAAAACCAAAGAAAAACATCTTGGTCATTTGCGTAAGCTGGTTGATAGACTGAAGAAATACAGATTGAGACTGAATCTGAGCAAATGCACATTTGGAGTCATATCCGACAAACTCCTGGGATTCGTTGTCAGTGGTAAAGGTATCTAAGTTGACCCCGCTAAGGTTAAAGCTATTCAAGAAATGCCAGCTCCCCGTACCAAGAAGGAAGTCAGAGATTTCTTAGGACGACCTAATTATATTGCCAGATTCATTGCACTTATAACTGCTACTTGTGAGCCAATCTTCAAGTTACTGAAGAAAGATCAAGTAGTAAAATGGAACGATGATTGCTAGATAGCTTTTGAAAAAATCAAGGAGTACCTACAAAAACCTCATATCCTGATGCCACCAGTTAAGGGAAAAACTCTCATCATGTACTTAACAGTATTAGAGAATTCAATGGGGTGTGTGTTGGGGAAACATGACGAGTCTGGTCAAAAAGAGTATGCAATATACTACCTTAGCAAAAAGTTTATCGGCTGTGAAACAAGATACTCATAGCTCGAGAAAATTTGCAGCCTTGGGATGCTCTCCAACTAAGACAATATATGTTGACTCACACTACCTTGTTAATCTCTAAGATAGATATGATAAAATACATATTCGAGAAACCTACTCTCTCCGGAAGAATATCAAGATGGAAAATGATCTTGACCAAATACGAAATCCAGTATACTACTTAGAAGGAAATCAAAGGAAGTGTGGTAGCTGATCATTTGGCTCATCAAGTTATAGATGACTATCAGTCCATGCATTTTGAGTTCCCATACGAGGATGTTATGTTAGTCACCAATTACGAAGAGCCTGGACTTGATGAAGGACCTGAGCCAGGATCCCGATGGACCATGGTCTTTGATGGAGCTTCTAACTCACTTGGCAATGGTATTGGCGATGTAATCATATCTCCTAAAGACGGTCATACGCCTTTCACCGCCAGGTTATGTTTCTACTGCACCAACAATATGGATGAAAATGAGGCGTGCATTATGGGTATCAAAGTTGCTATTGAATTGAGGATCAAATTCTTGCAAGTATATGGAGATTCAGCTTTGTTGATTAGTCAGATTAAAGGCGAGTGAGACACGAAGCATCCAAATCTTATTCTGTATCAAGAACATGTGTTGAATATGATCCCCTACTTCGACAAAATCAATTTCGAGCATATTCCACGAGAAGAGAATCAGTTGGAAGACACATTGGCTATTATGTCATCTATGTTCAAAGTCATATGGGACAATGAAGCTCCTCATATTACTATTGAAAGACTTGACGAACCAGCATAATGTTGTGAACTTGATACTTAAGGAGTGGAAGATAACCCTTGGTTCTACGAATTCAAGAGGTACCTCGAGGCTCAAGAATACCATAAAGGGGCATCTGTCAAAGATAAGAAGTACCTAAGAAGATTCGCTACCAAGTTCTTTCTCAGTAACGGTATCTTATACAAATGCAATCATGACTTGGCCTTACTCTGATGTGTAGATCAGCAGACAGCCGAGCGAATTATGGAAGAGTTACATGAAGGTGCCTTTGGTACTCATTCCAGTGGACATACAATGGCTAAAAAGATTTTGCGAGCAGGTTACTATTGGTCCATTATAGAAGCTAATTGTTATCGCTATTCCCGATCTTGTCACAAATGCCATATATACGCAGATAAAGTGCATGTGCCTTCGGTTCCGTTGAATATTCTGACCGCTCCTTGGCCTTTCGCAATGTGGGGCATTGATATGATTGGAGAAATCAAACCTACCACTTCTTATGGAAACTGTTTCATCCTTGTTGTTATCGACTACTTTACCAAGTAGGTAGAGACAGCCTCATTTGCATTTGTTACCAAGAATGTTGTGGCACGATTCATCAAACATAATCTCATCTGGCCCGAAAGGATTATCACAGACAATGGTACCAATCTCAATAACAAGATGATCACCGAACTCTGCATGCAATTCAAGATAAAGCATCACAACTCTTCTCCATACCGGCCAAAGATGAATGGTGCAGTGGAAGCCGCCAACAAGAATCTTAAGAAGATTATACAAAAGATGATAGTGACGTATAAGGATTGGCATGAAATGTTGCCATTTTCTCTCCATGGTTATCACACTACAGTACGAACATCTACAGGGGCAACCTCATTCTCTCTCGTGTATGGTATAGAAGCAGTTCTACCTATTGAGTTTCAGATACCCTCCCTCAGAGTATTGAAGGATGCAGAGTTAGATGAAGAAGAATGGGTCCAGAATCGACTTGACCGGATAAACTTGATCGATGAAAAGCGACTCACAGCCATCTGCCATGGACAGATATATCATAAACGCATGATTAAAGCCTTTAAAAAGAAAGTCAATCATCGAGTATACCAAGTTGGCGAACTAGTAGTCAAACGCATCATACTACCACAAGGTGATCCCAGTGGCAAATGAACTCCCACCTATGAGGGACCATTTGTAGTCAAGAAAATATTTTATGGCGGAGCCATGATACTGAGCACTATGGACGGAGAAGACTTCCCGCACCCTGTGAACACTGACATAGTCAAAAAATACTATGCCTAAATGAGACCCGCTAGGTCGACTGGCCTAGGCAAAAAATAAGGGCGTCCTAGCGAACCAAAAGGGTTCGGGCCAAAGTCAGGGACATATATAAAAAAATGTACACCTGTCAAGGCAGAAAGTTGCAAAGGCGGCTTAGGAAAAAAAAGGGTATCCTGATAGACTGAAAACCCAAAAGGGCGGTCTAGGCAAAAGTTAGGGATTAAAGCGCACGACTATGTTTCGTCAAGGTCATCTACTTACAAACTATACTACTATCACCTTCAAATGGCGCAGATCAATCCAATCACCTTCTTCTGGAAGCAAAGAGACGAGATAGTCAAAATATATGAGCAATAACAGAGTTGAAACTCGACGAGATTGTTTCCACATAGCTTCTATTATTTTCTAAATTTTTCCGATAATTTATCAAGAAGAATACTACTTTATCAACAAGAATACTACTTTATCATCTCCTTTTACCAATGTCCAACGCTTCTATTCATCATGTTAGTCCCCGAGCAGTGATCATATCAACTCATCACGTTAGTCTCCGAGCAGTGATCGTCTCAACTCATCACATTAGTCCTCGAGCAGTGGTCCTATCAACTCATCACGTTAGTCCCCGAGCAATGATCATATCAACTCATCACATTAGTCCCCGAGCAGTGATCATATCAACTCATCATGTTAGTCCCCGAGCAGTGATTCTATCAACTCATCACATTAGTCCCCGAGCAGTGATCATCTACAAACATCATCATATTAGTCCCCGAGCAGTGATCGTCTCAACTTATCACATTAGTCCCCAAGCAGTGATCATCTACATTGTCACATCAGTCCCCGCGTAGTGAACTTCAACTTTGTTACATTGGTCCCTGAGCAGTAACACATCAATCAACTTATTATGTCAGTCTCCGAGTAGTAATAGGTTATTAAAAATTACAAGATGTTTATCCCCAGCTGAGTATAACCATAATTATCATTCCCCAACAACATCAATATCCAGACTTGAAACTTGGTCAGATAGTGCATCAGAGGAATCTACATCTCTTTTATCCTCAGTTAGGATCCTCAATAGTTATTTATGCATCCCTAAGCAGAAATAAAAGATCCCCGACAGAACATTCCCATCTTCTTCAAGATTAATATATTTTGAAATACCATGACATCTACATTCATACATCATTCATAAAAAAATCATAACATATGCATACATAATTCAACAGCATTATTACATACTCACATGCATCATAATGTGCATAAAACTAACCTCTTTCTCTCAAGTAAATTTCTCAAACAGGCGAAGACTATTTGCAAACCCCTAAGACATAAGGTCAAGGATTAACGCTCGAAACAAGACGGGAAAACTATCTGAACGACCAGACGAGCTTACCAACAAACAATAGGATACAGATTAATACCCGGAACAAGACGGGAAAACTATCTACATCCCAACGAGTACTCATTTCAGATAAATTCAAGACGAAGGTTTATTCTGACTCTCTACTCCAGATGGAATCTTTAAGCCTATCTCCGACTACACATGGTCATCTCCCCACCTGCAAAATATTGCATATCTGGTTAAAAATCAATGTGTACTCATTCAAAGACGGGAATGGATTCTAACATATGAATCACTCCTCAACATCATCTTCTTCAAATAGCATCTACAATCCCATTCCATTACATCGTCAGTTGACGGTCTCATTCCATACACCAGCGAATGCAAATTTTTAGGGTACTCGAGTGTTCAATCATCTTCTACCTTTAGGTCACGAAAGGCAAGCATACCAATCTAACCCTTCGGGTACAAGAATATTAAACAGGGGCATCTGTTATACCCCAAAATTTTCCCTCCTATTTTCATGATAATACACATCTCCATACTCAAGAGTTCCTCAAGGGTTGACCAGATGAGCCCTCTCCTAAGCAATCAACCCCACAACTAGGGTTTTGATTCTCTCAAGTCAAAGATGGTTTCTATTGCCTCAAGTGATCATAATACCTCCTCATATGTCTAAAGGTATCACCATGTCAAGTTTCAAGCCTCACAGCTCAAGTTTGCTCAATCAATTGCTCAGATGGTTGAAAATCGATTGTATTGGACAAAAAGTCAATTATGGTCAACATACATTTAAAATTCATCATTTTTGGTCAACATCAAGATTTTGAAGTCACATTCATCATTTGATCAAAGGTTGATCATGATTCATCAAGAAAGACAAAGAATTGGTCAAAAGTCAAAGTTTCTAAATTAGGGTTTTTTGATCAAAAGTCAACAGACCTTTGACCAGACATAACTTTCACATACTTCGTCAAAAAATTTCCTAACAAAGCTCATTTTGAAGGGAATTCAATTCTCTACAAATTTTTGTCTCACAAGCTTTGGCCAAAAATGCTTCATTTGAGAGTTACGGGTAAAGACATTATAGGTCCTTCTAAAAGTCAACAAAAAGTCATCTTTTTCAAAAGACGTGTACATGAACATGAAAGCTTAAATGAAGATGAAACCAAAAGGAGCTCTTATAGTACATCTTAAGCTTTCTAAAAAGTCCAAGAACACTCAAATAATAAAAATTGAGCAAGTTATGACTTAAGCAAAATTGGAAATTTTGAAGAAATGCATGAAGAAAACATTGATCAATCTTGAATTTTTTCCAAATGGGCATTGGATTTTATGATTTGAACTTGTTTCTAACATGGCCCATGACCTCTAAGTTCAATTGCACGCCCTCCATACATTTATTTAATCTATTTTTGAATTAAATCATTAAAATTAAATTTTAATTAAATAAAATACAAAGACAAGAGGCAAGGCATGTTGGGTTGGTTTCTAAGTTCCTTGAGGTCCAAGAGAGATCAGGAAAGCTGGAAAAAAACGCATGGCATGTGATTGAAGCAAAATAGGAAGCTTTTCATGCAAAATTGAAAGATTGGCAATCAAATATTTTCACATTGAATGCCATATATTTTCTCCATATTTCTTGACCTAAATTGTCCCTCTATAAATACATAAGAACATCAAATGCAAAGGACACAGTTTGCTACACTCAAAAACCCGTGCCAAAGCTCTCAAATCTTCCATCTTTGAGGCAAGTCTGAATCCTAACTTCCAGTCACTTTCAAGCCAAACCAACCACTCATTCACTCTCCTGAGGTGTGCAGGAATCGAGCCAACCATTCATACGATCCCAAATCAAGTCAGAAGCCTCTCACTCAAGTCGACTGGTTTTTGGTAAAATTTCTTGGGTCGATTTCAATTTTCATCCACCTTTAACGTATTTGATGTGTTTGTTCATGTTCAGGATGTCATTTAGAACAGGTACAACGTGTTACATGTAAGCTTTATGGCTTAAATTGTATCGTGCCATTGTTAGGACAATCCAGTTCAAAAGCTTCGAAACCCTATTTACAAGAATTTTCAAGCCAAAAGGACACCACCATTGAATCCGCAACCCTCGATTTAGGGGGGCAGGGTCCCTCTTGATAATTTATTTGTCTTATTTTTCAGGTTTGGAAGTTTGAATTGCTGGAGAAGACAACTAGAGCTAGGCCTCCGATGTCCCTCCGGCCCTCTGACTTTGTTTGACGGATCAGAGGCAGGTGTGGCAAGTTTCGATTGCACCATTTAAACTCTCTGGGTCCCACACGCGTGATCTTGTTTTGACTATAATTTTCTGATTTCAAATTTCAAATATATATAATCCTTGTATCTAAATACATGGATGTATCACCACCCCAGTGGTTAACCATGAACGCGCTAGTCCTCTCATTCTCTCAGGTCGTTGGTTCGATCCCTGCCTTTTGCCATTTTTTTTCTCCATTTTTTCTGATTTTCACAGATACCACATACATACTATTGGAGGCGTGTTATTTACAACACATGCAGATGGCACAGTGGTCTGATTTTGGACCAATGACCTTAAGGTCCTGGGTTCAACACCTTCCAGGACCAAAATAATTTTTTACCACTTATTTCCTTAACTTTTTCTTATTTCTTTTAATTTTCTAACCAATTTTAATTCTTTTCACAAATTTATTTTTCACACATAAAAAATCCTAAAAAATATTTTGATTTTAGATTTAGGTTTAAAAAACCTTTATTTAATTTTTGACAAAATTTTTTTTTTTCCTTTCATTTAAAATTATTTTCTTAATTAAATTCAAATTAACTTAGAATTAGGTTTTCTAAATTAAAATCAACCACAAAAAATACCAAAAATATTTTTTCCTTTTAATTAGGGTTAGTACACTTATGTCTTCCTTCAAACATTTTTTCTTTATTGCTTTTTCGCATTTAAATTTTAGAAATCAATTTATAGGTGTCAAGGTTGTTTTTGTAATAATGTAGATTTAATTTCTCGCAATTTACTTTCCGCACCTCTATTATGTAACTGCCCTAAAGTCCTATAATAGCTTAGGACTTTAATTTTCCGCACTTTTACTTTCCGCACCTTTATTTCCTGTACATATATACTACTTAGATGTATAGCTAATAGGATTGCATGACAAGACATAAAATCAAACTTAGATCACTCTAAATCAAAGATAAAATATCTGAATTGAATCACTATTTCAAACTTGCACCCCCCTTAGGGTATCATCTCTTGTTGCCTTTCGGATAAACATGGTCATGGACTTCGAACGTAGGGGTACCATTAGCATAAGACCCTCAATTTAAAAATCATCACAAAGATCAAAGTCCCTCGACGATCCTCGATGTTGCCTATGAATATATGATCTCGTCCTTCGGTTGTTGCCTACAAATAAGTGATGATCGTCCCTATAAATTTGCTAAGGTATCCTTACAATGTTTCCTTCAATGACCATACGATGACCCTATGCCCGTCCCTTCACATCCAACGGATAGGGTTACCTACCAGCTAATGGTATGGATAGCGCTACCCTAAAGGAAAAGGAAAATAACAAGAACGACCCTTTCTGAGTAGGTAATAAGACTTTTAATTGCTTGCTCCACTCCAAAAAAATACTTTTCACACCTCACACTTATTTTCAAAATACTTTTCAAACACTTTGTATACATTCCAAACGAGAATCATTACAAAGTTAAACATTTTCCAAACAAATATTTCTGAACACTTCGTATACATTCTTGAGGACTGATACAAGAATCATTACGAAGTCAAAGAGAAATATTTTTTTTCAAAAAATACTTTTCAAACCACATAAACACAGAAATCAATTTTTCAAAGATGAGCTAAGCAATTAAGAGCCCGTAGATAACTACGGATGGAAAGGGTGTTAATACCTTCCCTTTTCATAATTACCTCATGTACTCAGAATCGATAAAAGGTATTTCATGTTCTTTTCACCTTTCCTTTATTGGATAAAAGAAAATTCAGGGGCGACTCTTGCTATCCACAATATTTGCGATAAAACGCAAAACAAACAAGTTAATTCTTCCACCGTGTTACACATGTCATTTTTTTCTTTGCTCACTTGAGCATTTATTTTTATGCCATTTTTTCTTTGCTCACTTGAGCATTTATTTTCTATGTCATTTTTTCCTTTGCTCACTTGAGCATTTTACTTTCTTGTTATTTTGAATTTGCTCACTTGAGCTTTATTTTCCTTTTCCAAAATATTTAATAATTCAACCTAAACATAAAAAGACTCTTAATTGGACTTGGTTACTATCCTTGTGATTGAAGCTTGATCTTTGGACTTAGGATTAGGACCCCTACCTCAACTTGGAGTTTATGTGCCCTTGGTATTATTTTGTCTTGTCGGGTGTTGTTGCGGTAGAGCGGCAAGCAAAGAGTTGGTATTATTTTTACCGGGTGATATATACCGGTTAGGTTATATCGTATCGTGTCCACAGAGATTGGTTATTGATTCGTCGTTCGACAATTCTACCGTTAATGAGTTTGAGATTAAAAGAAATGAAAATAAAAGACAAAAAGTAAATGAACAAAAAGTATAAAGGATAGACAGCTTATCCGGAACGAATGTAAACTACCCGTCACAGACTTAAATCTACCATCCATGCCATACTCGGCCTACGATACTCGTCCGTGTCATCACATACCTCTCACAACCTAAGCTATTTCTAACCCCAAATTGAGAATCCTCCCGAATCACCTCGATATCCATGTCTGGCCTACCTCAACAACACAGAAGTCAACTGCACCACCTCCATACCCATCTTTGGCATACTTCACCAACGCAGAGGCATTAAGTTCAGATACTCTATAGTGAATGTCAGCTATAAACCCATTTCAAGCATTCAGAAACTAACAGATAATCATCCTAGGAAAGAATCTAAGCAATCTATCTCTAGTAAAACTCAAATCCCTAACATAAAGTAAAAACCTAAGACAATCACCAACACAGATTCGTAAAGAAAACTTTATACAACGCCACGGGCGACAAATATACATGAGTTATGAGTAGATATACATACAAAACCCAACAAAAGAGATTACAAATAGAAGAGAAGAAGAGGAACCAAACATTTCTTGGTTTGTCAACATCAATCGACGAGGGATTCGACTCCGGATCATCCAAATGCAAGCTCCAATGTTGTTTTCTAAGCTCTCTAGACAAAAAAATGATGTTGATGGTATTGGAACTCAAAAATACCCAACCCATTACATAAAAATGTATTTTTAGCCCCTTTTATAGAATTTTGATATCGCAGGACGCGCTAAGAGCGGTCTGTGATGTTCCGGAAAAAAATCAGCATCTTATTTTTGCCATATCTTGAGAACCGTAACTCGGAATTGCGCCCGGTTTGAAGCGTTGGAAAGCTTATTAAATTTCCTATATAACCATGACAAAATATCAATCAAATTGATGATTTTTTTCTTTGATTTTGAGCCTTATTCATTGATGAGTTGCTTAAATCGCGCGTTTGAAGCCGTGTCTTCGACACTTTATTACTCAATGCTCCAATTATGAATGAATACCTATAAAAGAGATGAAACACTATCAAATGATACAATATTTACACAAAAACTCAATTATTCTATTATGTACACATTTATACAAAAAGTGGGGGATTTATTCAAAGAATATCAACAAAAGAACCGATAAGTGCCACTAAACATATATACAAAATAACTACATTTTGGCACTTATCATCGGGTTATTATCTTTGTATGCAAGTTATTTTGTTATACTCGATTCAAGAGTGGATTTCCTCCAAATACAGTCGTTACTCTTCCCATTTTTCTTAATACAAGAGTTCATCTGAGGCACTGACTTATCTGAAGCTTGGTTTTTTTGTCCGATTATTTGTTGCTTATGTGGTAAATTAAAGGATGGGATATGGTATTGGATCTTGATGTCAAGTACTAGTCTTCTCACCCGGTTAGATCTTTCTTTACTCTTACCGTTTACTTTATGTACATAGGTTAGCCTCTTCATCTCATCCCCATTCTTTAATTTTCAAAATCTTCCCTCTTTTTCAAAGGATTCTTGTTTTCAAAACTCGAACCACTTTCATTAAAAACTTAGACTTATGTCCATGTATTTTCGAACTTCTCTTTTCTTAATAAACTTTCAATTCATCTAATAAAACTTTGACTCTTCTTTTCATAAGACTAAAAAACACTTAACCTCATTAAAACTTTTTGAGCTCTTTGTAGCTTTTCTAACAAACATTTTCTTAAAATCAAGCAATACAATTTTGGTCTTTTTTAGTCGAACTACTTGGTTTTGGATTTCAACATTGCACATTGTTGGTATGTAGGCCTGGAACTCATTGGAAGTTCTACCAAACCAAAAATTATAAAAAAATACTTATTTTCTCCCCCCACCATTAATTTTATACATATACTCTCTTTAACATAACTAACACCTTCCCTTTGCATAACTAACCCCAGGTCTGATCTTTTTGTTAGGATTTTATTCGCTCTTTTTCCTAGTCCTTTGGATAAAATAAAAGTGTGGTGGCGACTCTTTTGTTACTTTTTTGAGTTAAGTCAATTCAATGGTTATACTCATAGTTTTTGCCGCTACAACGCGGTGGAGGAAGAACACGAGGTGAAGCATCGAGTAGAAGAAATGTCAGAGACAACAATGAGGAGTGATTTATTTTCTTGTTTCCTTGTATTTTATTTTCTTATGTTTCTTGTTAGTTTTATTTTCTCACTTTATTTGTCGCATTGAGTATAATGCTCAGTTTAAGTGTAGGGAGGAAACCTTTGTTTTCAATTTCCTAGTAAGTCAGATTTGAATTTTCATTATTTCCTTTATTTCCCTTTCCATTCAATAAAAAATTTTTGTCGAATTGATTTCAATAGATTCATTTTCGTAAGTTATCCGTACTTCCATACTTTTCTTGAACCATAACAAATTTTTTATTTTTTTACGACGCATTAGCTCGGTACATTCGAAAAGTATATAGGTTGCTCAATTAGGCTTCGTTAGAATCTTTGAACAAGATTCGAAAAAAGAATACTGCCTTGACACCTAAATCTTCCAGATTATGCGAGATCAGTTTGAGTAGTTATGATACCGAAACCTTAAGTTTTAAGTTTTAGATCAACTCCGAGTAGTTTATACTAGCAGTTGGCATCGTCTTATCCACAAACTATGTAAGGAGCTAATGAATATAAGTGACTGGTCGTAATCAGAAAAAAATGAAGCACCAAGATATAATAGGGAATACGCTAATTAAGTTAGGTGACCCTCACCGGGTCATTTAATCCAACAGTTGTGGAACCTACAAGAAACTAATGTAACAACCAGTTATAAGCATGTTCAGTGGTATCTGGTGTTGAACTTGGTAGGCCAGACTACAGTTCGATCCCCCGAGACTTGTAATCTGGGAAAGAAAAAGGGTTACCAACTTGTGTACAAGAACCCCGTGCATGAATGACCAAAATCACTAACCGGCTACTCTATTATGTGCTTGCGGAAGATAAAGGGCTTAATGTGATTGCACTAGAACGGAAGCAGTTGATTTCGAACAAAAAGAACTAGGTTGAGCTACGATAACATGATTCAGACTGGTTCGCATACAGTGGAGGATTTTGACCATGATCTACGGTTTTCGTGTCATTTCTGTTTCATTAGTGTCGGAGCTTACTTCCATCTTTTCTAATGTAACTCCCCTCAACCACGTACGATTCGAGTCGTGTCGTGCAATTGTGTCAGAGACTTTACGTTAAAATGATTTTTACTCTACTATTTGCTTGAGGACAAGCAAAGGTTCAAGTGTAGGGGAGTTTGATAATTTGAAAATGTATCGAATATTTGGATCAATTTACATGAATTTTATCCGCATTTTAATAAATTAAATTACCCTTTATTTGTATTATGCCGATATTTTCTATGTTTTCAGGAATTTAATGTTTACAAGGCATGTGCGAAGAAAGTCGAGAAAAGTTGGGCAAATCGTACTCAAAATCCACAAAAGAAGAGCAATTATAAAATTGTGGGGTGTATGGCAAAATATTGGTGCATTACAAGTAAAAATGCTTTGAAAAATAAAATAAAAGAAGAAAGTCCAATCCAACGTGTTGTACCCTAATTTTTGCCCTATGGCTTTCCATCATTTCATTATCACAATATATCAAGATCACAGAAAAAGGTTGATTCTCCCGCTTCTCCTATTCTTAAGTTTGCTCTCAAGGGATTGCCAAGCACCTTAACTGTATATTTTGTATATTTGTGGTTTATATTTTTTTAACCTTTGAGTTAAAATACCAAAAATATTTTCTTTTGTCTTTGTATATTTGTATTTTGTAGGTATCAAGCTAAAGGATTTAACAAGTGTAAGTTTTTCGGTGTTTTGCCCCCATACATGTTTTAGACCAATTTTTAATTTTTTTTCTCAGTGCAATCGATTTTCACTGAGGAGCAATCGATTGCTCACTGTTATTTTCAGCAAAATTTTAAAAAAAACTTAATGCAATCAATTGCACTGCGAAGAATGCTGAAAAATTGGGCAATTTTCAAGTTTGTGGGCTTGGGTTCCAATTTCATTTTTTATTTTCTTTTAATTTCGAAATTAATTACGAATTGATTCAATTTTGGCTCCAAAATTAATTTACAAGCCTAATTCTAATTTCCAAACCACCACTCATTCCCAAACCAAAACCTTATAAATAGAGGTCTTCTCTCATTCAAATCTCAAGCTTTTGATAGCCAAACTCACCTTGCCAAAATATTTCTCTACTCTCTTCATTCTCTCATTTTCCCCAATTCACCAAATTCACTCAAACCTCTTTCTTCTTCATAAAGATTAGTGAATTCTTCATTGGAATTCTCTAATTCTTTGAGCTAAACCTCCATCCACTCTCTTTTTCTTCATCAATTCTTTAGATCTATGCTTGTGATTCGGATTTTGGAAGTTGAATTGAAGTAATTTGAAGTGTTACTCTTGCAAATTTTTCTCAAGATCTTCATCTTTTACAATGTGATCTCTTGATAATTTTTGTGGTTTGATTCATTGAGCAAACTTGTTTTTAGTTCCATTGATGTTAATTTCTCAAAACGTTGGTGGAATTTTCGTGCTCAATTGAATCAAGACACACAAGGTGTTTATGGAAAAGTTTGAACAAGAATTTGCCCTTTAGAAATGTGATTTTTCTGTTTTTTACAGTGAGCAATCGATTTGCATTGTAGTGCAATCGATTGCACGAGCTACTTTTTTGAATTTTTTTGAAAAAATATGCTAATGCAATCAATTTGCATCCTGATGTAATCGATTGCACAGAGTGTAAAATGTGATTTTCACTTGTTTTTAGACTTGTTTTGAATGATTACTCTTCTTCTACTCCATTCTTTTGATGATTGCCTTGGATTGTAGTCTTGAATACCTAATTCCTCTTTAATCTCAATGGACTTTGGGTGTTGATGAGGTTGGAGAAATAAATTGGTGATTCAAATCTACCAAAGGATTAATTATACAATTAATTCTTGGTGCTTTGAGTCAACAATATATTTTGTTCCTTAATCCACCAAGATGAGTGGTTGAACTTAAAGATGTAAGAAATTGGAGAAGATAATCCAAGTTAATCTATCATTCTTTTTATTTTTACATGTGTTGACAAACATTAGAAGATGATCTACATATCATTCTTCTCGTTTGCTTTTTCAACACATACATCACCATTGACCGGTCTCGTTGTAGGGTGGCTTCTAAATAAGTCACTTGGTGATTGCTTAACATACCGCTACATTGCTTCTTCTTCATCTTATTTTCTTTGTCCCAAATCGGAAAATGATCAATTGATGGCATGAACTTTAATGATATAATATTTACAGGATAACGCAACTATACGCAATATGTACATTTTACATATAAATTGAGGTTTATTTACTGTATTCTAACAAAATAAACCAATAAATACCACAAAATTATACATAATTTTAACTATAATTTATCACTTATGAAAAAATAATTATGTGAAAATATGTTGGTCATTTCATATTTGCAAAGGGAAATCTTAAATGATGATTTTGTGGATAATTTAATTCCATATTCATTGATCAGTGTTTACAAGTTGTAAAATTATATTTTAAGTTTTGTTTTATATTTTAATTGGTACAATAAATAAAAAATTAATCAAAATATATTATTTAATAACTAGGGGTGTTCAAAACCAAACCAACCCAATAAAAAATCACAAACTAAATCAAACTAAAATCGCAAAAAAACCGCATTTGATTCGGATTAGTTTGAGCCATCTTTTAACAAAACCGCATGGTTCGGTTTGCGGTTTGTATTTTACAAACCGAACCAAACTGAATCAAACCGCATTATGGTACAAGCTAAATTTTATTTAAATCTCATCTAACTCAAACCTAAACTTATTATATATTAGTCTTATGATTACAAACAATTTTCTCATCCTTACACTTATGGTTTCAGCTTCAGTCTTCTTAAATCTCTCATAGCATTATCGCCTCATCTTCACCACTTACATCTTGGTTCTTCTTCTCTTATCTCTACTCTCATATTCTTTCTTTTTCACCTTCTCGTTTTTATGCAAATGTTTCCTCTTTCAATTTCGTTTTATCGCACATATTTATCTCTAATCTCTTCTCTTTTATGTTCTTTCTTTTTCATATTCATTAATCTCTCATCTCATCATTTTTTTTTGTTTTATTATAATATTTTTGACATTATATTATGCTATTATTTTATGTTTATTATTTCACTTTTGTTTAATCTAATTTTTACATATTAAATGAAAAGTTATTGTCCAAATATGATGAGTTTTATTGTTATTTGATAGTGTATGAATGACAAAATACAAAATTATGTTGTCATCTATATGTGTACGTATGACTCAACAATATATTTGTAAAAAACCGAACAAACTGCACCAAACCAACCCGCATTGGTTTGGTTTTTTTTTTTTTTCTTCTAAAAGTCAATCGAATCAAACCAAACTGCAAGTCTTTTGCTCTCGCGGTTCGAATAATTTTTTACGTCAAAACCGCTCAAACCGCACCGCGAACACCCCTATTAATAACTATCGATTCGACCTCGGTCCAACTCCAATCTAACCTTAAATCCTTATGTACCAATTTAATATCCAGTCCGATTTTAATAATGTTTGTTTACAACAATAGAAATATAGTAGTTGAGTTAAATAAAATCATAATATAATGGGTAAAGTTATTGTATACACGAAAAATAGTGCAATAGTACAACGTATGTGTAAATAACTATTATAGGTAAAATTAGAAAAAAGGTTTTGTTTGAAAAGTGGATTTGTTCATAAAACAATAAAAAGCAAAATAACAGACATAAGAGTGACAAAGAGAGTTGTTGGGGTTAGATTGAAACTACTATGATTACTTACATATCAATTTTCAGTTGTACACATTCTAGCTATCAATCCATATTATCACTTATTGTTCAGTAATATTATCCATGTATGAAATAACTCGTGATATTAGTCATATAATTTTTTCGATAAAATCTAGATTAATAAAAATATGTGATAGATTTAAGCTTCAATATTATACATGATTATAAAATTTAGATATATCTTTAGAATCTAGATTTTGATAGATACTTACCTAAGTATAAACCTAAACGCACATCTCAAAATCAAAATAGATCCACTTATCATATTAGAAACTCCCAATTCAATTTAAGCATACAATATTACTCTTTTTCTAAACCTAAAAGCACCTCTCTGCATCAAATAGATTTATAGATATGATACATATATGTTAGACATTAGACAAAAGTGTAAAATCATGTATGTTTAATTAACATAAACAAACATAATATCATGATCACATCTAATACATATAAGTTTTAATAATGTACAAACTTAACTATAGCAAGAGAAAACTTATATAGTTATGACAATAGTAACAATATAGAAGGTGTAGAAGTTGAACCACATGTCGACGATCTCTCAATCCTCAACTACTCCACCTCGATGGGAATTTAGCATGATAAACACTTGAACTCTCTTTCATTCAGAGTTAATTATAATCAACATATAAAAACTAAACTACATCTATATATGAAAAACATTCGACAAAATCCCTAATTATAATTTTAGAATCATTCATCTTTCAATAGGCTAGCTCTGATTCGCCTAATGAATTAACCTTTTTCAGTTTATTTGCGTCAGAGCAATCTTCAAGTCCACCTTCTCAATTGCCTTGGATTTGTTGGGAGAGTTGTGATTCACCCATAAAATTTGTCATGTTTTCCAACTCAATCTAACTATTTTTATTTTCTGAGTCGAAGATCCATTTTCCTAATAAATTGAATTCAAAGTTTCAAGCTATTTCACTATGTTCTTGATTCGTTTGTCGAGATACAATTCACACGACAAATTTGAATTGAACTTGGCCTTTAAAACTTATTTTCTTTCATTTGGTTCTGTTGGGGAAGTCCGGGAAGCAATGTCTGAAAGTGTCAATCGATCAAACATCTCAATTTCTAGTCAATGTGAGACTTTAGCAAAACTTTCACACTTGAAATGCAACATGTTCAACATTTGATTCCTTTCTTAAGTAATCTTTAATCCAAAAATATATAAACATGATCAATGCAATATTTTCATAACAATTTTTTAGTGAACCGATTAATATAATTTTGTGGTTCAGATGAACAATTAACAAAAAAAAAAAAAAAGTGAAATTCAAATTCAGATTCTCCCACTTTTGGAGTCCTTACCTTACTTTCTACCTGCTTGGCCATTACATTCATTCTAACAATATTTAAATTAAATATAAATTGAGAGTTTTTCATGTTCAAGTAACTCAATAATTAATGTGTGAATAGAATAGTATGAAACAGGTGAAATACTTATCAAAAGACTCTAAGAGGAAAAGAAAAGGTGGCATGCTTATGTGTTAGGTGAAGATTACATTGTGTTTCAATAATTTTATTGAAAAAGTTGAATCCATTCGTTTACCTTTTTTGATTAAACTTCATTTCACTTGGGAGAGTTTGGATGGTTCCTCCATTAGTATATTTGACATATTTCTATTATTTGAGGATTTATATTCATCTTGGAAAAATTGGAACAAAGAGTTTCTCACCATTGTTTTATATTTCTATTGTGACGAGGTGGTTAACTAAGGGTCCAAAATCATTCGTAATTAATTAAATTGAAGAAAAACAAGTAAGCATAATTTTGTTCAAGAGAAATGGAACAATATTTTATTATTGAAATAATGTTTTTACTTTTAAGTCGAGTTAGTAAAAGAAATTCTTATAAATGAGGGTCACGAGCATTAACATTTAAACCATAATATCGAAGTGCATTTAAATAACCTAAAAGTGAACTTTTTATAATAAATTTATTAATAATATTTCAAAATGATTTTTGGGAATTCTTGAGAGGTAATGATTGGCTTCCACCTTATTACATTGTTGTGCATGCATATTACAAAGTATGGCTGCCGAGAGAAGTCATGGATTGAGGGAACCTGTCATCTAAATTTCAAACTTGGTTTTGAATCCTTTACCACTACTATTTTTTTATAATTCTTTGTTGCTTATACCAAAATGTTTTCATTTTTCAAAACAATATCTTTTTGAATGTCATAGAATCATTGTTCTATGACTTCTAGCCAATCATATTCTATGACGTAACAAATGAACCTTGCATTTTCCACAATATTTATAAACTAAATATAGTTGTGAAATTTAAATGTATATATTTTGTGAATGAGATTATTGTGGGAGACAATGAAAACAATTGGTGATATTGAAGTTAATGGTGGTGCACATTAAATTGTGCTCTGTAATTGTAGTCAAACGCGGTTATGTTCGGTATACTTGTTAAATTTTGACCTTAATTAGTTGTTAATATATGAACTAATTATTCCACAAAAATGATTATATTCTAATTTTTTAAATTGAAACTTTTCTTTTTTTATGTAAATCAGAAAATAATAAAATAATCATTTTATATATTTTTTAAGTTAATATGTCATTATTATTATCCACCAACCATTATTTCGACCAACTTTGATCATCACCGACTACCCTACGACTTTGATCATCAATCATCACTCCGACTAACACCAACTAGTATTAACCACCAAACAACCTCAATTATCGCTTCGCATTTGATTGCTAATTTGATTAACATTCAATATCATTATGATTAGGGGTGATAAAATAGATCGCTCCGCTCTGCTCTACCTTGTCTTAAGTCCGTTAAAAAAAATGGGATGGACAAGCCCGTCACGCCAAATAAAAATGGACATAAAAAACCAACTTGCCACGTTTTTTTAATATATTAAAAGTTTTTTTTTCATTTCATTAGATTTTTCAATTATTTTTTTGAATATTTTTTTATTAAACATGTTTTTTTATAAAATTTACTTTAAAAACATTACATATATCTACAAATACATGTGTAAAATGAAACAAGCAAGACTTTAACCTACTAAAATTAACTAAAAAATGAGTTTAAGGTGGGACAAGCTGAACGAATAAGCACTGTGAGCTTTGGCGAACGAAGGTTTTAGTGGCACAGACTTTGGCGGACGACGGGTTCAAAATTTTAATCTAACCCACCTTTTTTTACGGGTGTGCGGATCGGCTCTACGGGCCATGACCCATTTTATCACCTCTAATTATGACGATCAACGCCAACCACATTTTCTTCGATAACCGTCGATTTCACTTGATCCACCTTTAATCACCGATATGACCACCACTTCAACCATCGTTAATAATGATTTCATCAGCATACAATAACTAATTTGATACCACTGTTCACGCCAAACTATCAACGTGAGAATCACTGGGACCATTACAAACTATCATTGATTAAATTATTATTTAATGTTTTAATTTTTTAATGTTTTAATTATTTAATGTTTTAATTTAAATTATTTAATATAATTTTTTTAATGTTTAATTAAATTTATTTTTTAATGTTTTAATTTTTAATATACTCCTCTATTTTATTTTTCAAACAATCAATTAAATTTAATATAAAAATATTATAATAAATTTAATTAATATTTTCATCACAATTTAAAATTTGATTGAGTTTCTTAATAATTGTAAAAATTATTTTTGTTGTTTATTTATTTATTTATTGTACAAATAGTATCCAACAGTCACATCGACTAATTTAATAGAGAGTTTTCTCCCCGCGTAGCCCTTAAAGGTTGTTACTCTTTATCTAAGGAGAACAAACCCTTAGGACCCGAGCTTCTTTCCACTGGATCAATCTTCTCAGATTTATTTTTATTATTTATACATGTGCCAGAAAGATGTATATAAACATTATAAACATTTCAATTGGTCATAATTAAAAGACAAACTTTAGTCACTAAAATAATCTTAAAAATAAAATATAAAAAATAAAAAATAAAACCTATATAAAAATATCAAATAGATTTAACTTCTTTGGTGACATATAGCCCATCTTTGGAATCATATAGTACAATATGGTCGAAAATCATGTGCATGTTTTTCTAAACCTAGCTAGATGTTTAACTACCAAGAAAAACCGCTTAAAATTACAACGGCGATAATAAGAACAAAACCACTCTTTAATTGTCATTTTGTGTACTAATTAAGATCAAGATCAAGAATACAGTTAAGATATTAATTATAAGAGTTTAGCCAAAAATAGGACAAAGACTAATCAGCCCCTAAAATACCAATAGTACTTAAAAAGAACCAAAGGACAAGCTAGGAAATGTCTTTCATATTGCTTATTCCTATAATAGAACAGACCAAATGTATACGCCAAATTTAGATGATCTATAAGATATACTAAGTTTGTATTACACTGTTACTTTATTCATATACATAAAAATAATAATGTTATAGACGTACTGTAATGGTTCTCTCTAAATTTATGTTCAATTATGAATTATATATATAAAATATTTTTTTTATCCGAAGTGTATGAATATGAGATTTTTTCTGAATGATTTTTGATATTATGAGGTCCTCTTTTTCAAAAAAAATTTAAAATTGTATATTTTGATTTTTTAAAAAATGCACATTGTTTTTTAAAATAAATTTAAATAAAAAAATTGATTTAAATACTTTTAAAAAATATTATTTTAAATATATCATCGTTTTATTAAAAAAAGTAAATTTCAAAATTTCAAAAATATCTACACTTAAACCTAATTTAAATAGTTTTCCATAACAATTATTTTTGAGATTATATCTTTTAAAGAAAAATTGTGATCCTACTCATGTTTTTATCTTCAATCATAGATATTTATATTATTAAATAAAAAAAATAGTCTTATGATTTATAGAAAAAAATAGATTGGTATTATAAAATATTTTTATATTGTCAATCAATTACAAACATGTATTTTATTAAATCATAAATTTTAATTCAAAAATATAATATAATATTATTAAATATTATAATTATATTAAATAATAGTATAAAACTAATTTACATTAATAGTGTACTATCTTTACTTTGTTTCTTATATATTAATATCTTTTTACTTCTAATCATATAAATTATGCAAAATTTATATTTTACTATTGCGAAATAGATATAATAGAGGTTCCATATTTACTGCTTCATGGCTTCACCCCTAAAAATAGAAAATGAAACATCATCTATAGAATTTGCATCAAGATAATACATATTAATTATTGGATTAGTAGATCAGAAAGAACAAAACAAGATTACCAACAACCCATTTGAATTTTGTTCTAACCCAATTTTGTAGTGATTAAGAAGTGGGACCCAAATAAGGAACTTTATTCAAGGGTTCAGAGAAAAAAAAGAGCTTATTTTTAATTTTTATGGTGTTCACAAGAATTAACAATAGAGAATTTTAAACATACTAAGAACCTGGCAGGTAATTTAATAAAAGTTATATCAATCTTTTTTTTGTTTCCAGACAGTTGTGAGAGTCAAAGTTTTTGTAACAAAATGCCAAATATATCTATATAGTTTTGTGTTTTTTATTGCAAAGTTTCGGTGAAAAAGACATAAACACCACTGTGAAAATTATAAAGCAGATTCTCTTTATGTCTTAGGCTATATAGAGTATAGACACTATATAAATATAATATCATTAATAATTTCTCTTCATATTAAAAAACGGACAAACAAAAATGAAAGTTTTCTAGTAGATACTAATCGTTAATATTTTAATTGCATTTACCAATTACAATAGTAATTGCAGTCACAACATCCACAATTGCATTTACAACCGTAAGACCAATTTAAAACTTTTTTTTTTTTTTGCATTATTATAATCAAATATATATGTCTCAAACCTTGCTGTAATCCCCTATAAATTCTTCAAAAGGTGTTTCTTAAAGAATTAACATTACCATTCACTACACAAATACGTGCAAACTCTCACAAAAAGAATGGAGTTTTATGATGGAGATTTCATGGAAGAACTAATGGCTCTAAGAAGAGAAACTCCAAATCAAAATCAAGAAGAAAATCAATTCTTCTCATCATCAACTAACAACAACAACTTGAGTTTCGAAAACTGTTTCGATCAAAACTCTTTATATTACCAACAAAACTCTTGTAGTCAACAACTCTTTCCTCAAACCTACATCAACAATGATTACTACAGTACCACTTTCAACGAAATCTATGATTCATTACTTCAAGAATCTTCAACTCCTCAGACTCTTGATTCATGGTATGATAACACACTCGGCGCGCCGTTTGTTTCACAAGAAGATTTCCCACTGTCCATGATTGGAGAAGAAGAAGAAAATCAATGTTTGCTTGGCGAAGAGATTAAGAATTTGGAGCTGCAAACAAAATGTAAAATGGAGGAAACACAATCACCTGAAATGCCGGTAGTTTTCAAGTCTGAAAACAGTTTGGAGAGAAAGAATCGGTCGAAGAAGCTTCAAGGACAACCATCGAAGAACCTAATGGCGGAAAGGAGACGAAGGAAGAGATTAAACGATCGCCTATCGATGCTCCGAGCAATTGTCCCTAAGATAAGCAAGGTAGTTTATAAATACATAATTTTTTTATAAACAAAAGTTAGTTAGTATATTAGTCGTTGCGCAGATCTAATTTATTTTGTCGAATGTCAATGTGTATATATACGATAGATGGATCGAACGGCTATATTAGGAGATACTATTGATTACATGAAAGAGCTTCTAGAGAAAATCAACAATCTCCAACAAAAAATTGAACTAGATTCAAACATGTCAAGCATTGTCAAAGATGTAAAGCCAAATGAAATGTTAATAAGAAACTCTCCAAAGGTACAAAATTTTCCTAACCCTTTTGAAGTTCGTATTTAATCTTTTATCACGAGATGTCAGCTCAATAATAAGAGTTTGAATTTATAACTTAAAAAGTATAGTTCAAATCGTTTCGATGAAAATTGTAAAGTAACTACTATATTGATATTTTTGTGTATTTTTCAAATTTTGTCTTCATAGTTTGAGGTGGAGAGAGGCGTAGAGACAAGGGTTGAAATTTGTTGTGCAGGGAAACCAGGGTTATTGCTATCCACAGTGAACACATTGGAAGCATTAGGTCTTGAGATTCAACAATGTGTTATAAGTTGTTTCAATGAGTTCTCATTGCAAGCTTCTTGCTCAGAGGTAGTACATTAGTTGATATACTATTATTTGGTTTATGATTTTTAATCCATCCTATGCCTATACTAAATATTTTGTTTTTTAGTTATGTAATCAATTGTATTTTCTTATTTGTTATGTAAAACAGAAATTTGAGAGAAGATCAATGCTAAGTTCTGAAGATATTAAGCAAGCTTTATTTAGAAGTGCAGGGTATGGAGGAAGATGTTTGTGAGAATATATAAATATAGAGTAAATCGAGATCTAGAATTCAAATTTCCATCGGTCGAAGTTTTATGAGATTACTGATTGGTAACTACATCGCACAGTTACATTATAGAGTTATTAGACTAGTTTTTTCTTCGATAGTACCGATTCAAATGAGATATTCATTATAATATTTTCTTCAAGAGGGAGAATGTATAATATTATTAATATTGCTTGAAATGAAGATATCTATTTGTATCGATTGGATTTTGTTCTCTCAATTATCTAAGTAAGAGTTTTTTTATAAAAAAAATTAATATGATGTTATAGTTTGAATTCAGCTTTCCACAGATATTAGTCTTGAATTTATTTGAAGATAATTTTTATCGTCTTTTATAATCTTTTTGATTCAAAGAATTAGTATTTACATTAACTCGAAAAACAAATCTAAATACCTAGGATGTGGTTGAATTGTCCTAATGAATCCTGTACACAATTACCAATCATAAAATCATTATGTCATGCGAGTGTGAACATGAATACGTTTATGGATGAGGAGGGCCTAGTTAATGCCATTGGATGGTCATGCATGTGGTGTGGCTCAAGCAAAATTGTGAGACATGATAAGAAAGTAAAGTTAGGGATTTTGTTTCTATTCTTTTTTTCTTCTTCTTCCTATCACTTTTAGAGGTCACTTTTCAGCTTCTATGTATGCAACACTTTTCTCTAGAATGTAAGAATGTGATATTTAATACTTTACTCAACTTTCACTTTGAAAGGGTGGATAAATTATAAGAGAATTTATTGGGGGGCCACGAAAAAACAGGGGACAGGGAATATTCCTAACAGCAATACAAATGTAAAGTAAGTAAAAAGATGCAAACATTGGCTTGAAAGTGTTTTTAATTCAATTCTTACAAACGCACATGAAACAATTTAAAATAAGAAGTCTATTCGATTGAAATTTTAAAGAGTTTATAAGATTCTTTATTAAAATTTTGTGATATTTAATCAAAGGTAATAGAAATGCTAGTTGGTTGTTTAAATTTATGCATCATAAACAACACATAAGTAAGAGGAAGTAAATTGAAAGAGCACTTACTTCATCTCATTAATGTGTTAAAATCTATGAAACTCAGATAAGGGAATAACCACTCACACGTACACGATATATATAAGACATATTTTTAAAGTGTTTAACAAAAATAAATGAAAGTAACGAAAACGGATACAACACACTATTTCAAATAACTGGTATGTCAACTTCTAAAATTTTCAACAAAAAAAAAATTACCTTTCATATCATTGAGACTGTAATCTCTTGTGCCGAAGCAGCATGTTGCTCGACAAAATAAGGTTGTGTCGAAATTAGTCTAATGTGTGTCGAGTTTTGTGTGTTGAAGTGTCAAAGCTATTAACTTCACACTGAATGTCAACTTGGGTCTAAATAGATATTTTGCGCCTTTATAGTTTTGGAGAAAGCAAGCAAGCTCATTATAAATAGAGAGAGTAATCCCTATTTTTGTAATAATTCATAACTTGTTTTCACATAATTTTGCAGTTGTAAAGTGAATAAGATTTTTCCACAGTTTATGTACAAAGAGAAACTCTGCAAAAAAAGTCATCATCTTCTTTCCAAATTTTGTCAAGCCCTAATTCTTTCATTCATTGTTATTGTGTATCAATTACAATCTTGTTCATCAAGATTGATAGAAACTATCCATAGATTTTGGTGGATTTCCAATATATGGTATCAGGGATCCAATTGAGCGATTCAAGGGAAGAAAATCACTATGACAATGAATCATCCAAACGGGCATTTTCCAACAAGTCTTCCAATTTTGAAAGTTGATAAATATGAGAATTGGTGCAAGTAGATGAAGGTTGTGTTTTTTTGTCAAGATCTTTGGGATCTTGTGAAATATAGATTAGAAGCGCTTGAAGAAGATGTGTCATAAGCAGAAGAGACAACACACAAAGAATTGAAGAAGAAGAAGAATTTTAAAGCTCTATTTATAATTCATCAATTTCTGGGTCCAGGAAATTATAAAAAGGCGAGTGATGTAGAATATACGAAAGAAGATTGGGAAATTCTAGAAAAGTCTTTTGGAGGTGCACAAAAGGTAAAAGAGGTGGTGTTACAAACTCACAAAGAACATATGAATTTCTTTAGACGGAAGAAAGTGAAAGCATAACTAATTTCTTCACGAGGGTTAAGAAACCGGTGAATTAAATCAAGGTATGTGGAGAAGTGTTGACAACAAGATCAGTTGTTGTAAAGATCTTGAGGTCATTGACTCCAAAGTTCGACCACGTGGTGGTTTCCATAAAAGAGTCAAATAATTTTTCGACATTGACAAAACAAGAGCTTTAAGGGACGCTTAAATCTCATTAACAAAAAATGGCTGAGAGATCTGCATGTAAGTCAAGAGTGGTGTGGTTATGTAGGCTCAATCAACAAGAGAAAAGAAAGGCAAAGGAAAGTGGTTCAACAACAGAGGTAGAGGAGGCTACAACAATTCGACTAGTAAAGGAAACCAGTAGGAAGGAATTGTGTCAAATCAAGAAGACCACATACGAAAGCAACAAAAGAGGTTGTGTTGTAGGTAGAGGAAGAAGTGGTTGCCGAAAACCTGACAAGAGTCACATTTAATGTTACAATTGTCATATGTGTGGCCAATATTCTAGTGATTGTCCCTAAAAACAAAAGAATTAAGAAAGTGATGCAAAGTTTGCAAAATATGAAGAAGAAGAAGAAGAAGAAGAAGAATAAGAGATAATGTTGATGGTCACAACAAGAGATGGCGAAAGATTCAAAGATCAATGGTACTTGGATTCGAGATGCTCATCACACATGTCTGGAAGGAAAATTTGGTTTGTCAAAATAAATCCCCTCGATGAAGAACATGGTGAAATTTTCAAATGATAATACTCTATCAACTAAAGGTATTGGTGATGTTCTAATTATGAGGAAAGATGAAAAGAGGTCAGTAATTTCTAATGTGTGTACATACCAGGCATGGAAGGTTAATCTTGAAGGCTTCCATGTCTCATAATAGAACCTTCAAAATTGAACTTAATATGTTGGAGCACAAGTACCTCGCGAGTGTAACTAGCAGTGATGAATGAATATGGCACTATCAGCTAGGGCATCTTAACTTCAAAGACATAAGAGATTTGAAAATAAGGAATATGGTTTTAGGATTGCCATAAATATGGGGAATGTGTGCAGGAAAAGCAGCACAAGAATAGCTTCAGCAAGGATGCAGGAAGAAAGTCGAAGGCAAATCTTGAAATCATGTATTCTGATGTATGTGGTCCTATCTTGGTGGATTCGAATAGAGGTAACAAATACTATATTACATTCACAAATGATTTCAGTAGAAAACTATGGACTTACCTGATCAAGAAGAAAAATATGGACTTACCTGATCAAGAAGAAAAGTGAAGTTATCGAGGTATTTGCAAAGTTTAAGTCTATGATCGAAAGATAAAGAGGTCGAAATCTCAAGATTTTGAATACTGGTGGTGGTGGAGAGTATGTGTCGAAATACTTCAACATGTTATGTGAGAAAGAAGGGATTGTGCATGAGGTGGTACTCGATAAAAAATAGAACTGTTGAAAGGAAGAATCAAACCATTATGAATATGGTGAGAAGTATGTTGAAAGGCAAGCATCTATCTAAAGAGTTTTGGGGTGAAGTTGTGTCGACTGCAACATACATTTTGAACATATGTTCGACAAAAAAGCTAGAAGGAATCACTCTAGAAGAATGTTGGTATGGTGTCAAGCCTAGCTTAAGTCATCTGAAAGTATTTGGATCTATAACACATAGACATGTGTCTGGTCAATCGAGAAGGAAACTTGATGACAAGCGAGTCAAATGGTTCTAATATGATATCATTCGGCTGGTGGATACAAGTTGTTCGACCTAGTGAATAAGCAAGTAGTGATTAATATGGATGTGATCATGAATGATCTTAAGGAATGGGATTGGATAGACAATGTCAAGAAATATTTAGTGATAATATTATGTGAAGAACCAACAACTAAAGCCGAAGGAAAAGAAGTTTGACAAAAAAAAGTGAAAAATGATACAGTGAACAAGACACATGCCTACAAGGTTTCAAGATTATGTGATTACATCAGATGACGTGGTCGATAAAGAAGGTGAGGTGGTACAATATGCTTTCTATGAAGATGTCGAGCCAATCAATACAGCTGAAGCGTTGAAGGATTCGGAGTAGGTGAAAGCTATAAATGAGGAACTGAAGTCCATTGAAGTCAACAACACTTGGTCACTTGTCGAATTGCCTCAAGACAATAAGGAAATTAATGTCAAGTGGGTATACTAGGTAAATTTGAATCCAAAAGGGGAAGTAACTTGAGATATGGAAAGACTTGTAGTGAAAGGATTTCTTCAAAATGAAGGAATATCATTTGATGAAGTTTTTGCACCTATTGCTAGAATCGAAACAATTAGATTGATTGTTAGTCTAGCAGAAATGAACAGTTGACGCATATTTCAGATGGACGTGAAATGTGCATTCCTAAATGGATTCTTAAATGAAGAAGTTTATGCTAAGCAACCAATTGGGTTTGTGAAACAAGACGAAGAGATAAAGGAGTACAGGCTGCATAAAGCCCCGTATGGACTAAAACAAGCTCCAAGAGCTTGGAATAAGAAGATTGATAGTTTTCTAAGGGAGAAGGAATTTGTGAAGTGCACAAATGAGCATGGAGCATATGTAAGAAGAAGTAAGAGTGAATTTCTTATACTATGTCTCTATGTCGATGACTTTTAGATAAATGTAGTTGCAAGAAAAAGATCGAAGACTTCAAAGGTGATATGAGCAAGGAATTCAAAATGTTTAATCTGGGCAGCATTTCATATTTCCTTGACATCAAATTCTACATAGTACATAACTGCTTCTCTTTGTGCATGTCAAGAAACATGGATTATGAATTTGGCTGAAGAGATAATAGGGAGGAATCATTGAGCAATTACCATAAAGATCGAAAACATGTCAACTATCAATCTGATGAAGAATCTAATAGCACATGGTCGAAGCAAGCACATCGAGGTGAGGTTCCATTATCTTCGAGTGCAGGTAAATAAAGGAAATGTGAACATGGAACACTGTAGAACTAAGAATCATATTGTAGATATCATGACAAACGGTGTGTATATCAAAGTGTTCAAGAGACTTAGAGCTAAGATGAATATAGATATCTTACACATAGTGAATTATATGGTGTGTTGAGAGTGTAATTCCTTGTGTCGAGGTAACATGTTTCTCAAGAACAAGGTTGTGTTCCTCCACCACTTGAATTCTTTTCATCTAAAGTTTTATGCTTCCCCTTGTTAGTTGGAGCACTATACGATTTTCCACTATCCTAGTTCTTCCCTTTCTTAACACTGAGATTCTTATAAAAGGAAGATTTGGACATGATGTCCTTATCATAAATCATTCACTTATTCAATAGCATAGAAAACTAGTGAACCTCCTGATACCCAATACCTGCATAATCTCCTAACGCAAACCATTCTCAAATTTGATGCACTTAGACACTTCCCCTATCAGATTGTTATAATGCGCACACAAAACTTCACTAGTTCCTCAAACCTAGCAGCATACTCAACAAAAATTGAATTCCCTTATTTTATCTCAAGGAATTCAATCTCTTTCTTACCACACACGTCCTCGGGAAAGTACTTCTCCAGAAAAGCATATCTTAAAACAGCCCAAGTGAACTATGTACCCAAAATCTCCATCCTCTGGCATGCATTATCCCACCAGTCCTCACCCTCATCTTCCAGCATGTGAGTACCAAATTGTACCTTCTGCTCATATGAGCAATCCATCACCTTGAAGATCTCCTCAATCCCTTTGAGCCACTTTGTGCACCATCATGATCATGTTTTCCCTTGAACATCTGCGAGTTGTTTCGCTGAAATCTCCTCAAAGCACGAAACTCATCATTCTCTCTAGTATTTTGATGGATACGATGGTTCTGCGTCATTGCTTGAGCAAAAGATTCCAAAGCGTCAGCAATAGAATCATCATTTCTTCCTCCGACCATAACTCTGCATATAGGCAACCAACATTAGAAGAAATAACATATCGATAGTGTTCACACACTAATTGACTAATAGGAATTATACATCAAATAAAAATATGGTCGGACAGACCGACCTAATTTGGTACTACTAATGTAACACCCTTCGAAACACCCATAAAATTTATGGATAAATTAATTATAATCACCACACAAGAGTGTCACGTTTCATAAAAACATAAATCAATTTTGCTCCATAACACAAATTACAACAATAATATTCAGGGCCGGCCCTGGGTCAAGACAAGCAGGTCCATAGCCCAGAGCCTAAAAAAATGGGGCCACAAAATTTTGATTTATGGGCTTTTTAAATTTAATGTTAATATATAAAATATAATGTATTACATTCATATCAAGCAATTGATAAGTGGTTCAGTGGATGGCATTATAGTTGCGTGGACTGAATATTACTACCTTGTACTGGGTTTGATTCTCATGTATTGGTTTTTGTTTTTGACAATTTTATCTATTTTAATTTCTATGATGAAATAGATAATTGGATAAGCTTATAAATTGATCTTGACTATAAATTTTAAAATATTTATCTTTACAAACATTATAATCCCCACATCGTGTCAAATTACAAATTAATTTATAAATAAAAATTAACTTATTTTATTTTACATCATAAATTTAATATTAATAATTATTTGTTTTATTCTATATTGTTTATCACTTCTTCTTATGCTAATTTTAATTATTTTTTTCATTAAGAAAAATAAACATAATTAAAATTTACAAAGTGTAGTTTATTTTAATTTTATAATATTAATTTAAATATTTTATTCTTCTGTTATAATTTTTGTAGATTTTAAAATATTATTTAAATTTAATGTTATTTTAAATAAATTTTAAAAAAAATAATTAATTTTTAGATATATCATTATAATCCCATGCATCTTCGAATTCTGAAGAAACTCTCCTCTGATCGCAGATTCTCTGAGAAATTGGTCAAATTTTGGCACAGCTGCCCCTGTTTAACTAGACTTTAAGGGATATAATCCCGACTTAAATGTCACGGATTAATCATCACTTCAGAGATTTTTTGAATCTCAACATAACTGCCCCAATTTAATCATCTTTTTCCACAGAGCAATAACATGCTTCTGTACCCTTCAGGGTGATCAAATACTGAGGTACTTCTGCTCAATTGAATACCATCATCAGGATACTCCCACTGCTACACGGGGTTTTGATAATCCAATTCTTCACCTCGTATTGTCAGAGAAATGGGAAACTCAAAGATTTTTGAAGGCCAAACCTCATCATGGTAATTGTCTTACATATGGAATGCAGGCTAACGCACAATTGTGCTTCTCAATGTGATCTACTTCATACTCAAACAGATACTTGAAAGAATCCATCTCATGGGACCAACTGAAAGTGATACACCATTATTCGACAAAGACTTCTGGGCAATCAGAACTTGAACACAATCTGTTTCAGATAATCTTTTACTCAACAGAGTCACTAGACGACATTGCCCCAGATTAAGATGGTCCTTCAAAAGGCCATTCAACAAAGCCTCTGAGTAATTTTCCCTAGGGACAATCAAGGTGTTCATATGATGCTTATTATGCAAGCTTCCTTGATGTTTAAGCACCTACTCATATGCAAAGAATGTTTTATCATAGGAATGATAATTCTAATGCAAATCCTATGCTTGTCCTTAAGTAAAAAACTTTTGTTAAAGGATGTCGAAACATCGAATTTTGTTCAAAGAAAGTAAAAATGAAGTGATACCAACTCAAAAGTTACCGCAAACCTCCTAGGAGTCAGGATACTGTACTCTCGTTATAGTTTAACTTTCAAATTAACTGTGCTTCGGTTAGGACTTTTAAGGTTTGTAACGTGGTCTGGTTCACAATTTTTTTACAAAAAAAAGGATTTTTAGGCTCAAAATATTTGGTGGCCACCCCCTTCATGATGTTCGCCAAACCTAAGTTCAGTTAACTCGATATGAGCAATCATCTCTCACAAGAGGAATTTGATGGTTGAGATACCACTGCAATTTCTTGGTCGCACAACTTTGACTTCTACGGAGGACGAGATTTCTTGGATATGACAGTCACTCACCCCTTTTTGCTCTGGTGTCTGATCATACGACTTTGTTCTTCACTGAGGATCTTATTTGATTATCCTCGCCTTTTTGGCTTTCCAATTTGCTTTCTACATTTTCCTATATATATATATATATATATATATATATATATATATATATATATATATATATATATATATATATATATATATATATATATATTCACACTTTTTTTGAACAAATTGTGTGATCTCAAGACTTTGATTGATTCGAAGTGATTGTGAATGTCTGAGTCCTTTGTAGGTGAGGAATACTCATTGGGGTATTGTCTTCCTTTGATGCACACCGTTGACAGACAAAAATTGCCTGCTACGGTTTCTCAACCTTTCAGAGGATAACCATTGTTGTATCCTTTGAGGCGCACTCTTAATAAGTTTAGAACGTTGGATCAGATTTATTGAACACTACCCTGCCCTGGGTTAAAAATAAGGGTTTTTTTTTAACATAAAAAAAAACTCCTGCTTTAAGACTCAAAGGGATTAACGAGAGTTTCACTCCCTTGTATCTCCAATATTTAGGGATTTGAAACAATACTTGTACATCTTCAGCAAGGTTTTTTTACTCGAATTTAAAAGTGTTCATTACAATTTAATGCTAAAAGAAACAACTTTACATAACCAAATTTTTGTTACACGTAAAAAAATGAGAATGTAAAAGTGTTCGTTCCAATTTAATACTAAGATTTTTAATTCATAAAATTGATAAAGTATGGAAACAAAATTAAATAATTAAAATAATTTCAATAAAATATATTATAATTAAATAGTGAATAATTTTTTTGTCAATTTAATACAGTCAATCTTTAAATTTATTTTAATATATTATTTTTACTGTACATACTAAAATATATTTTAATTCATTAGGCTATGTATATATTGCTTTTATTGTATACTAACTATTTGATTATGACTTATTAAAGAAAATGATTATGAGATATTGAATTAAGAGTTATCTCTAATCTTAATGGAAAGAATAATAGTGGTCTATGACAGATAGAGTTTATACGAAATTATATAATAAAGTTTTTCTTTAATCGTGATTTTTATTATTAATAAAATGTATATATCATTAATTATCACGGATTAATATCAATATATTATTTATTTCAGTTTAATCAATCATTATCTTAGTTTAAGAGACAAAATTTTTAATCAATTATTATATTAAAATTTTGCATTTGTATTTGTTAAAAATTCATATTTTTCTTGATTCATATGTCCTTTGTATATGATTATTTAATACAATTAAGTCTTCATGATCGTTATTCATTTATAATTAAGTCTATTATCTCATATTGAATAATACTACATAGTCATTCACATAATTAATTTTTTATCTTACAGATCATTATCAATTATTAACTTTATTTGATAGGAATTCACACAACTAACTTTTTATCTTATGAGTCACTATCAAATTATTAACTTTATCTGAAGACAAAATAATAAATATTTTTTCTTTCTCTATGTCACAAGTTTTTTTATGTTATTTAATACAATTGAGTTTATTTCGTAATTGTTTATTTTACAATTATGTAAAAATACATCATTTGTCAAGTTTACTAATATATTTTGTATAATCATATTAATTGTAATAATATTTTAATTTCATAGTTTTTCATGGTACTTTCTCAATAAAAATGAGTTTTTCATATGTATATTCAAAAAATATTATTTCTACAATATCAAAATAAATTCACCCGAACGAGAGCATGAGTCTCTTACTAGTTATAATAAAAATTAATTTATAAGAACTAAAATGTATAAAAATAAATAACTTTATTAATAAATAAAGCTTGATGATCGATTGAGTAATAATTAATTTACTTGTAAAAGTATTTAGTTCAAAACTATTTTTTTTTTTTACAATGATATTAATGATAACGTTTTTTGTTTTATAATTGTGTGCATTTATAAGTAAACTAATAACATTTATGTAGATTAAAAAAAGTTATATATTTAGAATATTTAACTATTTATTATTTCCTTTTACTTTTCTGTCTCTGCAAGACCTAATTATAGGTAATTTTGACAAAGTTGCGATTATTAAAACTAACTTGACAAAAATATCTTATTCATTCAAAATGCAAAAGTTTATTTATGATGTCCGTTTTAGGATGTAGGGCGGCAATAAGAAGAGTATAAGTAGAGTATTATAATATTATTTTTTATATTTGTGGTTATAAAAAATTCTTATTCCCGAATTTATGTTTATTTGGGTAATAATATTAACATTTATAGCGTGTTCTTTGAATATATATATATATATATATATATATATATATATATATATATATATATATATATATATATATATATATATATATATATATATATATATATATGGTATGAGATAAAATGGATATTAAAGTATTCATATTTACACTCATACCTGCATATTTAAGTGAGTAACTAGTCCAATCTATATCCTTACTTATTTGTGCAGATTTTTATCCTAATCATTATGAAGATTATTTTGTAGATATTCATCGAAGATTGACCAAATTGTCAACCTTATCCCATTTCATTTCTATTAGTTTGTTTACAACGCTAAGACACATGAAGATAATTATACATGTATGCTTGAGCTAACTTTATTTATACAGTAACATTTATATTTTGTTAGAATTTGGAATCATTTAATTGGTGAAAATGAAAGATTTGAATGTGGAGAAAATAAAAGATTTGAATGTGGAGATAAATGTTAAAGTTATTGGGCCTTTATTGTAACCCAACTAAGTTGACCCATGTTCCTTTCTTTTTGGCTTTTTTTTACTGGTTTATCCGTTATCTTTTCTTTTTTGGTAATGGATAACAAACGGTATATAATAGGTGCCATCTATTTTGTATTGATTCATCGAGACAAATATTCAGATATGGAAAATATTCTCTCTCTATGCTTTCTTCTCAAATAGTTAACATAGTATCAGTAGAAATCCTACCATGTAGCCATTGAGTTCTTCTTCTTCTTCTTCTTTCCTTCGTTCTCAATTATTCCCCTCAATGGCTAACCCTTACAATAATTTTGCCACCGACTCTATGAATCCTTACTACCTACATCCCAATGAAAATTCGGCCCTCACCCTTGTTTCTCTTCTTCTTGATTCCAAGAACTACCATACATGGTCTTGTTCTATGGAAATCACCCTCATCTAATCCATCACGAAATCCGTTCTTTGGATCCAAATGGCTGTTGGTGTTTGGACAAATCTGTGCACTAGGTTCTCGCAGAGTGATATCTTTCGTATCTCCGATTAACAAGAAGATGTTAATCATTTCCAGCAAGGTACTCTCACCGTCTCTGATTACTTTACGCAGCTTAAAGTCTGCTGGCATGAATGAGAATCGTATCGTCCTTTACAATCTTTTTATTTTGTCATTCCATGCATAAAAAGCGTTATTTGTAGTAGTGTTGGCTCAAACCTTACTAACTGAGGTATTTAGAGGTTGAGTACAAGCCTGTTGATTCCATTTTCATATTTTACTTTTAGTTTGTATGGAACTTACCTGATGATCAAGTTTATTGTACCCCAAAATTCACCCTATTTAGTTTTAATACTAATTGGATTACATTTAATCCTTAGATGCATTACATACATGTCATTTGTGCATTAACCATGGAACAAGGTTATACTTCCGCATGGAATCGTCAGAAAGAGTTATTATTCAGTCAGACAGTGTTTAAAGCAGAAATTTACTTCTTTGAGGTTAAAAGCATCATGTGGCTTCCTGAATACTTCAATCAATGTTCAAGTCGAGTCATCATCATGACAATGTCTTGTGTGTTCTAACACGTTTCAAATGGTTGAAAAATCCAAGCATTTTAGTTGATTTACAATAATTCGGATTAGAGATAGCGACTTTGCTGGTTCAGACTCATCAATTTGCAACTTTTGACTTGAATACTATTCTGAAGTGGTTCCACCAGCATTGGAATCGTCTTGGTATTCTCTACATTTCATATGTTCGGACCGAGGGCCGATTCATCAAGGAATGCCTCAAATGGTTTAATTTTCTCTGAAGCGGAATTCGTTTTACATGTTATTTATCTGCGTTTCGGGCATTCAGAAATCCATAACTCTTAGCTCGTTAAATATTTTTTTGCTGATTTTCGACTGGAGAGTCTGTCTCAATATTATCTCCAACTTTAGTTCCCGGGTCGGAAGCTAATTGTGTGGAGAAGGTCTCCGGAAATATTTATCTCTCAAGAGCAATAAATAGGATTTTCTGGCTGAACTGTGTTTGGTGCGTACTAAAGAATTCATAACTTTTGACTAAAATGTCAGAATTGAGTGGCTCAAGCGCCCAAAATTTTGTCTCAATGTCCTCTTCGACTTTCATGTTCGGGCCAGGAACTGATTCCTTATTGATAAAGACCAGAATTTTAATCTGTGATGAGGTATTCGTGCTGAACCAGATACCAATTCATCTAACGCGCCATATTCAAAAATTCATATATCTCTTAATTTGTATCCGGTTGCAACGAGACTGATGCAAAAAATTCACAAATTTCGTCCTCGTTGACTTCCGTTTATATAGTGAGTTTAGATTTTGATCAGAAGATCCTTGTTCGGGGCATTTTCTCAGAGGTGCACGGTGAAAATTCTGCACGTGCTGATGTTTCTAAGCGTCATACGAAACTTCCAAAATTCATATCTCCTTAACCGTCTATCCGTTCAAGCTGGAATTTTGTTTAAGCAACATGTTTTTTCGTTCCGAACATTTTTTATGTTGGGGTCGATTCCAAATTTTGCACGGATCACTATGACCTTGTTGATTTGACGAATTTTACTCGGATAAAGCCAATTTGGGCCCAACTTGAGTCCAATTCATCCAAGCCCAATTTTTCCACCTATAAATCAAATTTTGCTCTCATAATTTTGGACACACAATTCATTTTCTCAATTTCGCTTGTCTTTCTTCATTCTAATTCTCTCTCTAAAAACCAAAAACCCCAAAATACACAAAAAAAAACCAATTTCCCTCAATTTTTCTCCTCAACCTCCATAACCACCACCAACCTTCTCCAACTTCGGCAGCCACGACATCGCCAGACCACCGCTTTACTGGCCTCTTTTCGTCTAGATTCTGGTCGGTCCACCGCCCCTATGACCGCTCGCCCTCCACCTCGATGCAATGCGCGTCCGTACGTCTCGTTTTTGGTCCGTCGCGGCCAGTTCTCTCTCCCTCCGCCGCTTTCGCGTCAAGCTCACGCGCGTTCTCCCTCCGTCTGAGCGTGATTCTGGTCAGTAATTCATCCTTTTTTCATCTAGTTGCAACTTTCGATAAGTGCTTTCTTGAATAAGAGCTTATTTTAAGTGATTTTGTATAATTGCTTAATTGATAGAAATTGAATTAAAGAATATCATGAGCATATGATAATTAATCTTGTGTTGATTAATTTGCATTGATTCAACATGTTAACATGCTTAATTCTTGAATTCGAATAGTGTCGAGGTTTAGATTTAGACACTATTGCATGTTTATGTGTTGAATTCTTTGCAAATTAATTGAATTAGGAGTTTAGGTTGAGATTAAGATGTAGATTGGGCTTGATTTCTCGATTAGAACCTATATTTGATTTAGGTTAGGTTCTTGATTAGTATTAATCATAATTTAGATTCTAAAACTAACATTGATTTAGAATGTGAACATAAACTAACACTAGTTTTAGTTGAACTCTAATTCTTCGATGTAATCAAGTTTGTGAGACCAAAATGTTGAAGAAAATTGGTATTGGATAATTGATTCATGATTTGTTGTTGAATTGTGAGTTTATTCCTTACTTTGAAAAAGTGTTGATAACTCATGACTTGAATATTTGATGTTAATGCTTCTTTAATGTTTTGATATTAATTAGTTTGATTCGTTAACTCACTAGTTTCTAATCGATTCAATTGTTATTTCAATTACAAGTTTTAGATAACTAAGCATGTGTTAATGTTCATCACCAAAATGTCAAAATATTGATTTTAACTCTTTTTCATGGTGAATGTTAATGTGTGTAAAGTGTTGTACATGACTTGTAATTAGCACCTAAACATGATTTGTTGTTGCAACATTCAATCATTGATACTTGGTCTTGTAGATTTCAATAGCAAACATTGTGTGTTTTAACTTATTTTTTGGCACATTTTCCATATAATTGCAATGTTGTCCCGAAAAGTATTTTTACACCTCTTACATGTTTTCATTTACACTTTACTCAGCATTGAGTTAAAAGATACAAGTGCTTGATGTAGGAATTGATTTTTTCTCACTTTTGAGTTGATTTTCAGTACACTTTCAAGTGTTAATTCAATGCTTCCCGAAAATATAATGTTATGATCATGTTACTTGTTCATGTTGCTTTGTACATAATAATACTCCATTTTGATACATGTTGCTTTATCTACAAGTTGTATTTTAACTTTGTTGTTATTTGCTAACCACTTTTGTGAGATGTTCATATTTCGAGGAGTCGATTCAGATACCATTTGTTCGAGTTCTATTTTGGTGATGGATCCATATTGATTACACCCGTGCTATTCTGACTCTGTTTGTTGTTGATGCTAGCTTGTGGAGTATTCAGAATTTCTTACACTTGTTGAGCTTGCTATTGCGGATTTTGTTATCCGTTTGGTATAAAATTCAGACCAAATTTGTAATATCGCATTTACCGTGTGATAACTGGTTTTTTCATCGGTTATTTAAAACAATGAAGTCGCCACCTAATTTTATTTGTTCTAAAAGAACGGGAAAATATAGATAAAATCCACGAGTGACGGATAAGGCGGTATGCGTGACCAAAAGATGTGGACTCGGGAGTAGGTTATGCAAGGGGAAGGTATTAGCACCCCTCATTTCCATCGTACTCGATGGAACCTATTTAGTTCTAAGTGTTTGTGTGTAAATTCGCTAATTTCTAAGTTATGATCGAGAAATAAGAAAGAAGAAAGGGTTTTTATGTTTATTATTTTGAGTTTGCCGCGGTTTCAAAACCTTGTGCCTACGTATTCCCTCGTGCAACGGGAAAGTCAAAACTCAATAGTTCTTCTAGAAAATGATTGTTTGTTGGTTGATTTTAGAAGAATGATGCGTTAGACATTTCAAACTCTTGAACCTCGACTTGTTTTTCTCGTATGAGAGCTAAGTCTCGTGTATTCCTTTTTTGAAATGGCTAACACGTACTCCTTTTTTGAAAAGGTTTTTGATGATCGCGTATGAGCGAAAAAGACAAGTTTGATGAGTCGAAGTTATTCTTATGTGGGAGACGAGCATCGGACCATAAGCGTTCAACAGCTAATGCCCCGAGTACTTGGATGAAGGGACATGACCATCCTGATCATATTTTTCTACCCAAAAAGTTTTATTAAGAAAAGGTGATGCGAAAAAAATTGCTTAATTAGATCCAATTAAAGAAACCAAACGTACAATCGAGGTTCGAAACAAGACTGACTACCTTACATTTGGGAAGAGAGAAGTACAATGTTTATTTATGAAAATATTTGAAAAGAAACTCGACGTTGAATCGAGGTTTAATGATTTTATTTATGAAAGTGTTTTAACATTGGTATATTGACCGATGAGAGTTGAATCGGGTTATGATTAATCAAGTATATGGACTTGATTAATCTCGTGAGGATAGGTGCTCTTATTCCTAACTATGAAACCCTTGTGCATGGATGATTGGTATATGGACCAAATTATTTGGGTTATGGTTAATCAAAGCAAACTAGGGCTTTGATCAACCGAGTGAGAATGACCATGCCCATTCCCAACTATGAGACCCTTTTTTGACATACGATCCAAAATGAAAAATGGATTTATTTATGTCAAGTGTGTGAATTGTGTTCAAACAAGCATGCAAGAGGTGAATAAATAATTAACACACAATACACGTCTAAATCCTTAAATAATTATTAGAAAAATATCATTTTTATTTGATAAAAATCAACTAATAATTTAATCGACCATTATCAAATAAAAATTATCCTAAGACTAATAATTATTTAATACAAAACAACATTCATTGGTAAAATTTAATAAAAACTAAATGAATGGAAAATAAAGATAAAACCACACAATACAAGTTCCAAACTTTAAATAATTATTAGAAAAGATCTTTTTTATTTGATAAAAATCAACTAATAATTTAATCGACAATTATCAAATAAAAACTATTCTAAGACTAATAATTATTTAATAAAAAACAAACACAATTTACTTGAAAATAAATAAATAAAATAATAAGGAAGAGGGTTTAGAGATGGGCCTGAGTAGAGCAGCAATCTGGGGTGTAGATAAAAAAGCCCAAGAAAGCCCAAATAAAGGGCATCCGCTGGATCTTGTGTGGTCAGCAAGCAAAGGTCTACCATAGGCTGACGAATCAGGTGCGCTGGATTTAGAAATAAGCTCAAGATCTCCTGGTAACCATTGGATGATAAGATCTGATTGCGACCAGTGGCAAAAATTGCATGGGTGCATGGTAATGCGTAGGATGGCCAACACCGGATTTCATCATTAACAATTAGTGGGTGGTGACATGTGTCACCACCACTAATCAACACTTATTCCTCAATTATCCTAATAAATAGTAAATTAAAACAAATCAAAAGAATAAACAAAAGACTCAACTCTCTCTCTCTCTCTCTCTCTCTCTCTCTCTCAGTCTAAAATGCTCTCTCTTCTCTCTAAACATGGCCTCTCCAGAAGTGACAACTCGGCCGCGCTGGAAGTCGCCCAACAGCGGCGGCTCAGTCCCAAACTTCAATTTTTTCATCTTCCTGTTCGTCTTGTTATCCTAAACACTAATCTGGGTTTAGTTTTTACAGATACGTCACCAAACGACCTAGATCTAGATGAGTATTTTGAAACCCCAATTTCCATTTTTTTCAAAATCGACGGCGGCGGAAAGGTAATGATGCTAAAACGATGTTAGATGCGAAGAAAAAGGAGAAGAAGGTTGGAGCTTGGCCTCCTTACACCGATTTACAACCTTTCAGTGAGATCCTTCTGTGTATCTTTTCTTTGAATCGCGATCTGTTGGCTTTTCTTCTTCTTTGATTTGTTTCACGATTTTCTGAAGGGACTGTGATGGTAGGAAAGTGATGATTATGAGTCAGGTTTTTCAGATCTAGGGTTTGGAAATAGTTTTGTGGCTGTTTTCTTTTTTCTCTTTTGTGAACAGTTGTTACCTCCTCCGAAATCTGCACCCTTTAATATTTTTATACTAATGCTGAGAAATTTAGGGTTTTATGTGTTGATGGACTTTTGATTTTTCTTGCTGATAGGGCCTTACGAATTTTTTGTGTTGTTGGACTTATCTTTTTCTTAAAGTAGACTTTACAAATATCTTGTAGGGCTTGATTTTTCTAAAAAATATACTTTGTGAATTTGTGTTTTTGCTATTGGGCTTTTTGATGTTTTTGATATGTTGGGTTGTTATTGTTTGTGGGCTCCTTATATGATTGTTATGTTTTGATCCGTATCTGCATTCTAAACAGTGAACTTTGTGATGCTGGGTCGGACATGTTGTTTTTCTGACTTGTGAACTTGTGGTGCTGAACTTGGGTTAAAACTTGCTGCTTCTTTGTGAATCATACTTGTATAACTAGGATGATGTTCTGAGTTTTTAGCCTTTTTACTTGAACCTCTTATTGTGCACTATGCATGTTGTTTGTGATTTGCAATAGGAATGTATGCCGATGATTTTTATTAAGGCTTTGAGATTGTTGGAATATGATCGAATCCAAACTTTTAATTTACTGATTATTTCCATAGTTCCGTAATGATGAGATGAGAAGATACCTTGCTTGAAAATTTCATATTCATGTTCAAGTTTTTTTTGCTAACCAATTTCTTTTTTTCTTTTTGTTTCATGTGATGGATGATGGTAAGGCCAACAAGGTCGAAATATGAAGAGTTTAGAGCAAAAGGGCTTGCAAGAGTGTGGACCATGAAGTGAGAAGCTTGAAGATGGAGCATACTCAAAACAATTTCCTTGTATTTAGGCAACTTTTGTAGAGTTAGGAAACTTGAATTGTAATTCGAAATTGTGATTGAACTTGTAAGAAGATTTGAAAACTTCGGTGAACTTGTAGATTTCCAACTTTTGAAATACTCTTGTAGCAACATAGTTTGTAATTTGAATGAAATCAAACTTGGTTTGAACATTCTTTGAAACTTGAATTGTAACATGAAAACCACAAATCTTAAATTTTGGATACCACTTGAATGATCAGTATTTGCATGATTTGAGCTAAGTGTTTGAACAATGTTGAACCTAAATTTTAAATGATAAGTCTTGAGATGTTCTTTGAATTAAATGTGGAATTTTGATGAATGGACGATGATGAATTAAATTAAACTTGCAAATTACGAGTGAAATAGAGTGAAATTGGAAATTGAATGGACATTAAGTTTTGAAGAATTGGTATGCTTGATTAACCTTGAATTCGCATGCCTTGTTACTTAAACCTTAAGAAGCTCAAAAATACTTTCTTTCGATCCTTGGAAACTTTGATGAATGAATTTTGATTGATCCATTAAGTAACTTGCACTTCAAGTAAATCATATGCATAAATAGGCTTATTAACCTTAATGCCAACAATAAATCCACATGAGTGAATTATATCCTGCATTCTTGGATAAACTCCTCTTGAATTACTTTGAATTCTTGGTATTGGCAAACAAACTCGACAAACTTTTTAACTCATTGCTCGATTAATATCCACATCTTCTAAATCCGAATGAAACTTAACTTGATTTGCCTTTTTAAATCCAAATATTTCTATCAAAATGCAACAATGTACCCAAGACACCAAGTAAGACGCGAATTCAAAAAGTCTAGTATACTTTTGAGCCAAAAGAGCCAAACTTCGCAAGTTACTATCCATGACAACGATTCAATTCAAAATCGCCTTCAATCTTCCATACTGGTGGGTAAACCAAATAATCACGCACACCATAATTGAATCGAATGGAAATTATATTCACTTGATTCTCAAGAATTATGGTGCACAAAAACATTGTAACTTGATGAGAAAGAAATCCATAACAATAATGAGCTCAAACCCTAATCCACGATTTATGTTTCAAATTCCCTTTCCGAAGAAACAAACACCAAAACCCTTGTAAAAACTTGAGATCAAACTTAAACCACAAACCAAACACCTGGATAGCTTATCCTATGAGATGGACCCATATAGTTTAAAACATGAACGAATACAATCTTGACCTAATTAATAAACTATGAGTCACATGAAATTGAATGAGGGTGGGAATGGATGATGGTAGGGTAAATTTTGGGGTGCGACATACCACTTTCTAGAACTTATGTAAATAAGAGCATGCGCTCAAAGTAGTTTTTTAAAGTCATGTAGCAAACACTACTTTTGTGTTTTCTAACTGTGTATATTTAAAGTCCTATCTTTGAATAGGTCATTCCGCACGAGTGTTTACTTTCTTGTATCATTTGATTCGTTCTCGAGATGAGTTTGATTCAACATTTTTTACGGTCTTAGATTCATTATCGATATGAGCTTGTTCTAAGTGGATTAGGTTGGTTCACTCTCCATATGAGTTTGTTCCTTTTGCACGCATCTTTAAAATTTTGTCAAAATTTACAAAAAGACATATGTACATGTATTATTTTCCTGGTTCATACCCATATGGGATGTTCCTAAGAGGCTCGGTTCATTCTCAGATGAGTGTGTTTCGTTTACTTTCCGCATTTTATTTCTACACAAAGAAAAGAATATGTTTTGATATTGTGCGCTTGGTTCACATCTGTATGGGGTGTTCCCGAGAGGCTTAGGTTTTGGTTCGGTTCCCGAGATGAGTCTGTTCCGAATGGTTTCTGCCCAATTTTTATACATTTATTCCATTGTGCATATTGCATTTCCTTTTACGACTTACTTTTTTTCTTCCTTAGGATCTTTGGCTTACTCTCGGATGAGTGTACTCCAAATAGCACCTAGGATGGTTCATTCTTGGATGAGTTTGTTCCTAGATTACCTTAGGTTGGTCCTACACTCAGATGAATGTGTTCCAAATAGACATTAGGATAGTTATCTATGTATGCCAACATTAGGTAGAAATTTCGTTTATTGTTAATCCTTGATGTAGGGCCACCTTTGTATGATAACATCAGGGATAGAGCTAGATAGTTCTCCTTAGATGTTTTTCTTCCCCTTTTTGCATAATAAGACTAAAACCTTTTCTTTATCAAATCTCAAAACATGATTAATCAAACTAAAATCCTTTCGTCAAGGTAAAAACAATCCACCAATTGCAAATCATTTTATCTTCGGACCTTTTTCTATGAAAACCTTTTCGATAAGGGTATTCCATTTCAAATCCGAGTGAGTTGCTAAGTGTGTGAGTGGCCAAGCATGAGTATTCCTGTAAGTCGCAACACCAAGCACGAATTGCAATCCTAATAGTAAGGATGTGAATTGGAATTACTCATAAAAACCTTTGCAATACACCAAATTTTTTAAGGAGAACTACGCAATGCTTTGATCCCTAATTAAACCAATGGGGTACGTAGGCACTAAAGATTCGCAACCGCGACAAGTACACTAAAAAAACCTTTCTTTTTGTACATAACACTTTGCATAATTCATTTTACCTTAGATGTATGTTATAGATAAACAGACCCTTAGAAGTAACAAGCAATAGTGGATACCATGGAGTACCATCGACGTGAGGGGTACTAACACCTTTCCCTTATGTAACTGACTTCGTTACCCGATCTCTTGGTCGAAAGACCGTGGCTTCATCCTCTCAGGTTTTCTCGATGTTTAACTTTCTCTCCGTGAGATAAAAGACGTTCAATGGCGACTTCATTGATATTCTATCAGACGAGTATCCAGTTCCTTCAAAGTTTTAACTAATGGTGCCTTTGGTTCATCTATTCATTGCTAGAGTTGAAATTTTTGTAAATATAAAATAAATACTAGAAGAAAATTTGTTTATTAATTTCAAGAAATGATTAACTCATACCACAAGGTTCCACAAATATAAGTGATAATTTTTCATTTGGTAATCCCCCTCTATAATAATGCTTCGATCTCTTCCCGTTTACTTTAAAATTCCTCATACCACAAGGATTCTAAATTTCTACAGCACTACTTGGACAGGCTTCTGTAATAGTGAAAGGTCCTGACCCTTTTGATTTAAATTTTCCTGGGAAATGTCTAAGTCTAGAGTTAACTAGAAAAATTTATTTCCCTATTTAAAACTATCATCCTACCAATTTCTTGTCATGATATCTCTTTGTCCCCTGTTTATAAATTAATGCATTTTCATAGGCAAATAAACGCATATATCTAGCTCATCCGACTGCAGTAATCTTTTCCTCCCAGCCAGCTTTTCATCAAAGTTCAAAATTTTAACTCCCCAATAAGTTTTATGTTCTAGTTCAGATGAAGGTAGCATGCATTTCCATAAACTATTTGATACAGAGAAAATCCTAAATGTGTCTTGAAAGTTTTTCTATAAGCATAAAGAGTCTCATCTAACTTCTTTGACCAGTCTTTCCTTGATGATGCAACTATTTTCTCCAAAATCTGTTTAAGTTTTGTTTGACATTTCTACTTGATTACAAGTCTGAGGATGATACGGTGTCAATATTTTATGTTTAACATCCAATAATTTTTCTATATATTTGCTACAGAAGTGTGTCCCCCATCGCTGATCAAAACTCTAGGTATTCCGAACCTAGAAAAAATATTCTTTTTCAAAAAATCAGTAATAGTGCGGGCATCATTGGCACCGCAAGAAGTTGTCTCAACCCATTTAGTAACATAATCAACACACACTATAATATAGAGATAAGAGTTATATTGGGAAAAAGATCCATAAAGTTGATCCCCCAACAATCAAATGTCTCTACCTCGAGCATTATATTGAGGGGCATTTCGTACCTTTTTATATGTTACATGTTTTATTATAGTCTGGTCATACTGCGACATAAGCCTTACAGTATTGGAAGAGAGTTAGCCACCAAAATATACTTTGTGATATTTTAGTTGTAGTTCTTTCTCCATTGTGGTGTCCTCCATAAGATGAGCAATTGTGATTGATACGATAAGATGAAGAGAATAAAAGAGAAAGAACAATTTTTAAAGAAAAAACATGTTTGAATTATATAATTGATATATAAAATGTTGTTATTTACATTTTAAAATGACAAATAAATGGAAAAAATTTCAATAATTTTATTTTATATTTATTTTTAATTTTTCTAATATTTTTAAAAATGTTAAATCTTTATCATTTTATGGATGAGAAAAATGTTGTATTCGGATGACTTAGACTCTATGTAACCAATGATCATAGTCAAAATTTTCAAAAATTTTGTTTCATCTTTACTTTCTTTTTTTTCCTAATATTTTTAAAATTTTAAATCTTCATCATTTTATGAATGAGAGAAATTTAGATTCCAACTACTCAGACTCTAACCAACAAATAATCATAGTCAAATTTTCAAAAATTTGGTTTTACATTTTCTTTTCTTTTTTTACTTCAATATTTAAAAATGTTAAATCTTCATCATTTTATGTATGAGAAACAAATTCACAATAGATTAAAAGATAAAATATCGTCTATTGTTTCCACTTTAAGTATTTTCTACTTCAAACCTTTACCAGTCAGGTTTCAGTGACTTTGTGGCAGCAAAGTTATCATAACATTGTCTCTATCTCTCTCCTATTTTCCTTTTTCTCTCATCTTATCTATCATTTGTTATTTATTTTACTTTTCAAAAAACAACCTAATTAATACTAAATTTACTATGACTTTACTGTAGCAAAGTCACTAAATCTGCTTAATCAAGCCGTCTTTTTCGGGCAGCCAGAATTGTTGTGCAGTTCATTGTGAAGTGGACATAGTGAAAGTCTTAGATTCTTGTATATTCTATTTATTGAACCTCGGTACAATGATTTTATTATTCAATACCATATTTATTCGCTTTTTATCTCCCACATCATCTTCTCTTTGTTCCACCTAATAATTCAACACTCATTCAATTTTTATTCACTACAATTGTTTTGTTTATTAATATTCAACACCCTTCCCCACCACCATTCTCAACACACTAAAAATCTAAATAATCACCACAACCAATAATTTTTTTTGAAAAGTATTGTATGTGGCCCTCACTTTCTCCTAATTCAACATGTTGAATCTTTTCAACACCAATTAATCCACATTATTTTTAACACCTCATCCAACACTCAATTACAAGCATGAAACTATTGAATAATTTATTCAACACTTCCATTATATATAGACTAATACTTTTTGGGGTTTTCTTAGTGAGTTCTGTCTGGTTGGGGGTACGTAGCACATGGTGGTATGTAACGTTTGTTGGAATTATTTCAATACTAATTAATTACATATACATGTTCTATATATTATACCATATACTTTAGTGCGGAATATAATAAATAATTGTGAACATTTATATAACTATAGGATCTACGACATGTTAGTATACAAGATATGAGATTTCAGGAATACCTGGATCCATAAGGCAATGATAATTGTAATCTTGAAATGCAAAAGTGTAAAGACAAGTGACCGACACTGTTGGCTTGTGGATCTTCCTCAACCTATACTCCTAATGCCTTTAATACTCTTCAGACGGAGAGAAGAGATAATTTGCTTACGTACGGTATATTGGGGACCATAGCCTTTATATAGTGTGATAGCCAATTAGGATTCCCATTATTCCCGAAAGGGCCATCTTGACATCCACTCATATTTGAGTCCATATCCAATTATTTAATTAATTAACAAAATAATTCCTAAATAAAATCTAAATAGCCTTTTTAACATTATTTGATTACATAAATATTTAAGGCACTTTATTTGATAAAAATAGTTAATATAATTAAATAAATATATTAGGCCACATAATTATTGGAATGCTAATATTTAATTAAATAATTAAAATATTCCAACAATCTCCCACTTGGCCAATATATCTTAATAATTATATCATAATTCTTAAGGCGCGCATCCGAATGCTATTTATCTTTAGATTTCAACTTTAAAATCTGGTCCACCTCATACATTAATAATGGAACCGTCGCTGCTGTCGTCACTAACGTATAACAAGACAGAACCCCGACGACCACCATATTAATGTACTTGATGACATAGATCGATATGGATGAGTGACATGGAAATTTCATGCAATGTGATCTTTAAATCATGTATATTTCCAACTTGTCCAACTGAAGTCTTTATTGAGATCAAACTAAAATTTACAAATTCAATATTTGCACAAACGATACATAAATGGTTATAACAACAATAACCTTATAAACATTATTTCTGCAGATAATATTAACATAAAGTCTGTATCGATATCAAAATAATATTATTAAACATAAAGAAGAAGTGACTCCCACTAATCTAAGACATCCTTAGTGAAAATAATCATATGAAAGTCTTTATATATCAAGTTTTGATTAGTGAGTCTTTAGCTTAAATTCCATATGCATACATTCTAGTTTCAACAATAATAACTTATTAGTCAATGAAATTTTAAAACCTATTGTTGAAACAATATATGATTGTCTTACAGTAAAATATAACTTGAGTTATTTTGAAAGTCTTATATTGAATTATAACCGAATGACATAAATACTTACCTTCATTTATTCTATATTAAAATGTCTATTCGACATCTAAAATATCGGAGTCAAACATACTAATGATCTTCTCATTATCAGATCTCCAATTTGTGAGTACAAACTCTTTTGTTCTCTACAATAATCCTCATGGTTGACCCTTTTTTTCTTCCAATAATTCAGTTTTGAATTGTTCAAGGATCTATTCAATGATTTTATGTACGTCTTTTCATATACATATAAATCGTATATAAGATTCCCACAACCAAAGTATAAAAACTTAATTTTCTAAATTTCCATATTCTTTTATTTTGGACAATGATTGAGTCTTAATAGTATCCCTTGATAATTGAGACATACCCTAGTTTATTATCTTTCATGTCAGTTTTATTTTCAACTTTATTGATAGATATATAAATCCTTTTGTAATAACTGGATGATACCTTGCGAATAATCTCTAAGTATCTAAATACCTAATACAAAAGAGATATGCCCAAAATCTTTCATCGCTAAACTTTTGTTAGAGATTCTTGGTTTCACACAACAATTATATATCATTATTGACTAAATAAAATTGACACATTAAACTGGAAATGTAAACTTACTCTCACTGAACTTGTAAGACCCAATAAATTTTCATAATAGAAATCTCAAAACCAAACGAGACAATTACCTTATGAAATATTACGGTATCACTAATGAGACAATTTCTTTAACTTATAAATGGATTTTATCTGTTTGAAAACTATAAACTTTGTATCTATTGATACAAAATTTTCTCCCGTTGCACCATATTGTTTTACTTAATGTCGCCATTACAAAAAACTAACTTGATATCCATCTTACGAAGCTCCAAATTTATAACAAGTAACAAGTGTCACAACTATCATAATAAAGTCTTTCAATCATACTGAATATAATTTCTCTTTTCAGTCAATTTTTTGTGACACTTTATGCTCTAGTTATTGAGAATGTTGAGTTTGATCTTCAAGGATTAATTTCTTATTTTAATTGAGAGAAAGAACAATAATATCCACATGAAAATCCAAATTTTCTATATAAATAGCAACTATATGAATTGAGTTAGAATCAATTTTTTTCACCTCAATTTTGTTCTTTGAACATATCTATCCCCCAAACTCAATATTCTCGAGACACATTATAATATTTGTCTCAAAATATTCTTTAACTTGAGACTAAAGTTTATATTTCTCACACTTTTCAACAATTATAGATTGTCACAAGTCATGACTGAATTAACTATAATAATATTTGAATTTGAAAGACAAAATGAATCCATCATTTTAAAAAAAAGAAGTTATAATATTAAAATAAAACTTTATTCATCCACCAATTTGTCTTTTAAATACAAATTTAAACATATAATGACAATCTAAAATAGTTAAAAGTAAACAAAAAAATATCAATCTTCACCAAATTTATTTCTTTTAAATTGATGTATCTTTCAACACCATTGAACATTTGTAGTTCAAATCATATTTTCTTATTATTCTTTATTTGTCCTTATCCTTTGAGGTATTTACCAAATGAGTAATATTTTATTTTCTCTTGCTTCAATCTTTCTATTATTGCACACTTTATGAAATTATTCTTTTAAAGAATAATTTCTAACTTTAATAGTTATAAACTTAATTGTGCAAAAAAAATACCATATGCTAAATTTTCGACAAAGTCACCTAATTGACGAAATTATAATGCTTTAGAAAGATTAAATAGTTTCATAATATGCTTATGATATTTTCTTTGCTTAACAATCTTAATGAAAAGTTATCACTCCAATGAGAGTTTGTCTTTCACTTTATTGCTTTACAAACACTAGAATTTAAGCAAAGATAATATGACAAAATTTATGTCATCTTAAATAACACCTCTAATGTCTTTGGACTGCAAAACTTTAAGATTGTAGAAGTGTGTAATTTGGAGTGTACTCACTTTTAAACTTGAGTCTCACTTTAAATATACTACATTGTGAGAGAATTTGAGTTTCTCCATCATTATGTAAGGTCTAAAAAGAAAACCATAATGTTCATATTTTATTTTTAAAATAAATTAAAATGCACTCAGCCAAAATATCAAGTTCACCATTGATATTAAGTCTTTAGAAAATAAAATTAATTGCTTACTATATTTATTTTCAATGATCAAACACATGATAATTAATATTTATAAACAATAAATTTTTATAATTGTCACATGTCTATCTTATATGTGTGAATGTAATCAAATAAACACCTGAAAGAATTACACTCATACAACATCATTATTGATATGATGATAAATTATTATATATAGACATTCATATTTACTTATAAATTAAAAGGCTCAAACAAGATATCAAACACACCATTAATTCCCGATCTTTGATTGCAAGAATTAACTGTAAACGGTACTCTCACGCAATGATTAAACATTAGTAATAAGTCCGGTCAGATAATGGACGTCTTTGACATCAATCATTATCCACATATATAAAATTAATAACTACTGTATATTTACCATCACAAATATGCAATTGTTCGGTCAAATCGTGTCTTCCTTTTGGCCGACTATAACAGTTCGCATAAACAATTACACACTACATATTAATAAATTCAATGGGAAGAGTTTTCAATGTATAAGGCTCTACCCATAAATATGGGTCGTATTCATTTAGGATGTCATTTGATAATAATAATATTGCTTAAAATTCCTTAGTGTGTGAACAAGTTCATAATAAAACATAATCCTGCGAAATGTATAATTTCAAATTAATAACAATAACCTCAAATAACATAATCCTGCTAAATGTATAATTTCAAATTGGATAAATATTAAATATTTATATATCCAAATTGAATTTCAAACAAATTCACATATGCAACAAATAATTCTTTAAATAAATTATTTTAGAATCAACAAAATTCATTCTAAAATCCATAGTATCAAAAAATTTAAAGAATAAAATCAAAAAAATAAGATTTAAATTCAATATTTATCTTTTCCAAATAATTGACATAGATGTATATTTCTAAATATATTATTTATAGCCATAAAGAGGGTTGAGAATCAAAATTCTTTAAAAGAAAATAGATTTTTGGATTCTCAATTATCGATCATAATCATATATGTGATTCCAAATATATTTAGTATAATATATATAAATGACATATCTCCCAAAGAAAACCAAAATTTTCACAAATAAGCTTCTTCCAAAAATATTCAAATTTTAATTTTCAAACAAATCTTACCATATAGTTTCTATGTCAAATTCAAAACTTTCTATTATCACAAATATAATTCTATGAATTATAACTTAAAAATAGATTCTTACCATGACATCATAGTTTTTAAATCACCATTATAATTTCAAATGTGATCATCAACAAAATAAATATCATTTAAATATGTACCGTAACCAAATTTATTTTCAAGAATTCTATATGAAAGATCCTAATTCCATATAAATTTTTGGAAAATAAATATAACACACATAACATAAACTTTATAGCAAGTGTAACAAAAAACACTCAAAAATTATCATTAACACTTCATGTCTCATAAAAAATCATGAATTTAAAATATATATTTTCATGATCCAAAATAAATAAATAAATAAATAGACATTGGCGTTTAGAGGACAAATCTCAATAAACTAAACATGAAGACCTGCTCTGATACCACTTATTGGAATTATTTCAATAATAATTAATCACGATTTAGTGCGGAATATAATAATTAATTGTGAACATTTATATAACTATAGGATCTACGACATGTTAGTATACGAGATATGATTGACTTGTGGATCTTCCTCAACCGATACTCCTAGTGCCTTTAATACTCTTCAGATGGGGAGAAAAGATAATTTACTTACATACGGTATATTGGGGACCATAACATTTATATAGTGTGATGGCCAATTAGGATTCTCATTATTCTCGAAAGAGCCATTCTGACATCCAGTCCATATTCAATTATTTAATTAATTAATTAAATAATTTTTAAATAAAATTTAAATAATATTTTTAACATTATTTGATCACATAAATATTTATGACATTTTATTTAATAAACATAACTAATATAATTAAATAAATATATTAGACCACGTGATTATTAAAATACTAATATTTAATTAAATAATTAAAATATTCCAAATGATGAAGGTGTTTATGTTCTGTCAAAAAGTTATATTTTCTGTACTGGTGATGTAATTCTTATGCACATCTTGTACTGATTTTCTTTTATATTATTTGCCTCCTCAAATATATATATATATATATATATATATATATATATATATATATATATATATATATATATATATATATATATATATATATATATATATATATATATATATATATATATATATATATATATATAATTAATATTATTTTTAATTGTTTTCTTATACTACTTATACATTCGATAATTGTTGAAAAATATATGTATTAGAAGCAGCAAATCAATCCAGTTTAATTCCTCTTTCCACTCCAGAGGATTGTGATTAATGTAAAGCCAACAAAGAACACATTTCCAAATCTGTCTTAACACCCTACAACCAGAAAATAGTGTCCCATTGTTTATGGTTCAGAGCAGAAACAACAAGTAACATTATCTACAAGTTCGAAATTGAACATTCTCGATTATGTTGCTAGCCTTAGAAGATTTGTATTGAGTGTCATCTCAAATGTTTGGAGGCTCAGTGTAGGTTAATAACAATTTAGCATTAACAAAATAATTAGAGATCTTATATAATTACTATTTGATTTAATAAATATTTTATGAGATCTCATTTAATCATAAATTGATCTTGAAATTTTTGAAATCCTACGCTGTAGGTCGTCTTGCACGCCCTAAAAAAACGACCATGTTTGTATTTTATAAAAATAATTAAAAAATATTATCTATTTAATACATAATATTTGATATTCTCTTTCGTTCATAGTTTATAACTAAAATTTGTATTTTTAAAAAATAATTAAATATTAATTATTTAATTAACTAAATTCCATTAAATTAAAATTAATAATCTAATATCATACTATTATAAAATAAATTAATTAAATTAACAAAAGTAAACAATTATGTATTATATTTTTATCTAAGGATATTTTTGTCTTTATAAAAATAATAGTATTTCTCTTTTTTCACATATTTTTCTCTTTCTCTCTTTTTCTCTTATTTCTCTTATATCAAATAATATCTTAAATCTATCATACTTCTCTCTTTTTTTTCTTTCTTTCTCTTCTTACTACTTTTTAGTATCTTTTTCACTGATTTTCTTTTTTCACTTTCACTATGCAACCAAACATACCCTAAGTAAGTACTACCAAAACATACAATATTAGCATCAAAACTCTTTTTGATTGGTAATCTGGTTTTCATAGGTTAGGTTCAAACTTATAATGCTTTCCACCCTTGATTATTCAACTTTTTGACGGGGACAAAAACCTAATACCCCCACTCATAAGACGAAAGTGTCAAAAGAATTTGATCCAATCATCACAAGCAACACAACATGCTCCAATGTCCAATCTAGCCAATTCTTTAATTAACTATTGAGTTAAGATGTAAAATATATATTGTTCTTTGAATTGACATTAAAAATTAATTAATTCAACAAATAATTAATTTCAGTTAACAAAAAATTATTCAGAAAAAAACCAAATTCGAATACTGATAAAAACAATATTTAATTAGATTATTTTAAAGTTACGTTCGAATTATGAATTACCATGTATGTACATTTCTTTATCTTTGGACATAAGTTTGTTTTTAGTTAAATTACATGATACATTTAATTAGATTGAAAAATGTAAAATTATGTGTAAACTATTCTTCATCTTGAATATGAGAATTGAAAATTTATGAGAACACTTTTGAAATAAGATAACTGTGTTACGAAAAGTTATGAATTTGCTTTTAACTGTTAATCATGCACGGGAAACCCTTTATAAGCACCCGTGCTTAACACTACTACCAGCACACCACTGTGTGTCAATATTGTTATATATTTACCACTCAAAGTGGACCACTTTATTTAGAGGAAGAAAAACAAACTACGGCAAGGAAGAGGTAGAAAATACAAGATAAATTACAAATAATAATAAATACATCTAAATCTTTTTTGAAAGGGAGAAAAAAAACAATTATAGAGAGAGGATTTCTTTTAAAAAATAGGAAATTTTAAGTATTTTTTAAAATTATGATTTTATTTAGAATGATAAATAGATATTTATTATTATTATTATTATTATATTTTTAATTTTTAAAATATTATAATAATATATATTTGAAAATTTTATGTAACTTCTTCGAAACCACTTTTCGACACAAACTTCCAGTTCTCTTAAATAAGGGAGATTTTGTATTATGGAATAAATAATAAATTCTCCGAAATCTTTTAAACCAAAATTTTTCCATCAATTCTCTTTCAAATTCGTAAACAAAACCTTACAAAAATTTATATTAAGAGCCGGATAAAAATTCTATATAAATTTTATAGTTAGAGACAACTAGTACTTCTTATTTGTTGGGGTGAGGACATCAACCCCACTTTAGTTAGGATGTCAAAAGTAACCGAAAAATATGATAAATATTTGACAACATCTTCCTCTGGGATGGTGGGAGAGTCGATGCAACAATCGCTCCAAGAAGAAGGTCTAGCAACAATGTTGATGGGGAAACACATGTAATTGGTGTACTCCCAACTCTGTCAAGAGCGCGCGATCACACCTTTCACCACATCTCTATTGGATCTAACGAACAACAATTTGCACAAAATGATGAATCACACGCAAAAACCGTTTATACTATATAAAGATCACTTCACAACATTTCAAGTATTCAATTCATCCCACTCTAGAACTGATTTTCATCCACACTGACTTAAACTTTGAAGTGTTAATCTCTTAGATCCACCCCCTCTCAAATGTATCGAAAGTATGACCCATCCATTAAAAGATTGATATGTCGCATATGAGCTCTATTGCATCACTTCATCACCTATATATGGTCCCTAAACGAAATACTGACGCTGTTTGTGGAAATCGTCGGCTGTTTCCTTACATTTTCCAAAAAAACTTTATTTCTTCATTAAAGATTCATGTACGCAATCTTCTTCTCATGAAGCACAAATATCTTTCTCGAACAAATTAAATATCTAACTTGCAAAACCATGCTGACCTCAAAGATTAATAGATCTGTAACTCAATGCCACACCACAACTCTAGTTGTTTAAACTAAAAAGGCTTCACCTTACCCCATGATAAAAGATGATCTACCTATATAAACCTCTCCATCCATTCTTGTGCAACGAGATTTTGTTCCATTAAGAGACGAGTTAAGAACGTTTCAGGACCTTATTTCTTTCAACCTATACAACAACTTTCTTAGGGCCAAACTTTGAAATAATCTCCTTCGTAACCATTAGTTCAAGGACAAAAAATACTTTCAAATATTCAACAACTACAAGCTAACTAATACATGAAAGAAGCTGGTGATGTAGTGAATAGTGTTTATAACTTAGTCTAGTAGTAAAACTCTTAAGCCTTGGCAGACATGATACTCGGGGTTGAAGACAACTAGCACCATGTGCGAGGTATCTTTTCACAATAAGTGGTAACCAAAACAGAAGACATCGGATTCCTCTATTGAACATATGATTCCATACACAAGAGATGATGAGGTGATTTATTGAGGTTAGAAATTTTTTGATTAAAAACAAAATCATTTTGAAAAAGAAGAGTTTGAAAATTATTGATAGTAAACATTTAAATAAGCAACAAAATTGAAGGTAAAAAAAATTAAGCTGAAAATAAAAGAGATAATAGAAGAGAGATAACACCTGAGATTTATAATGGTTTGCTCCTAATGAAGTGACCTACTTCTCTCCCCAAGAATTGATATTGAGAGTATCCACTAATGCTGGAAAGATTTTAGAGGGTCAAGCCCACAAAACCCTTTAAAACTAGAAATGAAGTTTTAGGCTGACTTCTAACTAAATAGCGAACATAGTTTGAAATGGTTAGTCTCCAAACAAAGAACATGCTTGAAGCATTTAGTCTTCTTACCAAACATCAAACAAGCTTGATGCAGTTAGTCTTCTTGCCAAACAAAGATGGATTTTTTACACTAACTGGGCACGAATCGATCGAAGATTTTTACATGAATGAATTTAAACCCACTAAGCTTTTACACAGACTGAACTTGGAAACCGAATGAGATTATACACCAGGATAATCTTGAACTAATAGAGCCTTTAACTAGGCTGAGCTCAAGAACATTTTTGTGAAGATTTTTCTCTTGTTATTCTTCACAAAACCAAAATGAGAGTTTGTCTTTAATGGTGAAGCTCACAAATTACCAAACAGAGACATATTCTAATCCCCAAAACAAATAAAGAGATTTTAACAATGGTTTAACCCTAACCAAAACAATTGCTTCCTAAAGAAGAATGATTTACTCAGGAGAAATACTACTCTTAGTAAACTTATAATAACGCCCTCAACCAGAATAAATTCTTGACTAAGTTAAAGAATGCTTTCAAAGAAATATGGCATAAATATGTGATAAAAGTGGAAATGAATAAGACAGACGTGCGATAAAGGCAAAGTGAGGTTTTTCATGTTTTTTGGATGATTTAAAATATAGAGAAGCTTTTTATTTATAGGTCAAGAAATAATGTAAATTTGGAAAAAATTCACAGACCTTTTAATTACCCTAATCGACTAGAAAATTGCAATAATTAATTATAGTTGCCCAAATTGGAAGGTTTAGGTAAAGAGTTGTTACCGATCATTAAGAGATTGATGTAATCGATTACGAACTCGATTGAGCTTAATCTAATGGATTACACAATTCAAAAAGTTGTTACAATCAATCAACAATTCCTCAATCAACTGGCTAGGCTTCAAAAGAATTTTATGATTATTTTAATATGAAAAATTGGGGGGTTTTATCAAGGTTTTAAGTGTGCGTTTGTGATTGTAAGATCCTTAAGTTTGAGGATTGGCTTAATTTTTGTAAGACAAATAATAACAGCACTAATGAAATGTACAATAGGATATGTAACTTGAATAAGCAGTACAGGTACAACAATAAGTCATATTGAAATGACAGAACATGTTGTGTTGAACTTGTTCAACAACTGAAATAACATGTCGAAGAAGATGTCCCAACATGAAGCATTCGACACCACGCCTGCTGAACCAAATAATGAGATTTGGTTCTGATTTAATTATGCAGAATATCTGGAAAATATCATGCATAATATATTGAGCGTAGTTACAGGCATATTTAAAGGTCTAAATGATTTAAGAAGACTCAATCTGAAATCAAGGAGAACATTAAGGAAACTAAATGATGAAGACCTTTCTTGTAGCAGACGGTTTCTGCAGTTTTGTTACAGATAACAAGCTGTTGTTTGAAGACCCAAATCCAGTTGGGAAGAGATGTAATCATTAGGGCTAGATGTAGTTAACCACCCGGATTGTGGAATGGTAACCATGCTCCTCGAAACCCATAGGTGAGACGCAACATGTATTGTTCTTGGAGGAAGTTGTGAAGCAACTCCGAGGTGTGTTCTAAGCTAGAAGCAAATTGCTTTAAGTCTTTAGTTTTAGTCACAATGAGTGATTGAGGGGGAGTGAGAGGGGTTCTCATATCTAAGATGTTCTTAGGTAGAAATTGCATTGGGTAGTGATTAAGTGAGGAGTTGTAAACGGACGAGTTTAACTTCGAATTAATACTGCTGATAGTGGATTTCATCCCTGGCTTGGAAGCCTCCAGATGTAGGTGTGTTACACCAAACTGGGTAAACAATTCTGATGTGTTATTTATGTTTCCTGCATTGTAATTTACCTTGCATGTATTTGTTAGAACATAGTTTGTTTCCACCATTCTGAGCTTGCTTCGGTTTCTAACATTGGGTAATGATGGGCCCTTCTTCACCACAGTTGAAGCAGATCACTCCTTTGTGTTGACATTCAGCTATCCCGTGTCCAATCTTCCTACAACGGTAACATTTCTTCACCTCGGTCTTACATTCACCAACCTGATATCCTAACTCACCGCATTTGAAACATCTCACAGCAGGAGGAGTACCTCTCACACCTGGCCTCTTACCATCGTAAACCTTCTGCTTACCCTTGTCAGCTGGAACATTGTAAGGCTTCCCATGGTTCTGTTGTTGGTTTCCTCTCTTATCAGACATAACCTTATAGTGAGCCTTACTATCCTCCTCAAAGATCTTGCAACTATTCACCAAATCTGAAAATCTTCAAATTCACTAATACCCAATAGCTTTCTTGATTTCATAGTGCAACCCATTTTAAAACTCGACGCACTTTGAGAATTCAGTCGCCGCCTCGCTGTAGTGACGGTAGAACTTAGCCAGCTCTACGAACTTAGCTGCATACTCAGTCACTGACATGTTTCCCTGCTTCAATTCCAGGAACTCAACCTCTTTCTTCCCGCGAACATCTTCAGGATAATACTTGATCAGAAATTCCTTGCAGAACACATTCCAAGTGAAAGCCTCACCGACAACTCCCAACCCCTGACGGGTCTCAACCCACCAGTCATTTGCTTTCTCTAACAATTGATGTGTACCAAAACACACCTTCTGAGCATCCTAATTTTTGATCAGGCATTTGAATTTGTATTATGACCCTTCGTCTTGGGGGCTTCAGTGAAAGGCCTGGTGACAACTCTCCCTTAAGTTATGAGTGGTGACGAGCACAAAGAACCTTCTGTAACACCCTAACTTCCCCATAGCATATTTATATAATTAGAAGAGTAAATTTAAAATGAAACAACATAACTCAGGATGTCACATGCTTCAAAAACCCCAATAGCTCAATCAATATGATACATAACACATAATTGGAATAAACTTAACATAGTCTGAATCAAAAACTTTATTGAAATAGAGGAAATATTTCAAATCCAATAAAACAACTTCAATTAATTATTCCGGAGTTTAAATTCTCCTATCGGAATCAACAATAGAAAAACCAAGACAAATTAAAGCATTTCAAACATTTATCCCAACCCGAGTGTTACGTATCAAAGCATAACGTTGTCTTGAACTAAAAATAAGAGAAACCTCTTCGGCTCCTGTTACTCGAGCTACTCCAGAGTATCTGCACGTTACTCATGTAAAGGCAACATCACAACAGAAGGTGTGAGATATCACAACAATATAAAGAATAGTATAATCAGAGGTATACTAAATTATCATGCATAATTATCAGTGTTCAAATATCTCTTCACCACAACACAACTGTCATAAACGAAACAATTGAAATTCACAATCAACATCAACATAGAATTATGAAATGCAATTCAACATAGACACAATGCATGTGGTGCCGAGATTCCCACCAAATCCACTCCATCTAGGATCGGAGTCACCATTTTCGTGAACAATTGGTTCACCTAACCACTAATTCACTCCATCTAGGATTAGGGCCATCAACAATAGGGAATAAATATATTCACCTCGCTCGTATCCACTCCATCTAAAATTTGAGCCAACAACAACAACAACAACATATGTAACATGAATGTGTGAGACCCAATCATACAATCAACAACAAGAATTATTGGTTTTAACATAACCAACATCTTACCATTTTTATCCACCTGCTGCAAACCAACAACAATAATACGAAGCAGTACAACATTGGTTTCTACGACGTCACAACATACAACACCAAAATAAATACAAATCCCAAAATATTTGAGTTACTGGTTTTAAAAACATTTTATAGTAAAGATCATATTTTTAGCTTCCTGTAGGTTCGAACGGTGCGTCAAACGGACACCCGAGCACAAAGCTATGATTTTTCAAAGTTTGGAAAAAATTCAAAATGCTACAGTGGTAACCGGTTACCATATAATGGACGCCAGTTACTGCTAAACAGTAACTCTTCCTTATCTGGTTCGTGCGTGGGAACCCAGTTACCCTCCCAGTGGGAATCGGTTACCCACTCACAGTTTTTCTCCCAAAAGTATTTTTCTACGTGGTAACCGGTTACCATATAATGGGCACCGGTTCCCACTGTTATTTTTTCAAAAATTCTGCAACTTATTTGTTGCAATTTTACCAATTTGAATATCCCAAAAACCAGAATTTTACATACAAATCAGCAACAACAATGCTACCAAACATGCTTAAATCATAATTACTAATGAGAATCATCCCACAACATCAAAACCGACAATTTCCACATCAATCAATCATGCACAATGAGCAATTTATAAATCATACTTTCACACAAACAACCAATTCATGAATCAATACCTTCACACAAATAAGAATATATTAAACCCCACATACCTAGGATTATACTACCCTTTAGAAAGTTGAAACTCCACCCTTACCTTAGAATTGATGATTACTCTAGGTTCCCAACAATGGTGTTCTTCTTCTTCTTGCCCTAAAGCCTCTTCCTCTTCTCTTTCTCTTTTGCTCTTTCCTTGTTTTTACGATCGTAACTAATGAGAATTCCAATCCTTATTTTCTCTTATGGCCACTTCTACCCTTATGACCCTTAATATTGGTTTTCCTTTTCTATCCTCACGTATTTTATCAAAAGTACCACATTGCCCTTGTCATCTTTCTACTAACTATCTTATTATTTTAATTATTCAAATAATAACCAATTAATTAGTAAAAATTCTATTTTCTAATGTTATTATTATTTCTAATAATAATTCTAAATTAAATAATTTATCAACACATTGATAAATCTAAAATACTCTCAACCAACATTAAATCTGACACTACCTCACACACAACAGTGTCAAACACACCATTCAACATGCCAATTATAAGATAATTTCTAACAACATAATTAAATAATTATTTAATTAATCGGGACGTTACACCTTCCACCACGAGTTTGTCCAAAAAATCTCGGACTTTCACTTCGACTAGGACACGATGGTTAGCTATGACCAGACCGCTGAGAGACCCCATATGCAGAGTTTCTCCAATAGCCTGCCTGAAAGTAGTGTCCATAGGTAGCGGAAACCCTAGGAATTCTCTTCATTTGAAACATCATGTTGTAACCTTTTATCTTATTTGAAATCCAGGGATTAACCCAGACAAGCAAATGATAATTGTAACACCCCAATATTACCCAAAGTTTAATATGCCAAAAATCAGAGTAATTTAAAAATTTCATAAATTAAATACTGAGGCATCACACCTTCAAAAATAACTCACTTTAAACCGTTTGCTTTAAAGTATAAATCTCGGATACATAGCATCGCTGGAAGACATAAATTGATTCAAAAACATCAAAACATCTTCTTTAATAAACTTCCTTAATAAATCATATTTTCATAAAGTATGATCCTTATTTACAAGGAAAACAACAAAAGAACAACAACAAGACGACATAATAATTCCCCCCGAGTGCTATGTATCAAAGCGACACCGACTCGACTAATAGCAGCTATAAACTCCGTCTTCATAACCTGCACGTTACCAATATAAAGGTAACGGCGAAACAAGTAAAGGGTGAGATAATCCAAAACATATAATTAAAGGCATGATAATATATATATATATATATAGTTTCGGAATTATAAAGGGAATAGATTGATAAGTGCATTCCAACACATATCCAAAGCTCACTTACTCTAATCGTCATTCTAAAGTGTATAATCTACACTTAATCGCCTTAGCCTTATCGGCACAAATCATCACAACAACACGTAAACCTCCGTCACCATGAAATCGTCACAAGCTAATACATCACTAATTAACATGGCAATCTTAAACGACAACATCAACCAACAACAGTAAACAATGCTAATGACATGAGCAACATAAACAAATCATCACAAATTGGCTAAAGTCCATCGTCGCTTTTGGCATAAAGCCCATCATCGCTTTTGGCATAAAAGCCCATCGTCACAAACATCATCACATCACATTTTCATTAAGCATTTCATCAAGTTAAATCATCGCAAAATTCATCATTTATATTCATCGCATAGTTATCATGAAATTATCAATTCATATTCATTTCATGTTCATCATAAAGATCATCACCAAACAAAGCATCATATATCATCGCAATTCAACATCATTCATCAATTAAAACCCAACGCCAAACAACTCAAACATAAACATAACCGACTCCATGAGACACGACTATGTTATGCATGTGGTACCCGTCGCTTTGTCCATAATTAGGAACACTTGGCATAAAAGCCTCGTCGCTTGGCATAAAAGCCCATCGTCGCCAATGCAATGTATGTGACTCGACAATAAAACAACACAACACAAAAACATCATCGTCGCTCATCAAAATTAGCATAAAACCCACATCGCCATAATTTATCCAAAACATAATAAATATATCATCGCCTCATATTTGCATTATGCAAAACATCACCACTAATTCATTATCATCAAAATCATGCATTCACAAATCGGAAGCATTTATTAACAACATCAATATAATCATCACATCATCATGTACAAAGACATATAACATCACATCGCATAATCAACAAGTATTTCTTAGTAAATACACCGTCGCAAACATTATGTTTATTCACACCGCATCATTATCAATTAATTCACCAAATCCCAAAAACGGAAAATTAGTCAAACACCTATAATCGTCGCGAAAGCCATTTCTAATAACTGGCATTAATCATAATCGTCAACATTGAAATCGGATTGCCCATACGTGCCTTAAATCTACTAAAATGCAATTCGGTTCAATTTAACTGTATTTTGACCTATTTCGGGTCATCTCTTAAAAACTCGTAATTTCTAAAAACTAACCTCACCACTACGTTCTACACGTCGAACTTAGCTAGCACGTCAATTTTTGTTGAATTCAGAGCAACTTGCTCCGTCGTCGAATTTACCAAAATCGGAAAATCGGGACATAATCGGGGCAAAGGAAGTGAAAAAAATTAGAATATGGGAGGCTATAGATACATCAACACGGGCCCCCGTGTTAATCAACACGGCCCGTGTTGAAAAGCCACTAGAAACACAAAAAAACACCAAGTCAGTGAATCAACACGGGCACCCGTGTTCATCAACACGGCCCGTGTTGATTGGCCTGGCAGCATATATCCCTTCTTCAATAGGTCAACACGGGCACCCGTGTTAATCAACACGGCCCGTGTTGATGGCTGCGTGTGAAAACTCCATTTTTAACATTCCCAACTTCACTTTTACCATTCCCATTCATTCTAATCATCATCAACCTCATAATCCCTACTCCTATTCCAACTCTTCTAATCTATTTCACTTAAACAATCAACCAAAACCCTATAAATCAGCTTATCAACTTTTTCCCCAAATCCAAAACATAAACATCAAAACCTAACAATATGAGATGGAGAATCAAACCCCTTACCTCTAGCTTGGATGATCTTACAAGATTTCATCTTCAAGCTTGCTCAAGTTCTTCCTCTCTTGCTCCTCTTATTCTTCTTCCCAAAACCCTCTCTTTCTCTCTAGGTTTCTACTCTTGGCTTGTGTTTGGAAAAATGGAAAGAAAAACAAAGGAAAGGGTTTTTATAATTATGTTTTCTTACTAGCCTCCAAGTTTCTATGTTTGGTTTTGATATTTTGAATGGAAGGAAAATGAGGAGAAATGGTTTATAAAGGTATTTCTACTAGTAAGCCAAGGGTGAAAACTCAATCCTCAACAATTGCTCCCTACACCCCTAACTTACTAATATTATTAATTCTATTAATTAAATAATTCCGGGGAATTAAATATCGGATCCGAATAATATTTTACCGAACCGAACCGAATAAAAACCGGACCGAACGAAATGTCGCCAAATATATTATCATATATATATCAATTAATATATTTATTCTCGTCGGAAAATAAATATCGATCGGTAACTCGAAAATATTAATATAATATAATATTAATTAAAACATGGCGTTACAATAATCATCTAAGAAACACAAAAGAAAAAATGAAGTCTCCCGTATTACTCACTAGAGATGACTAACAAGTGTTTCTTTATGAATCACTTCTTCTGTTTCTTTGGCCCCGCCCCCGAAATAGCAATGTTGTTAACAAAGCTTAAATTTTTAAATAAGGCTACCAATTTCCTTTTCATATAAATTTATTCTTGGTACATGTCATCCAATTCATAGACATAAGACCAAGGATCCACCAAGAAATGACTATGGCATTAAAACTTGGACAATTTGTTATAATATTGATAATTCGACTCGAAATATATGTTTCAGCTAGTAGGAGCCACATCGGCAAGGAGGATAACCAAATACTAAGTGTTCTTGAATTTTTTTCACGCTCTATGAATAAACCTCAAACATATTGGCACTCTGTCTAAGAGATAACAGACCTTGACCCAGGGTCGAATCAACAAAAATCCACTGGGATTTAAAGAGATTGAAGAAGAGTGTCAAATATGACACACCTTTTGTATTCACACTAGTACTAGAAGAATTTTAAATAAGCCCAGCTTGCCGAGCGCAATTGTGAATGAGTAATTACAAGATGATTTAGAATGTCCACCTCAAAGTCATTAAAGGGGAGGTAGAAATTTATCAAAGAGCACATGCATTCTTGGAGAGTGATATAACACCGGTCTTGTTGCAGATCATCTTATCCATTTCAAAATGAAGCACTCCCCAATCTGAGGAAGGACCGATGTCAATAAATGTGTGGTTCATATCGCCTTCAGTAACCAAGGAACAAACTATATACAACATCTCTTAGTCTACCCACACAACATAATTATCTTATGCCGCCTTCCGAAATCTAAGTTAAGAGTCCATATTAAAAGAAGTCGCCAACATGTAAAAGAAATGGTCGTAGCAATAAACACCAAGGTACCAAATAGGAAAGATTAAAACCTCATAGTTCTCCTCTCAAAAAGCCCTAAGAAAGCAAGTAAGTATTAAAAAGAAAAAAAGTTCAGATCCTGGTGTTATCCTAAAAAAGATGAACTTAATTATCCACATGTTGTATGCTCTTCCAATAGAGGTGGCACAAGTACTTAAAAATAATGGCTCATGGAAGGATATTGGAGAATATATAAGAAGCTGCAAACACGAGAAAAGAGCCCTTAAAGATTCACAAATGGCGAAAAAATGGAACACAGTAACTCCAAAACTCTTTATATATCTGCTCAGGCAGATGAACCATGTGATCCATACCATTGGAAAGCGTGAACTTCACCACCAACACTAAATATCTCATCACAAATGCTTTGAGAGTACTCAAGTATCCTAGTATTAGAAAGAATAATTGTCGTCAGACATAAGGGTACATGTTGAGATGTTTCTTCAAATCGTCGCTAATCACGAGAGAGATATTTAATGAACTTCTTCCCAACGACATCAACGTCCTATCAAAGCATTTATGTTTCCTTCTACCAGATGTTGGACTGAAGACGAACTTTGCAAAACCCTAGCTTTACGAAGTAAGAACAAAGGTGTGAGGGACAACTGTTCTGGACTAATTGCAAGACTCACAAAAACGTTCTAACAACAAATGTTAAAGGGGAAAGAGCACGAAATAGGTGAACCCTCGCCTCTGCCGAGGCTACACGATCACACCCTCCATCACATCTCTCATCGTTGGATCTAATTGAACGACAACCCAGACAAAACACTGAATCACACGTGGACGATTTTAACCACCTATATTATATAAATACCACTCTATAACTATACTTTCATTCATTAAGTATTGAATATTAACCCTGCAGATATACCTCCCCTCCATTATACCGAAAATCCGATTATTGCAGCAAAAATATGAAGTATTGCATCCAAACTCCATTTCATCACTTCACTGTCTATCTCTGGTTGCTTAACAGAACAACAGTCTTTTACCTTATGCTAGGACGACCGCGTTATAGTTAGCTCTATGGAAGCATTGCTGAGCTTGAACAATGAGTTATGTAATATAAAGTTCCATTTATATTTTTGAAAAAATAAATAAATAAAACATAGAGAATGATACGTAAACCTAAAAATATGATTGTCCATATTATGAATAAAACAAATTTTGCCGTACAAAAAGGAAAATGTACCTCCACTAATATGACTCACTTGTCTCACTTGTCAAACTCCACTCACTAGTCTGAGTGCGCACCATCATCATCAACAACAATCCAATTAATCAAAACCAAATTCTGTCATTCTGTCACACTTTTCATAGTGTTATTAAATAAACCACGTTCTTTGTAACGTTTCATTCATTCAGGTGAAATGAGAGTCAAAACAACATATCATAAAAATGGTTATTGAAGACACACCCTACATTGGTTTCCCATTAGGTTTAGCTCTCCTTGTTTCTTTTTTATTCTTCTTTTGTTGCTTCTTCTGTTGTTGTTTATATTGGGACAAACTCCAGTTTCTATTTCCATCTTCTGTTGTTAATGTTATCAACCCACAACCTCGTATAGAAACACACTTTGCTTCTTCTCATCACAAACCTGGATTTCCTGTTTTGGTAATAATCACTTAATTTGATATCTAGTTTCTTTAGAAAGAAACATGTTTTTTTATGTTGAAACTAATGTTGTTTGTTATTGTTGTGTTTAGATGATGAAGCAGAATCATGGTCGAAGCTTTCCTGTGTTGATGCCGGGAGATAAGGTTCCAAAGTTCATAGCTATGGCAAGTGCATGTAAGCCTCCAAAAGATGAAAAACTCACAATCCATGTGCATGAATGAATAGTTAGCCATTTATAGGTGTATTTTAATTTTAAATTAAAAAAGCATTTTAATCTGTAAGAATTAAATTTAAATTTATAAGTAAATGTATATTAGAAGATAAAAACCACAAAAGGTTTATGAAACTCTTCAAATCTTACTTATCTTGGATCTGGTTCCTTTAGCTTTTTTACTTCCCCCTATATGTCAACTACACCCTCTTTGTTATCTCTTAAATTATGACATAGTAAGATCAATGCTTTGTTTGGTTGTAGTGAGAAAATAGAGAATAAAAAAAGTAGATGAGAAAAAGTGAGAAAAAAAATGAAAAAAAAAAAATGAAAGTAGAGAAGATTTCCTAGATTGTTTGGTATAAGAAAAAGAGTTGACGTATAGAAGAAAAAGATATAAAAAAAAGTAGATGAGAAAAAGTGAAAAAAAAAATGAAAGTAGAGAAGATTTCCTAGATTGTTTGGTATAAGAAAAAGAGTTGAGGTATAGAAGAAAAAGATATAAAAAAAATAGAAAGTGTAATGTCAATATTTCACATTCATTATTTATAACACTACACTTGTTTTTGAAATATGCACCCTCTAGATATATTTATAAGTAATAAAAAAATTCAAGTTCATTGAATCATTAATATATTTAGTCATTATTTTATATTATATATCAATAATTCAATAAATCTAAAACTTTTTTGTTGTTTATAAATATGTCCGAAATATTTATATGTTGTTAAGACCTACTAAGAAAAAACATGTGAAAGAAAATTTTGTGAAAGAAAAATAATATTATATTTCTTTTGTAAGATTTTAAGAAATATTTTTCTCCCGACAACTTAATGATTATTTTTTCAACCATTAAGATGTAGGGGAAAAAAAGCAATCTACATGTCACTAGGTTTTGAACTCATGATCCAAATATATACTACAACGGTTGTATTTTATAACTGTTGTGATAGTTAGTATTAAAGTTATGGTTTTGAATGTATGAATGAAGAAGACAAACCATGACGGGAGAAATTTTGAATTGAATGAAATAACACCAAAAATGTTAATTGATGCCAAAAAGGCTGTAAAATATATATACAATGAAATGGGCTTAAGATTGACTATAACTAAGGCCAACAAGCTAAGACTATTACTAGCCTATTATATTACATGTTTATCTAATAGTTAGAGCGTCACTTAACTTATAATTACGATATACAATTGTGGTGGAAAGCATCAGACATACAATTCTCCATTACCTCACAACGATTAATCAGGCATTGTGATATCTCTTATTCTTACGTAGTAGTTGGGAAATCATCAAAATCTGAACTACCAAAATAAATTATTTCGAACTGTCAGATTTTTTTCAAGATGAAATATCCTGTAAAATCAAAAATTTTCTACGTGTCTCGGATATTTTGAAATATCATGTAAAAATCTACTATATTATTTGAAACCTATGATAATACACAACTAATTTCAAGAAGATTTCAAATTTTTCTCCGACAAAAATGCAATAAAATATCTAATTTTATTTTAAAAATCCTTAAAAAATACTACAAAATACTAGTTTTTTTTTAAAAAATAAAAAGGGTATATTTTTCCTTTTTCGAATATTTTCTTACTGGATGTTTTGGAATAACTACCCGATTTTTTGTTTTTTTTACCAGTTTTCTTAAGTGGAATTTTTTGGCTCAATATAAATTTTTAAAATGTAAATAATACTAAGGATATTTTATTATTATTATGAGAATATGTGAGGGTAGTAGGTTAAAGTGGAGTGTGAGAAGATAAAACTTCCAAATACTAAGCTCAACCCTTATATAAGCTTTGTTGAGCCAGCTTTGTTTGGGTCGTTGGACAGCTTTTCTAGAGGAGTTTTCTTGCAACCTCAAGTTTAACCTGCAACTTTCCAAAATATATTATTTCAAAATTATTCGTTTTGAAATTTTCGATATTCCAATGAATGCTCAATATTTTAAAAATTTATGGTATCTAAAAAATCCTCAATAATTTTTTGAAAAATAAATTAAAATTTTGTAATATTAGAAATTTCGGTGTATTTGAAATTTACGATATATCGAAAATTTCAAATACATTGAAATTTTCGGTATTAAAAAAACAAACTTTTTTTTCAAAAAAACTTTTGTATTTTTATTGGAAAATTTGAAAATTATTAGTATTTGACTGAAATTTTCGACACACTCCCAAATTTTTCGGTTTTTTCTTTTTTAAATAACTTTTTTTTAAAAATCCAAAAAAATACTGGAAATTTTTTTAATTCCCAGTACATCCACAATTTTCGGTGTTTTTTAAAATAAAAATTTTATTTTTTTAAATTCTGAACTATACTGAAATTTTCGATATGAGATTCGAAATTTTTGATACACTCTCAAATTTCTAATAAAATATATTTTTTAAATAAAATAAATGATTTTTCACAAAAATATAATGTTATAATTATATTCTTGAGAGAGTAGCAGGTACAATTTAAAGGATAACAAGATAAACCCTCGCTATTCTAATCCATTCTTGTTTTATCCAAAACACTATACAATTATATATATGAAATAATCAACACAAGGGAATTTAAATGCTCCTTTTTTTTTTCTTTCTGAAAATAATATAAATGCTTTTAAAAATACTTGAAAATATCTTGTCTATCGTCTTAATTTTGAATTTGAAAAACAATATCTTTCATAAAAAATAAATTAATTGAATCATAATAAGGACAATATTTGATTCACTTCACAGTGAATTTTGTCTAAAGGTTTACTTCATTCTGCTTTTAACAACAACGATGTAAATCCTCCAACTCCAACAAAGTTGAACATCACAATTATACTTTAATAATACTAGTATTTCGTATGCATCTTTAATACGAACCAATTATATTATGTGTTTTAGTCGAAATTGTCACATGATTTTCAATCAATTGCTTATTGTAATCTTTATGTAATCACGTTTTAGATTCTAATTTTAGTCTTCCCATTCATAAACATGTGCGACATCACATAATCACTTTTGATACGTCAAAAAGTACTAATCTAATGGTTTCTTTAATAAATAAATGTTGTGATATTGTTAAATAAATATATATTTGCTTTTGTACAATATAAACTCATAATTGTAATTTATTTTTTTAAAAACAAGGTCAAAGTAGGACAATAAAATTGATAAAGTCAACCAATGGTACACATCTAATAGAAAAGGAATTCCTTTTAAAAATATTAGTTTGGAGGAGAGTGCGGAGCTCGAGAGTCCTTTTGGAGAGGAGGAAATTAAAGAGGCGATTTGGAGTTGTGGTAGTTCGAAGAGTCTGGGACTCGATGGGTACACATACAAGTTTATCAAAAAGTGTTGATTCTTTCTTAAAGAAGACTTTATTAACTTTTTTCAATAGTTTTCATTTGGAGAGACTTTGTCAAACGCTATTACGTCTTCTTTTTTAACTTTGATTTCGATGAGACATAATCTGGTGTCTTTGGATGATTATCGACCTATTTGTTTGGTTGGTTGTGTGTATAAGGCGGTATCTAAGTTTTTAGCGGGGAGGTTGAAGAGGGTTTTGAATTCAATTATTTCTCCTTGCCAAAGTGCTTTTGTACCGGGGAGACAAATTTTAGATGGAGTTTTGGTGGCTAATGAAGTGGTTGATTTCGCGAAGAAGGAAGGGAGAAGTTGCTTATTGTTTAAGGTGGATTTTGAAAAGGCCTATGACAATGTTAGTTGGAATTTTCTTCGACTCATGATGGAAAGGATGAGGTTTGGTTCGGTGTGGAGAAGGTGGATGGAGCTTTTGATTTTCCATAAAAAAATATCGGTGTTAGTGAACAGTAGTCCAGTTGATCCTCTTTCACCTTTTCTCTATGTTTTGGTGTATGAAGGTCTCTCGGGGTTGGTTAGTAAGTCCTTAGATATTGGGGATTATCGCGGTTTTGATGTTAACGGAAGGTGCTCGGTCAATATTCTCCAATTTACGGATGATACTTTGTTGGTGGGAGAAGGTGCTTGGAACCAAGTGTGGGCTATAAAGGCGGTGTTGAGAACTTTTGAACTTATTTCAAGTCTCAGTATTAATTATAACAAAAGAAAATTGATTGGTATTAATGTAACGAGAAATTTTGTGGAGGCCACTTCGTATGTTCTTTCTTGTAAAGTGGAAGGTAGCAACTTTGTTTTTCTTGGTATTCTGATTGGCTCTAATCCGAGAAAGTACTCGTCTTGGATTCCACTTTTGAACAAAATGAAGAATCATTCAGCGAATTAGAAACATCATTTTCTAAATCTTGGAAGGAGGATTACCCTTTTGAGATCGGTTCTTAATTCTCTCTCAATTTTCCACATGTCTTTCTTTAAAATATCGTCTAAGGTTGTTAATGAATTTACAAGCATTCAAAGCAATTATTTTTGGGGTGGAGTAGAGGGTAGATGGAGGATTCATTGGGTAAGTTGGAAAAAGGTTTGTCTTCCGATTGACAAAGGTGGTTTAGGATTAAAATTCCTTTCGGTTTTCAATTCCTTTCGGTTTGTTTTGTTTAAAGCTCGTTACGGAGATGTTTCGTTGAAAAGTATTGGTGGGAGTAATAGCATGTGAAAGCCGACTCTTCCTCTTCTTGTTGGTGGAAGAATTTAGTTAAGATTGGCTCTTTATCTAGCGTTGATCCTTTTGAGGTGATATGCAAGTTTTTGATTGGTAGAGGTTTCACTACTTCTTTTTGGGAGGCTAGATGGTTGGATGATGTTTGCTTAAAAGAATCTTATCCGAATCTTTTTTTCAGCTTCTTGTTAAAGAAGGTGGTGGTGGCCGGTATGGGGGATTGACGGGAGGGAGTTTGGAGATGGGGAGATTTGGATATTGATGTTTCGTTGTTGTCTCCGGTTGAACGGAGGAATTTAGCTTCTCTTTATTTGAATCTTGAAGGGGTTCTTTTGAGTGACTCGGAGGGGGATAAGATCCTTTGGCCTTTGGAGGCTAACGGACTTTACTCAGTTTTATGTTGTTACAAATTGTATGCTACATTTCGTTTCCCTTTTGGTCCAAACAATAATCATGAGGAGGCTTTGAGCATAATTTGGAAAGTGGAGGTGCCTTATAAGATCAAGGCTTTTGGATGGCGGCTCTTTATGAACAGAATCCCGACAAAAGATCGATTGAAGATTAGAGGTATTGATTTTCCATTGGATTCTTTAAATTGTGTTTTATGTGGTAATTATGAAGAAAGTAGGGACCATTCTTTTTTCCATTGTCACATAGTGAATATTATTTGGAAGGAAATAGCGTGTTGGGTAGATAAATCGGTAGGTGAAGAGGATGAGCGTCTTGCTAGTTTTATGGAGTGGTATTGGTATTTTAAAATGAAGAAGGTGAGGGAAGGCAAATGGGAAGTTATTTGGCTTTCTACCACTTGGTCTATATGGTTGTTGAGAAACAATATTTGCTTTCAAAATGATGGTTGGAATGTCGATAATACGGTTTGGTGTATAAAAATTTTAGTTTGGAAATGGTTGGGTATAGGAGATATTCTTAATCTCAATTAAAGTTTTATGAGTTTAAGAAAGAACCTTTGTTATATCTTTCTTAACTCTAAATTGGTTGATAATTTCTCTTTTTTGTCGGGTGGTTGACCCGTTTTGATTTATAGACAGGTTGGAGAACCCTTAATTCTCCTTTATTAATATACTTGCTTACAAAAAAAAAAAAATCTAAAGTTAAATATTTTTTTGTCCTCCTAAATATTTCATCTCTTTAAAAAAAATCATTCTAACAAATTTTAATTTTAATTTTTTGTGATGCAATTAGCGACAATTTTTACAACTTAATTGAGAATCTAAAATATATTTAACCTTAATATCTATATAAATATTCCTTTTATTTGTATTTATATATATATATATATATATATATATATATATATATATATATATATATATATATATATATATATATAAAATTTCTTCAAGTTTCGTTATTTGCAAAAATCATACTCCATCCGTCCCAAATTATAAGAGAAATTTACTTTTTAGATACATTAATTGTTCAATAAAATTAGCGGAACGAAGCTAATTATACTTGAATATTTGCAAGGATGACTAAATGTGTACAAGGAATTAAATATGTACACGAAAGGGTGGATATGTACAAGGAAATAAATATGTACATAAAAAGGGTTGATATGTACAAGGAAATAAATGTGTACATAAAAAAGGTTGGGACTTACACCATGAGGGAGACCCATGATCAAATTGATTTTAAATTCGAAATAATTTCGAGGAAAAAACCTGGTTCAGTTTGTATTTTCAAATCAAATCGATCATGGAAAATAGGTGTGTAAGTCAATTAAAACATTTTGAAAGTTTTGAAATGATTTTGAAAAGTGAAAGATATTCACAAGAAGTTTTGAAAAAGATTAGGTTTAAAAATCGGAAAGAACACATTTTTGAAAAGTATTAAAAATACTTAAAAACGTCTATTTTTTAACCTAATAAAAATATATCAAAAAGAAAATATTTTTGGATTTTTTTGATATAATCATAAACAGGTATATTAAATGACAAGTGTGCAACAAATCATCTCAAAATGAGAAGTTTTGATTGGTTTTTTGAAAATGTTGAAGTTTGTTAAAAAACTTAAGAAAACAAGTGGTAAAAATTTGATTTTGGTCCTAAGAAGGTTTGAACTCAGGACCTGAAACTCAAAGGTGAAAAGATTAACCACTGTGCCACATGCACGCTTCCATTTGATTATATTTAAAAACAAGCTTTGAAAATAGTGGAAAATGAGAGTTTTGGAAAGTTAAAAAATAAAAAGGTCCCAGGGGGATTCGAACCCTGGGCCTTAGGGCAAGGCAAAGGACTAAGAGGCGTGTTGGCAACCACTGGGGTGGTAATACATCCATTCATTAAACTCATAATTATATTATAAACGAATTATTTAAATTTGAAAAACAAACAGAAAAACGCGCGCATGAATATCATCTTCTCCAACCTTCCTCAATCCATGGATTCTTCATTTCTCAATGAAATTAAAAGTTGTAAACATCAAACTTGCTCGCTTTGAGCCCAGGAACATGATTATGACAATTAATTTCATTTATTTTGAACTTAAGATAAATAATTTTGCATAAAATCAGACGAACCCTAATTCTAACAAATCAATATGAAATCGTGTATGGATCATGATTTGTGAAATTGGTTAAGGGTTTATGACCAGCGTAGGTGCAAAAACAAGATGGCCAAGCAATTTTTAAACAGGAAGGAAGAAATTAAAGAGTTCAAAGTTCAAGTGACTTACCTCTTGAAGAAGAAATCGAATCCTTTCTTAGAGTGTTTCCAATTGCGTTTTGATGATTGTTATAGCTTCAGTGATGATTATGAAAGGTGTGGATGTGCTTACCTTGGATTGAAATGGTTTGGATCATTCCATCCAAGTCCAATTGCAGCCACTTGGAGTGAGTTTCGAATTAGGTGATGGAGCTATTACAGATGTGTTCCAGGTGTTTGGATCACTTCTATGAGGTATATCGATGATGTTTGAAGTGAAAGATTGAAGCTTGCACGAGTGGAATGAAAGTTTGGATGTTAAGGCTCAATTTGCAAGTTTATGGGGATTGGATATGATTTTTGAGTTTGGCTAGTTTTTGGGCTAGATTGAGGATTCCAACAACTTTCTAATGATATTTAGAAAGTGTTTGAAGCCTAAGATTGCTCAGAAATTGCAAGGCTTAGAGTTTTGCAATTTCTCCAACTTAGAAACTTGAAACTTGAAAAACAAGAAAGAAAGAAAGAAAGCTTGGTTTATGATTTTTTTTTTGTGATTTGAGAGTGAAGTAGTGACCTCTATTTATATGCAAAGAAGTTTGGCTAGCAATGGCAAGGATTGGCTTGAAATTTCAATTTGCCTTAAAGGGCAAGAAATTTCAACTTGCCATAAATGCACATGGAATCTTTTTTTAACCATGGTTAAAATTTCAACTTGATCTTATCCTTCTCTAATCCAAGCTCATCAGATATTTATGTCTTAAATTCTATCTAATTTGATGACAAGGCTTCTAGAAAGAAGAAAATGCAAAAAATGACCTATAATCTTGAAAAATGACCTATAAGTTTCAATTTCAAAACCCAAGCTACAAAAATTGTTTTTTAAAGTTATTGGACATTTTTTTAAGCTTGTAACAAGATCTACAACTTTCATGTTTTGAGTTTTTATTGAATCAAAATGGATCTAGGTCAAAAATGACCATGAAAATGATGAAAAACCATGTTTTTAACACTTTAAAATTTTTCTAAGTGTTAGAAAAATTTCAAATCTTGACTTTTTGTTGACTTTTTCACACATTTTGATTTTTTATGATCATGATGGATCATTTGAAATGTATTTATGATTGAAAAAATTTGGATTTGAAAAAGTTGACCAAAAAGTCAAAGTTTGACTTTTCTGAAGAGTAGAATTTTCATCAGATGATTCAGATTTTCTCTGATGATCAATCATGATATTTGGAATGTTTTGGACCAAAAAATTAGGTCAAGATGTTGCATTTATGATTTCAAGATAAATCTCCAAGCAATTAGGTCATTCATTGAGCAAAAAGTCAATGATACACCATCCTCAATCAAAACCCTAATTGGTCAATTCAAGATAGATCTTGAGGAAATGATGGGAATTTGAAGATCAAATGATTTTTGAAGATAGATCAATTGAGGTGAGTGGATATTCAAACCCTAATTGATCATATCTTGAACAGATGAAAATTTTGATAAAAATCCTAATTTGGCTTCAGAAGCACACACGTGATCTATCCTGTTCTGAAATTGTTAATGATGTAATGATGCATATGTGAATGATATGATGTGGTATCTTAGGTCAAAAATTGGGATATGACACTTATGCCTTCCATGGTTGCTTCCTTGTCGTATTGACATAGGCGTTAATGCTCTTTTCTTCGTGAAGTAGCTTCGTCAACTCCAATACTCTTTTCTCGCTTGCATAGTACTGAGCTTCGAAGATATCCTTTTCTTCTTTGAGTTGAATCCAGGATCTCTTCAATTCTTCGAAATCAGTAGGCATGTCTGGATGGAGAATGGTATAGGGTTCATCGCCTTCGACAACAGGTTCCATAATTACTGGTAGGATGGCAGCATATGGCATCTTGAGATTTTGAGCGCGAGATTACACCCATTTGAGGTAAGGTTCCCAAGGAATGGAATTTTTATGCCCCAAGGTCTTGGTATCACTTTTCTTCACCATGCCCCAATCTTCGACGGTAACCTTGGAGATCATTGTCGTAGTCAAATACAATGCCTTGGATAAGTATATCATGAGGACCATCTCTTCAAGCATAACCAAAATGACGTAGCGCTAAGCAAGGGTTGTAAGAGATACCTCCCTTTATGCCAAGAAGCAGCACATTTGGGAATTCTCCAGAACGCTCAATGATAGCGAAGTCCTTTTAAGAGTAAAGACACCAACGGATATCTGAATGAGAGAGTGACTTCAACCTTTGAGACCATTTCAAACCTTGTCCGTTTTTTATCACTGATCGAGGAAGGTGCGAAATAAAACTCCTGGATAATAACGGTATACAACACATGAGAGTTCCTTGTCTTTTTATAGTACGAGTGTGGAGAGAATGCAGAATATTTCCGATCAAAGTAGGCACATGATTATGAGTGAGGAATATCTTAATGGCGTTCACGTCTATGAACTGATCTGGATTAGGAAATATCACCAAGCTATAGATTAGCAAGGCCAAAATGTCTTCAAAAGCATGGAAACTCATAGCCTTTAAGAATTCTCGAGCCTTGTATATCAGAAACTTAGCAAGCAAACCCTTAACTCCAATTCTTGTTTCCCAATTGGCTTCAATGTATGACCGTATTAGGTGTAAATCTGATGCAATGTCTTCAAACCTTGGAAATTTTTCTAAACTGGTGAAAGGTATCTGATCAAGAATGGGTATCCCAAGTAGCTTAGAGAACTCTTCCATTGTAGGTACCAACTGATAATCTAGGAAAGTAAAGCAATGATGCTTTGGATCAAAGAACTGGAATACGAAGTTCATCATATCTTCTTCAAAACCGAAGGTAAACAAGTTGAGTAGATAACCATGTCTTTTGATGAATTGAGCGTGATCGGGAAATTTTGAGACTAACTCTTTTTGTTAGGAAGGTATACCCACAAAGTTGATTCGAATAGTCTTCCTGGAAGCCATAAACCTACAACAAAGAGCAAAGATAATTCCTTAGGTCATTGAAATGGTTAGAAATGATATGATTTTATGATGTTATGATGTCATGTTTAAATAGCACACACAAGCAATTCACACAATAGCCCTAGGTTTAAGGCTTGCATGAGGTATAGGTGTCTACCCTACTGGAGTTTAAGTTGGTTCAACCTGTCTTATAATAGTAACCAGGTTCTAGGAATCTCATATCACAGATCTTTCTCGCAGGATTTATTTTAGTACAACTACCAAACAATCGACCGAAACATCGCGAAAATCGAATATCAATGAGCGTAGCATCGAGTATCAACCAACCTTAGTCTGCACCGAAGCCAGCTATCTCACTACCTTCTAATCGCCAAGATGGGTCAATTAGGTTTCTAAAGTTTAGTTAATTCTCGATGACACCACGTAGACGCCAAATATTTCCTCAGCTGAACATGAGGAACATCAGGACATCCAAAATGTCGCACTAACCGTAGCCATCATTTTATCTGTTTCGGTCTACGCCGGATAGTCGGGATGATCTATTGCTACTTACCTAAGGAAACCTAGATCTGAGTGTAGGATCCCCCATAAAGATAATACCCAAACAACCATTAGGATCAAAACAGACAAAGCAGACAGAAAGCAATAAAAAGTTATCTATAGCCCTAAGGTAACCTCTCTTTGGGTGTTTTCCCCAGCAGAGTCACCAGGTTTGTAACACGGTAGGAGAACTGACTTGTTTGTTTTGCGTTTTATTGCAAATGTTGCGGATAGAAAGAGTTTCCACCGAGTTTTCTTTTATCCAATAAAGGAAAGGTGAAAAGAACAGGAAAGTCCTTTATCGATTCTGAGTAAGGGAGGTAATTATGAAAAGGAAAGGTACTAGCACCCTTTCCATCCGTAATAATATACGGGCTCTTAATTGCTTAGCTCACTTTTGAAAACTTGCTTTTTGTGTGTGTATGATTTGAAAAGTATTTGAAATGTATTTTGAAAAGTATTTCGCTTTGACTTCGTAATGATTCTTGTATCAGTCCTCAAGAAAGTATACGAAGTGTTTGGAAATATTTGTTTGGGAAAATGTAACTTTGTAATGATTCTCGTTGGAATGTATACAAAGTGTTTTGTTCGAAAAGTTTTTGAAAAGAGTGTGAGGTGTGAAAAGGGATTTTGTTTGATTGGAGCAAGCAATAGAGTCTTATTACCTACTCAGAAATGTCGTTTCTTGTTATTTTCCTTCTCCTTTAGGAAAGCGTTATCCTTACCATTATTTGGTAAGTAACCCTATCCGTTGGATATGAAGGGACACAATCGTAGGGTCATCGTATGTTCATAGAAGGCAACATGTAAGGATACTTTAGCAAATTGAAGGGACAATCATCACTTATTCGTACGCAACAACCGAGGGACGACATCATATATTCGTAGACAACATCGAGGGCCATCGAGGGACTATGATCTTTGTGATGATTTTTGAATCAAGGGACTTTTGCTAATGGTATCCCTACGTTCGAGGGACATGACCATTGTTTTTCTGAAAGGCAACAATAGAGGGTACCCTAGGGGGTGCAAGTGTGATAGAGTGTATTTGATTCAAATATTTATCTTGATTATTAGAGTGATGTAATGGTTGATTTTAGATCTTGTCATACAAACCTTAATTAGCATACACCTAAGCAAGTTATATACAATTTATAATAGTGCAGAAAGTAAAGGCAGGAAATAAACCTACGCTATTACAAGGCTTTTGGGCAGTTATATAATAGAGGTGCGGAAAGTAAAGGCAAAAAGTAAATCTACGCTATTACGAAAAATATCCTTGCGACCTAACATTGATTTCTAGAATTTAAATGCGAAAAAGCAATAAATAAATAAAAGAAAAATGTTTTTGATGTTAGTGAAAATATTTTAAGTTAGTAATCCTAATTACTAGAAAGAAATATTTTTTTTGAATTTTTGAGGTTGATTTTAATGTAGAAAAACTTAATTCTATGTTAATTTTTTATTAATTAAAAATAATAATTTTAAATGAAAGGAAAAATAAAATATTTTTGTGTCTAAAATTAATTAAACATTTTATTAACCTAAATCTAAAATCAAAATATTTTTAGGGTTTTTTATTAGTGGTGAAAATAATTTATGAAAACAAATTAAATTGGTTTGAAAATTAAAAGAAATAAGAAAAGTGCAAGAAAACAAGTGATAAAAAGTTAGGGTGGTCCTTGTAAGGCTTGAACTCAGGACCTGAGGGTCACAAGTTCAAAAGTACACCACTACACCACTTGCCAATGGTGTTTATATCTCGCCCCTGGATGTATATATGTGTAACCTGAAAAAATCAGAAAATATGAAAAATAGTGACAAAAGGCAGGGATCGTAGCTCTCCTATAAAAGGTAAGGACTAAGTGCGCGCTCTTGACCGCTGGAGCGGTAATACATCCATGAATTATATTACAAGGATAAGTATATATGTGATATAATTCCCTGAAAATCAAACAAAACTCAGAAACACGCAAGTGGACCGCAGGGTGTTTAAACAGACCAATTGAATTAAGCCACACATGCTTTGGTCGGTTGACCCCAAGTCAAAGGCGTCGGAGGTGAATTCCGATCACCTTCTCTGAGTAGCAAAAACTTCAAACCTGCAAAAATCAATGAAAACAAAAACCACCCAGATCCATTAAATGGGGTGCTGAAAATCTAGTGGTGTGGTTAGTTTCGTCTGGATCGGCCTGTAGCCATGGATACGATGAAGCAAAAGCTTCGTGCCCTAATAATGGTGAAAAAAGATTATGGCCTCAAACCTTGCAAACTAGGGTTCTAAACAATCACAAACATCAGTATGAACATGTATATATGAATCAAAACAATTTAAATTGCATGAATTAAAAGTTTGAGATCCATGAATTTTACCAAATTGGTGCAACTTGGCTGGCACGTTCTGGGATGCTTCATGCTTGTGTAATGGTATGAATCGATCCCTTGGTACTTCAGGAGGATGATGTGATGCTTGGAACTGCTTGAGAGCGGCTGGAATTTCGAATTCGAGTTTTGCAAATTTCCTTTCTAATTTTGAAACAAAACCCTATTCTCTTGGCTGCAAGAATATGTCCTCTTTTGGTTTGAATATCTTGTGTATTTATAGGACATGAGATTATGTCAAATATTGAGAGGAAAATATATTCTCTTCAATGCAAAATATTTGATTGAAGTTTCTTATCAAAACCCTTCATATTTGGCTCATCATGAAATAAACTCATCCATTCATTTTTGACAACTTATATATCCTTCCTTGGACCTCAAGAAACTTGAAAAATAAGCCCAACACATCATGACTTCATTCTTTGCATTTTATTTTATTTAAATTGAATTTAAATGATTTAATTCAAAAATAAATTAAATAAATTAAAGGAGGGCGTGTAATTGAGATTATAGGTCATGGGTCATCTTATAAACAAGTTTAAATCACAAAAACTTGGGCCCATTTGGAAAAAAATTGAATTTTCTTGGTATTTCTCTTCATGCACTTCTTCAAATTTCTCAAACTTGCACAAATTGTATCTTGCTCAATTTTCAATATTTTAAAGTATTTTTTGACTTTTTAGAAAGCTCAAGATGTCCTCTAAACACTCCTTTTGATTTCATCTTCATTGAAGTTTTCATGCTCATGTACACTTCTTTTGAAAAAGATGACTTTTTGTAAACTTTTAGAAGGACCTATAATGTCTTGATCCATAACTCTCAAATGAAGCATTTTTGGCCAAAGCTTGTGAGACACAAAGTTGTAGAGAATTGAATTCTCTTCAAAATGAGGTTTGGTGGAAAATTTTATGATTAAGTATGTGAAAGTTATGTCTGGTCAAAATTTTGTTGACTTTTCATCAAAAAACCCAAATTTAGAAACTTTGACTTTTGATCAAATCTTGAGTTTTCTTGACGAATCATGATCAACCCTTGATCATATGATGGATGTGACTTTAAAATCTTGATGTTGACCAAAAATGATGAATGTGACTTTAAAATCTTGATGTTGACCAAAAATGATGAAGTTTGACTGTATGTTGACCATAGTTGACTTTTTGTCCAATAAAATTGATTTTCAACCATCTGAGCAATTGATTGAGCAAACTAGAGTTTTGAGGCTTGAAACTTGACATGGTGATACCTTGAGACAAATGAGGAGTTATGATGACCACTTGAGGCAATGAAACTCATCATTGAATTGAGAGAATGAAAACCCTAGTTCTGGGTTGATTGCTTAGGAGAGGGTTCATTTGGTCAACCCTTGAGGAATTCTTGAGTATGGAGATGTGGATTGACTTGAAAAATAGGAGGGAAAATTTTGGGGTACAACACCCGCTAAGTTGAACTTGGTAATAAGTCACTTAGGCAAAAAAAAAGGAAAGGGCAAAAAAAATTGGAAAGCCATAAAGGTTCTTAGTAAAAGAATGAAGTTGTGTGATCAGACACCAAAATCGGAAGTGAGTAACTATTGTGCCCATAAAGCTTGTGGGTTCATCAAGCATGTCCAAGGAATCCCCAGCAGAAGTCAGCTATACCAAACTCTTTTTAGAAATGAGTGCTCGTATCAAGTTGACTGAATTTAGGATTAGAGAACATCACGAAGGGGGTAGGCACCAAACGTTTTGAGCTTTAAAACTTTAAAAAAAAATGTGAACCAGGCTACATTACAACCCTTAAAAGTCCTAACTGAAACATGGGTTGATTTGAAAGCATACTGCGATGAGATAACATTTTCCTGACTCCAAAAGTGTGTGCTAATTTTCTGTGTTGGTATCATATGTCTTGTCTTGTCATTATTAAAAAGAAAAAGTTTTTGAGCGTTGTGTTTTAAAAGAGTTTTGTTCATGAGTCGCAATATCATCTACATATAAAGAACTTCAAGACTTACGTAAGTGTTGCATTAGAATTTTCATTCTCGTAATAAACACTTTTCTGTATGCGAAACAATTGTTTGACATCAAGTGAGTTTGCATAATGAACATTAGTGAAGAGCTTAATCTTGTCAAAGAAGAGGGTCTTGGCTCTATCGAATCAAAAGACGATCTTTTCAAAGAATTGGTGATATCCAGGGTCATGTTTTCTAGATACTATGGGAAACGCAAGTAGTTTGGTGCCATATAGTCTGAGTACCCTAAGGGGTTTTGTTTTTCTAAATGAGTCTGTCGAGTATGAACAGTGTGTTTCTTTACTATTTGAATACCTTCAAGGGGAATGATGTTTGCATATTCAGCTAATCTAGGGAACTTTCTAGTGACTCCATTGAGTAAAAGAAGACCCGTTTGAGGAACGATAAGAATCAGTTTGCTTGGGATCTAGATGTTTGTGTTGAGGTGTTGGTTACCTAGAAGTCTCTGTTGAGTGTTGTCTTATATCACTTTCAGTTGGTCATAAGGGACAGATTATTTCTAGCATTTGTTTGAGCACGAAGCACTTCAAGTTGAGAATTATGGTTATGTTGTCATCCAAAACTCTGAGAACGTCTCTTTACTCTTTGAGTATGAGATGAAGAAATAGTTTGCCAAGATTTTTCTAATCTGGGGCAGTTATGTCGAGATTCGGATAATCTGTCAATGATTCGTCAATTTGGGGTAAGATATATTGATGATCTAGATCTTAGGAAGTTTATTTCAATACAAGTTCTTCAGCAGTCCTACAGATTAGGGCAAGACATTATGCAGGGGCATTCCTTTATTTCAAAGTTTATTAGTTTAAGTCCAGTCTCAAGCTAAATGATTGGTGAATTTGAAGAGTATGTCAGATAGTTGGGATTTTTATCCTCAGTCCATCAAAGATTTAATTCCAAAGTTTTGTTGTCCCTTCATCAGAAGTTAGAGATCTTCATTTGAAGTAAGTATTGTTATCCTCAACGCAAATCTCATGAAGTCTTCTCAAGGCGAATCTTTTCAAAGATCATTAATATGAAGCAGTTACGTCGAGATTTGATAAATCTCTCAAATGAACCAGTTGTGTGAAGAGAGTTATTCAAAGCTTAAATACAGTAGGGCATTTTATATTGAATCAGTTTTATCCGTGTTTCTACAAGGATTTTCCCCAATGAGTCTCCTTCATGTTAGACTTGGGGTATATTTTCTTTTATTTGATTGGTAGGTTTGGTTGTACGAGATATCTCCAGCGTGGGGCATACCCCATAACACCGAAGTTTCTACTTCTCCTTAGTAAGTCTCCCAAAACGAATGGATTGTGGCCAGAGAATTCCCCTGTTTTACCTGAAATTTGTCTTTTCCTCGGTATCGTCAGGTGAATATTTTTACTTGATAAGTCGCGATTGATGAGACTTATTTATTAAGAATTTGTATCCCTAGAGGAGTTGTGTTACTGTTGTGTTAACAAAAGAATGTTAATTCCCAAGGAGAAGCGGTCATTGATGACTTCTTTAGTTCCCTAGTCAAGTTGTTTCATTTGGAAGTTCTCATTCAAGAATTTTCCCTTTTCCCCAATGTATCAACTATTCATCTGAGATTTCTTATTAAAGGTTTCTCCTTTTCCCGACGAAGAAGTTTTCTTTCGAGACTGTGGCTCGTTGCTTCTCATTTCCCCTATGGAGTTATCTTATTTCAGTTATCATATTCTTCATACCTAGATGAACTATTTGATTTGTATTCATATGGTTCTCCTATCTCCCCAGTGAGTTCGATCATGTTGATTGGTGATAAGAATTGTATCATCTGAGACGTATGCTATTATGGTATTCTATTCCACATCCCTTTTATCCCCAAGGGAAGACTTTACTTATCACATATCATCTGTGAATTTCCAGTTGAGCTTCTTAACTCCACTGTGATCTACTCTCCGCAAGAGTTGTGTGTGCATAAGTTCTCATATCATTGACCAGAGGTTGGTCGCTCCCCATGAAGTCTGGGTATTCTTTATCCCTATCGGATTCAAAGTTGTTTGATATCTTCTTCAGCATCGTCCAGTCTTCATTTGGTGTTCCATATCAGAATCTACGGTTTCGTCCTAATTTATTTCTCCAGCGGATTTTGCAATTTACTTTTGCATATTTTCTCAGTGATTGTAGCCCGTTTCTACAGGTTACACAAATTTTTTGCTCCCCGCAGAGTTTTCATATCTTTGAAGGTATTCTCCCCAACGGACTTTGCAATTTATTTTTGTAAGTCTTATCAAGTTTTGGCCTGATGTTGATTGGCTTCTTGATTAGCCATTCCCCGGTGAAACATTTAATCATGCATCATTACATTGCATCCTCAAAATGTAATTTTTCCATTATCTTTTGGAACTTTACTCCATAGAAAATTTTAAACATGCATTGAAACATAAGCCTTTATTGCTTCTGTGTTCCCCCGTGAATTTTCTAACTTCAGATCATATCTCCAGCAAGGTCTCTATCCTCAGTGTCGCGATTGTCATCCGCACAAATATTCTGATTAATCATTTTGATTGAGTGTCTACTCATTGTTTTTGGTCGTAGCCCAGTTCTTCCCTGGTGTCGCTTCATGGGTCTAGTTTATACTACCTTTGTTGGTTCATTTCAATGTCCATCAATATATCTTTTGAACTCCAGTTTTATCCTGACGATCATTTCAGCAAGTGTTTCAGAAGTACACTCTAACCACTCTGCTTTGGGTCGAGTGTTGATCTTGTCACCTGTGCATGAAATCCAATTTGTTTTGTCCTGGTACTCATCTAGTTTTTGTTTTAACTAGGTTCCATGAGTCGATTTTTACCTAGTTTTGTTTCTTATTTCTAAGATTCTTTCATTTCCATCATGTTGTCTATCTCCGGTTGAAACCTTTCCCCTTTATTCCTAGGATTCGTTCATCTTTTTCTACTGTCTATCCTTGGTTGGTATGTCTCTTTTATAACTATCGGGTTCATTCAGCTTCGCCTACTGTCTACCTTTCAATTTGAGATCAACAAGTGTTCTGAGAAATATGCATTTTCACCACTTTGTTGTGGGTCGAGTCAAGTCTCGTTTCCCATGCGTGAAATCCAGTTTTTGTCCTGGTACTCATTTCTAGAGTGTTTTGATCTTCTAGTATTGTCGATTTGAGTTGTATCTTATTCTGTGTCGTTCCATGGATTCGTTCAGCTTCGTCTACTGTCTATCCTTGGTTGACCTGTCTCATTCATACCTTCGGTTTGCCATAGTTTCCACTAATTACCCTTGGTTGAGACTAGCAGGTGTTCCTAGAATCACGCACTCTAGCCACCTTGCTTTTAAGACCCTTTCCATAGCTGTCATATTGCGTACTTTTTAGGAGTCTAGTTTTATCTGGTCTTCTAGTTCGAGTTTTATCTCATTTCTGTCAGAGTTTGTGCTACAGTTTCATCCTGTCACCTGTTGTTGGGATACTAATATTCATTATATCATATGCTTATTATAAGTCAATGCTAGTTGGATTTTCTTTAGGATCAACTTTTTCTGATATTCCCTGAGTCCATCATCCCCTGGTTTTCATTTGGAAAGTTTCACTCTTTTTCTCAAGCGTGTAAATTTTCGGGTTCTTTTATATTCAATCTTCTTCCACTATGAATGCTCGAGGGTCTCCACCTGTTCTCGCTTATCAAGTTCAAGAAGATCTAATAGAGGCAGTTGTTGCGCCCCAAAATTTACCCTCTTGATTTAGACTTAAGTTTCATCACAAACATCATATTGCATTGCATTCATACATTGTGATAGGATCAAAGTTCTTTGGTTCCCAGGTTCTCTACAAGCTATGGAGGTTGATTGTGTGAATATTTTGTTCTAAGGGAGTCTCAAGTTCTTATTTCTTTGGATTTCTCAAGTCACAAGGGTGTATTATAGCTCAAGGCACCTCATTTGTCTCATTGATTTCCCAAGAGTTAGAGTTTTGCAAGGAATTGAAGAGGAATTCATATGTATCATCCATCTAATGAAATTAGGGTTTTGGATCATTGTGAAGTTTGAAGCTTGGATAGGGAAATTATTTGAAACATCATCTTCTTATTATCATTTGTGCTATCATGATTCAAAGAATTTCTCAATGTATTCAGAGGATTTGAGGTTTTGAAGCTTGATTGGCCATTTCCTAACACAAGGTACAAAATTAGGTTTTTTAATATAATCAGGATTTCTTCAGATTTTTCACTCAAACTCTATTTCATGTGTTTCTATATGTTGTTGAGCATCCATGGTTAAAATATTGAGGTTCAATTTTGATTGGGAGTAAGTCAATTGATCACAAGGGGGAAAATGGTCATTTTGGTCAAAATCAGTCAAAGTCAGAAGTTGACCAAGTGGAGTTTTGGTCAACCATCAATTCAAATATCCTCTTTTCATATTTCATGACCAAATTCATCATTGAATCAAAAAAATTGAAGAAATTGGAGTTAACTGGTTCTTGAAGTTATTTGAAGTTTGGAAAATTTTGTAAGTCCCCACCCTATAGAACTTTGACATGTCATAACTTTCTCACTTTTTATCCAATGGTTGTATACCATAAATTTTTGGAAATCTTGAGAAAAATGCTACAAGTTTGTCATTGTGTAAAATTTCTCAAAAATGCACCATTTGGAAGATATTGGCTTGGAAGTTTTGCGCACAAGACATGTAAAATGCCCAGCAAGCTTGCCTTCCGCACGCATAATTTTGTCAAACACGTGGTGTGCAAGATATGAGAGATTATTTCTTTCAATTCAAAAGGAATTTCAAAAATGTGCTTCGTGCATTTTGAAGCTGACATGGAGAGCTTTCCAACAAGCTTTGAATCACCTCAAATGGCCAATTATCAAGCAAGTTATGATCATTGCAAATTCGTGTCAAAATCGGACTCCATGCATAGTCATGCGCGCGCAGATCTTGCCTTGCCATGGCTTGTTTTCTTAAAATTTTGAATATGATATCTTACTCAATACCTCATCATTTTGCATGATTCAAAGCTCAGATTGGAGATCATTGAGAGCTATATCCATGGCTTAAGTTGCAAGGAAAACGCACGAGCCAATTTTGCATGTCTCAAGTTCAAAGTTGGGTGTTGAGACTTGTGCATTGCCATGGTTATTTTTCAGGTTTTTTCATTGTTTGATTACAAGTCATATAGCTACTTGTTTTGCACAATTTCAGCATCCTTTCCCTTGCCAAAAGAAGCCAAGCATGTGCATTATAAGGATAGTACCACATTACCTCAAATATTACCATTTTAGGCAATTTTTGTGATTTTGCAAATTCTCTCATGGTTGTAATACCAAGCCATCTCACTATTCTACACGTCCCTCACTCAATTCCACTCACCCTCAACTGTCCAAAACGCACACAAACTCAAGAAAATAAGGAGCAAAACACACAGCACAACAAACACTCCATTTTTCTGATTATTTTTGTAATTATCTTCTAACGAATTTCTGGGCCACTGAGACCATTATACCCTCATTCTTTCCTCTCTATATAAGCTCATAACTTCATCCATTTGAACCCTAGACACCTCCTCACACTGAAAGTCAGATCTAAATTTTTTCTTTCTCTTCAAGTTTTCCTTCAGATTTTTTTCTTCATCCGTTAAAGAGCTTGCTTCTCCTCATATTATTCTTCATTGAAGCTCAGAGATCAAGAGAAGAGGTTTTCTTATTGTTCATAGGCACCATTTGAGTTTATTTCTCAACTCAAGAGGTAAGTTTTCAAACTTGAATCTTCATTTCCAACTGATTTTTGATGAAATAAAGCATGTATGTGTGGGTATAGCTGGCCAAACATTAGGTTTGATGTATATCTTTGCTTGTTTGTGAAGTATTTTGCATAATATGAAGTTATGAAAATTTGTGTTTGGATGATTTTCATGATTTTCGTGGCATGATTTCTTGATGTGGTTGGTTTTTTTGAAATCTATGAGTAGCTTGTTGTTCCTTGCCATGTGATCTTCATTTTGTGCTTTGAATCGTGAAAAATGGTTGAGAAATGAGTAAGATACGAAGTCTAGAAGTTAGGGTGTTGATTTGAGCAAAAACGCGTTTAGGGCATAAGGCTAGAGGTTGAAGATGATAAGGTGGCACGATCTGATTGGGCATGTTCTTGTTTAAATAACATCATAAGAAATTCTAAAAAATTTATGGTAGGATTAAATATTATTTATGACTTTGTGTATTTGTTTTATAATTTTTGAATATTCTTTGATTGGTGAAAAAAATTAGAGTTTAATTAATTAATTTTTGTGTAATATTTTCATTAATTTTTGTTAAAATTATTTTCAAGCTACAAAAATTACATAAAAATTATCCTAGGCTATTTGATTGGTATAATTTTGATCTCTGATTTTTATTTTACATTTTCTTAATTTTTGATTAATTTTAGAAAATATGTGAATAATAGCTTATTTTTGCAATTTAATTGATTTTAAAATACTTTTTCAAGTATAAAAAAATCCATAAATTTTATTTTAATCCTTTTCCATGATATATAAATGGTTTAGGACCATGTATTAATTTTTCTAGCATTTTTGCTTATGTGAATATTTTTCATGGTTTATTTGATATATTAATCTTTCTAGATTTAAGTTCCAATATTTTTACTAATTAAAAAATGGCAAAATTGACTTTTCTGACCTTTTTAGATTCATGTCTTGATGTTTGAATTTTTATTTGAATTTTTCTTGAATAGATCATATTTGTTTGGAATATTTGATTTAATTTGATCAATTGTGTGGTTTATGTTGCTTAGGCCTCAAGTTAGGGTTCTTATGCCAATTTCCCTTGACTTTCAAGTAAACTTTTGATTAGATTAGGGTTTTATGATCCCTTAGGATTATAGAACTTTTTTTTTAAATATTTTATGCCTCGATTTGATATTTTTTCCAACATTGCTAAATTAGGGTTTCTTCTTTGATAATCTTGTGAACATTGCTTGCTTGTGCATTTTCATTCTTTACTTGAACCTTGCCAATCTTGATTTGTGCTTGTTGTTTCTGACTTTTAATTGTCTTCAGAATGTTTTGATATTTTTATTTTGATTTTACAAGTCTTGTTGCTATTTTTGAACCAAGCATCTCTTCCATAGATGCATTGGTGTTTCTTTTGACTTAGAGGTATATTGGAATGCATTTATGCAATTCTTGGGGAATCAGTTTCTCTTTTATTTTCATCCTCATTTCTTATTCAGGGATTTAATTTCGTCAATGAACAATTCACTTCCCCTAAACATATTTTCTTCTTCAATTTTATTTGATGATTGTTCATGATCAAGGTTTAGGAGGTAGCTCTTATGCACCACCTTTAATACCTTATGTGAAACAACTTGGTTCATGATTCATTTTGATTTTGATCTTTCAAGTTTTATTTTTTATAATTTGATGCTTCTATGAACCCATGAATGGCATTCCATTGTCATTTCATCTTGGTCTCTTCTTTGAAGTTAAATTAGCTACCCTTGTAGTCTTGATTTTCTTTTCTTTAAATTGTGAATCTTGATCTTATGATCTTTGTCCTCTTGAGGTATCTTGATGTTGGTTTCATCCTTATAGAATTTAAGAACCTTAATTTTAATGCAATTTAATCATGTGCACCTCTATGCATAAAAGACTAGATTTTTTACATTGTCATGACACTTTAACATGTAATATTAATAGCACTGCTTGGAGTTCTTATCATCTCATGATAGATACCTATAATAGGTATATGTCACTTCCCTAGGACCTATAGCTATCAAATCTTCTTTTCACACTTGATTTATATCATCCATCATTGATTTTAGACAAGTGTTTTTCCATCTTTCATGATGTTGATTATCAATTAGGTGATTTGTTTTGTGTATTGAAGTCTTGTCTTCTACATTTATTGATCATGAACTTTATCTTGAGTTAAATTATTATACAAGTCACACATGTCTTAATTATTCAATTAATACCATTTTGTTTGATTTTTATCTAGTGCTTTGAATTAGACTAGCTTTGATGTTTCCAAAGCCTAAATTTGTATGCTTTTGAGTATAAGCCTTCTACTTTGCTTGAGATATTTTTGTTTGTGATTTGTTTAGTTATTAAGCTACTGACCTTGCATGAGCTAACCCTTTTTTAGTCTTAACCCATACTCATAGGTGTTTGGTTTATTTTTCTTTGCCTTTAGAGGCTTGTTTGTGCTTGCATGTGTTAGTTTTTTTTATCTAACTTGTTTGAATGATTTGTGTGTAAACTTTGAAGGTGGTTTGTTTTCATGTCTTTATTATGTTGTTTAAGCTACTAACCTTGTCTGTTTTATCATTTCTTTACTTTTTTTCTTGACCATGTCTTGTTTGTTGACTCGTAGACTTGTTTAAGTTGGCTTCAGGATTGAATATTGACATTTTCCTTTGCTAGATTTTGTGTTATTTGTGGTATTGATGCATGATAATTGCTTTTGTGCTTTGTAATTATCTCTATGTTTTCATCACTAACCTAACTCTTATGTGACACTTTGCACAAGCATGTTTGAGCACACACATGCATACACTTTTGCACACATTTAACCATACACTTTTGGGATGCATGTTCATGCTTTCTCATGATAATTCATTTGCAAGTCTTCATTATGTTTGTGTATATGATATGAATGTGTTCTTGTAATTTTAACCACTGACTTTCATGTCTTTTTATCTTCTAAAATTCACTTCTCTTCATATATGCACTACCATGCTTCAAATATTCACTTCTCTTCATATATGCACAATTTGCTTATCGATTCTTTTGTTGATATTCTTCGAATAAATCCCCCGTTTTTTGTATAAATGTGTACATAATAGAATAATTGATTTTTTGTGTAAATATTGTATCATTTGATAGTTTTTCATCTCTTTTATAGGTATTCATTCATAATTGGAGCATTAAGTAATAAAGTATCGAAGACACGGCTTCAAACGCATGGTTTTGAGCAATAAAAGAGGACACATAAAGCAAAGAATAAGTTTTTCAAATATTTCAAAGTCATAAAAGCTTGATATTCATTCATGGTTAGATAGATCATTGAATAAGTTTTCCAATGCTTCAAACCGGGCACAATTCCGACTTACGGTTCTCAAGATATGGAAAAAACAAGATGCTGATTTTTTCGAAACATCACAGACCGCCCTTAGCGCGAATACCGCGCTTAGCGCGCCCTGCGACTTCAGAATTCTTTAAAAGGGGCTAAAAGCACATTTTTAGGTGATGGGTTGGGTATTTTTGAGTCCCAACACCATCAACATCATTTTTTTGATAGATTAGCTTAGAAAACAACATTGGAGCTTCCATTTGGATGATCAGAGTCGAATCCCTCGTCGATTGGTGTTGACAAACCAAGAAATGTTTGGTTCCTCTTCTTCTCTTATCTTTGTAATCTCTTTTGTTGGGTTTTGTATGTATATCTACTCTAACTCATGTATATTTGTCGCCCTTGGCGTTGTATAAAGTTTGCTTTACGAATCTGTGTTGGTGATTGTCTTGGGTTTTTACTCTATGTTAGGGATTTGAGCTTTACTAGAGATAGATTGCTTAGATTCTTACCTAGGATAGTTATCTGTTAGTTTCTGAATTCTAGAAATGGGTTTAGAGCTGACATTCACTATAGAGTATCTGAACTTAATGTCTCTGCGTTGTTGAAGTATGCCAAAGATGGGTATGAAGGTGACGCAGTTGACTTCTATGTTGTTGAGGTAGGCCAGACATGACTATTGAGATGATTCGGGAGGATTCTCAATTTGGGTTAGAAATAGCTTAGGTTGTGAGAGGTATGTGATGACACGGATGAGTATCATAGGCTGAGTATGACATGGGTGGTAGATTTAAGTCTGTGACAGGTAGTTTACATTCGTTCTAGACAAGCTGACTATCCTTTATACTTTTTGTTCATTTACTTTTTGTCTTTTATTTTCATTTCTTTTAATCTCAAACTCATTAACGGTAGAATTGTTGAACGACGAATCAATAACCAATCTCTGTGGACACGATACGATATAACCTAACCGGTATATATCACCCGGTAAAAATAATACCAACTCTTTGCTTGCCGCTATACCGCAACAACATGGCCTCACTTCATATGATACCATGCATGATTGTTCACTCACTTGTTTCCACTTCATCTTCTTCTCTTCTTTCTTTTCCTTTTGTTGGTGATTTTTATTTATGTGCTTTTGCCAAAGCATTTTGTTTGATTCTTCCCCTCTTATCATTTGTTTTTTTAACCAAGATTATCGATATTATATATTTCCCTTAGGATCACTCGATTAGGTTAGTCATCGAGTTTAGTCATTAGGTTAAGTATCCATGCATGTCAACATTAGGTAGATAATCTAAGTAGTCTCCCTTGTTCATACCCATAACCTAGGAACAAATTTGTATGATAATAATTAGTATTATAAATAAGTTAGCTTCCCCTAGATATTTTACCTTCTTATCCTTTTGCATCCTTAAAATTAAAACTTTGTTTTGTCAAGTGCATTAAAATATCCTAATAATATTGAAATTTTTCCAAAGTAAAAGATACAAACCAAATCCTGTAGTGTCTTGGGATGTTCCTTCGTCCATTTTGTTTCTGATGTTCTGTTGTCCCTTCTATTTTTGACGTTCCATCGTCCCTACTGTTGCTGACGCTCTGTCGTCCCTTCTGTTGTTGACGTTTCGTCGTCCCCGTTTGTTGATGTTCCGTCGTCTCTCTGTAGATGATGTTTCGTTTTCATAGAGGTGTTTCATCATTGTTGTTTGTTGTCTCGTCTTCTAAACTAAAAAACACAAACCAACCAAAATTTTTGAGCCGAACCACGGCGCTCTGACTTTCCCATTGCATGAGGGATTACGTAAGCATCCTGTCGGGGGGCTTGATCGAGCAATATTTGTAAATATTTTCTTCTTTTCCACGTGTTTTATTTCTTTTATTCCTTTATTTATTTCTTTATTCTCCATTTCTTTTTGCATGCATTATACCTCATATACAGATATAGTTAGACCTTTACACCCATTAGATAAAAAGTAAAAGCGGATACCGTAGAGTACTACGGACGTGTGGGATGCTAATATCTTCCCCTCACATAAAAGACTTCCTTACCCGATCTCTCGGTTGCAAGACTGTGATTTCTCCGTTTCAGGTTTACTCGATGTTTACCTTTCCCTTTTGGCGGGATAAAAAACGTTTGATGGCGACTTCATTGATATATAGTTTTATATTCTTTAAATTTTTGGCTGGTTGTTTCACGTAGCACTCTGGGGGAATGAATGTTATTTGTTTCTATGTTGTTGTTACTACTCTAATTGTTGGATAATTATAAGTTGAAAAACTTTTTAGTTGAATAAAGTTGTAAATGACTTCTTAGTTGAAAGTTGTGATTATGCTGCGTATTTAATAAAAAGGTTGTTATGTTTTCATATGAATAAAGTATTTTGTAAATTGTTCATCAGAATGCTATGTATCTATGTTAAATGCAATATAGGTTGATTGTTTTATGTTGAAATGTGATACCTCGAATATGTTGAATGTTTTTAAATACTCTAATTTTTGTTATAATGTCCGGGTAGAAATTGGGGTGTTACAATGTTCGTCTTACTGGGTAAGATGGATGACTGTCGAGCCATGCGAAGTTAAACGAAGCGCTTCGTGGGAGGCAACCCACAATTTTTTTTCTAACTAGTTTCTTTGTTTTTATGTCATTAGGTTATTTTATTTTTAGGTAAAGATGCATATGGTGGCACAGAGGATAAGAAGAAGCAGTTTTAGGCATGGAAAAAATTCAGTATTCAGGGGCTGACATGACCCGTGTCAGAAAACCTGCTACCTGAGACATTTTCAGAAAGGAATGCAGATGACACGGCTGGCCGTGTCAGCTCGCGAAATCAGAATTTTGAATTTTATACTTTTATTCCATGTGGGCCCCATCACTTATATTCACTCTTCTTTCAATTTTCCACCAACCATATCATTACTTCACCTTCTTTCCTCCATTCTTTCTCCTTCTTTCTCACAAAAACCCTAAAACCTATATAGCCACCACCACAAATAGCTTCAATTTCCCCACTCATCCTTACCCGTATCACCATCCCGCTTTTACAAAAAGTGTTCCACTCGTCGTTTTCTACTTTCTTATGGTTGTTGTTTTTCCTAACTCTTTGTTTTAGTTTTTGTGATTTTTTTTATTAGGTACTCATCATGCCTCCCAAGCGGACTACATGAGGGAAACAACCAGCCGGTGGAACTTTAAGGTCCAGACCAAGAAGAAACACCTTTGATGTTTCCCCGCCTAATATCCATGGCATTATCTTTAAGAAACCAGAACATGAGGTGAGTTACTCGCACCATATTTGGCGTAAGATGACGCCTACCATGTACATGTGTTTTGAAACTCTTACTAGGCTAGGATTATTTGAGGAAGTGAATAGGATGTTACATGTCTTAGGAGTTTTAGAATTTATGCAGTATGAAGCGTCCACTTTTGAGTACATAACCTTTGAATTTTTTAGTACTATAGATTTCACGTTGATGGCGAGATGGGACAGATACAATAAATTTCACACATGTACCTTGACCTTTCGCATGTTCAATGTGGAACATGACCTAACTCTAGAGGAATTGGGCGGAATCCTCCACTTACCTGTGTATGGATCAGGTACTATCCCATCGACATTCTCAGTGCTAGCACGTTTTAGGGGGATATCACAAGCACGGGACACTATGTTGCTAAGGGCGCTAAGGCATCCCGTGTTTTAGGTATGCATAAAAATGTCTACCTTTTTCTTTGTTGGGCAGGGGTGAAAGTACGGGGGTCACATCACAACCAGAACTATTTCTGATGTATGTCATGGCCACTGCGACCCTGGTCAATGTAGATGATTTTGCTGCTAACCACCTGAAGAAAATGGGATGAGCTTCCTCTAGTGATATCTCTGTTGGAGGCATGATTACACGGATAACAAGCCATTTTGGTTATGATCCGGTTGAGCTAGATGAAGCATCTATTGCAGGTAAGGATAAAATTGATATGAATGCCAAGATTAACCAGAGTATGATTCAAGTATAGGGAAGTCTCTTTGGGTACATAGTTTCCAAACATGTTATCATGTTGCTTCCTGATCCTAGGAGGATTTCAATCCTAAACTGTCAGAACTGGCAGTAAGGGATTTTTAGTAATGATTTTTCAGATGGAAGATGACGATGAAGACTGGGATGGAGGACACCGGATGGAGGAAGATACTGGAGAACTAGTACCAGTGGACTAACCCCCAGAGATACCTACTCATGGAGGTGCAAGATCCTCATCTTTTTCCCAAGAAGAGTGGGCATGGTTGCAAACAGAGCTAGGAGACCTCTGTGCTGAACAAGCATGTCAATGAGTTGAGTTGTTCCGTCAAGGAAATGAACAGACTCGGCAAGGGGAAATGATGAATGATATGCACATAATGATGCGACACTTGATGTTGTAATTTCCACCCTGCCCCCTCTTTAGTGATGCTATGTGAATCCCCTTCACCATTGTTCTTAAACATTGAGGGCAATGTTTAGTTTAAGTGGGGGAGGGTTTTCTTTGTTTTCAGTATTTTGTTTTCGATTTGTTTAGTTATTTTGCAATTTGTTGTGTTGTTTCTATGTGTTGCAGATTGATTGGGTTTTGCCTAATATAGGATGGACGAGTTAGTTAAGTGGATGAAAGATGCAACCCAGACTTGATCCTTAGGCATCCATGGGAAGTTGATACAGCTAAAGAAAAATAAGTGTTGGACGCAATTTGGTGATATTGGATTGTGATGGGAGTATGGTGTACACGAGCCGGAAAAGAAGTCGCATCACACGTGGAGTGTTTTGGAACTTGCAAGTTGATCCAACAAGGTGAGAACATAAAAAGCACAACACAAAATATCATCATGAGAGTTCATTCAGGTATGACTTTGCAACTTTGATTTTGTGTGCAATCTACTTGAACAACACAACATGATAACACACACCGAGGTACGTTGTTTATTTTAAACTTGAGCCTTTCTATCCATCCAATTGTATATGTTTATCCTTTGTCAACCAACTTTGAGCCTGTGCCCTTTTGTTTGTTATAACCACATCCGTTAACCTATGGCCAAATACTTCTTACCCTTTCTCGACATTAGTGTTATGAAAATTTGAAACTATGCTAAAAGTTTAAGTTTGGGGGTGATCATTTGTATGGAAGAGGGAAAGTATAAAAATAATTTAAAAAAAGGGAAAATAGAGAAAGAGAAATGAGACACATAAATGTCTTTAAAAAAAGGAGTTCTCATACAAAATAATTGCCCGAAGAAGACTCAGGTACTAGTGAAACACTCAAAGTAACAATTGAGTGAAGAAAATGGAAAATGAGTTGAGATTTAGAAAATCCCCATTGATATAATATGAGAACAGAATAAGAAAAGCAACACAGATGCCTAGCCCAAAACCCTTTGTGTATCCATTTTGTTTGTGCATCCCACCGTACCTAAGCTTCGTAACATCCCAAAGTCCTTAAATAGTGTGTGGAATCTATTTGTGTTGTTAAGGTAGAGTATGTTCGCGGTAAAAACTAAAGAAAGTGGGAACCAAATCAAAATTCGGCTCTCCGGCTCAAAAACAATTTGAATTTTTTGAAAATATGTTGCGAGAATCAAGCTTTATTGTTTCCAAAAAAAGAAAGGAAAAGGGGAAAGCTGAAATACCCTAAAAAAGATATATGATGTGATTAGTGTGAAACTAAATGCAAATCATGGGGGAGATTCCTGGATTCGAGGTTAGTTTATACAGAGGGAAGATATTATCACCTTATGTATCTATAGTACTCTATAGGATCTTTTGTGCGTTTTTGTTTTATTTGCTATGCTATTTTGGGAAAGTTCCTCCTTTGGGATTTAAGAAAGGTAGACTAGGTAGGAACCTAAGTTTGTTTATTATGATTATGCTCGTAAAGATTATTGCAATCTTTTACATACATATCCCCTATAGGGAATCAGAGCAATTGTAGCTCAGTATCTAAGAGAAAGTCAGAGCAATCGTAGTTCCTACTATGTGTTAGTGGAAGCAAAGATTTTAAGAGACAACGATAAGTGTCATCTTAATGAAAAATGTATCTAATCTATTTCATCACATACATTTTCAAAATTAATTATTTGAATTTTTCATTGTAAGAAATGGGTGTTTAACTTGAGTGTACAAGTATACCACTTATAGTTCTTAGAATGAGAAGATGTTTTAAAAAAGATTGAATCTTTTATTGTAAGCATTGGGCATTTAACTTGAGTGTACAAGTATGCCACTTAAAGTTAAGAAAGATGGTTTTATTTGTTTGAAAATGTTTAATTTGAGAAAATGTTTGATTTGATTGAATGTGATGCTATAGATGAGATACTTCTTCCATAGAGATGATTCATGTCTCATCTCTGAGGAGAAATATTTTGTTATTGTTTATGGGGATGCTTTTAAGAAGCCCGTGGATCCTTGTATTGTAAGCCCATGAAGAGGCTATCCGAGGAACATTGAGGGTCCTTGTATTGTGATCCCAAAAGGAGGCTATCTAAGGGACATTGAGGGTCCATGTATTAGGAGCCCACGAGGAGGTTGTGGGGTATGGCTGGCTTGGCTTTAAGAATGATTTCACCGGGAAGCCATACTCTTTGGGCTCTATCCTAGCTAAGGAGATTCTTTGTACGAAGCCCTTAGGAGGCTAACTCAACAAGGGAGTTCTTTTGTATAAAGTCCAAGAGCAAGATAACTCAACAAGGGAGTTCTTTTGTACGAAGCCCAAGAGGAGACTATGGGGAACCTAGTTGATATACTAGTTGTAATGAAATAAATAAACATGAACAAGTAAATAAACAAATATATATATGACAAAGTGTGTGTGTGTGTGTGCACTCATAGGAGTTTATGAAGAAAATATATAAACAAGTGTATAAAACAAGCAAATAAAGCTAGTGTACTTGGATATATACAAAGGAGTGGGACTTACACCTTAAGGGAGGCCCACTGGAATAAGAGGAACTTCACCGAGAATAATGCACCTCTTAATACCAGTGGAATTGGTGTATGAACAAGCGGATAAAAGTAGCAAATGAAGCTCGTTATACTTGAATATGTACAAAAAGTTAAATATGTACAAAGATGGTTGAATATGTACAAAAAGGGTTTTGACTTACACAGTAAGGGAGACCCATGATCAATTTGATTTTGAGTTCGAAAGATTTTAGAGAAAGAAACCTAGTTAGGTTTATATTTTCAAGAAATAAATCGAATCGATCATGGAAAAGAGGTGTGTAAGTCAATTAAAACATTTTGAATATTTTGAAAAGACTTGGAGGGTGAATGTTTATTCACAATAGTGTTTTGAAAAAGATTAGGTTGAAAAAATAAAAAATAAATCATTTTTGAAAGCATTTTAAAATACTTAAAAAGTCTTATTTTTGACCTAATGAAAATATATCAAAAGAAAATATTTTTTGGGATTTTTTGACATAATCATAAGATAGATATACTAAATGACAAGTGTGCAAAAAATATCTCAAAATGAGAAATTTTGATTGGTTTTTGAAAATGTTGAAGTTTGTTGAAAAATATGAAGAAAAAAACAAGTGATAAAAAATTATTTGGCCCAAGTGAGTGTTGAACTCAAGACCTTGGCTTGAAAGGTTTCAAAAGGTTAACCATTGGGCCACATGCGTGGCTTGTTAACAAACACTTTCAGTTAAATATATTTAAAAATAAGTCATGAATGAGTTTTGGAAAATAGTTGAAAAATGAAGATGATTGAATAGTTAAACAAACCTTTAATTGCATTTATTTTAAGTGTAGGATGATTGAATTCGTGACAAAACAGATGAACCTAATTTCATCAAAGCTAAATGAAATCGTGTATACGCATGATTCATGGCAATTGATTGAGGGTTAATGATCAGTATAGGTGCAGAAACAAGATGGCATAGCAATTTTTGATCTGTAATGCAAGAATCATAGAGTTCAAAGTTCGAGCAACTTACCTCTTTGAGCAGAAATCAAATTCCCAACTAGAGTGCTTCCAGAAGTTATTTAATGATTTGGACAACTTCCTTGGACCTTAGGGAACGTGTTGGAATTCTCAGCTTGCTTGGAGATGGTCTGGAACTTGCTACCCAAGTCCAACTGCAACACGACCAATTTGATGATGAAGATGATGATTCTGAAGTTACAAAGATGTTCTAATGGTTTGGATCACCTCTATGGGATTTATGGATGATGTTTGAAGTGGAGTTTGGAAAATGCACGAGTGGATTTTGATTTGGCTTGTTAAGGCTCAAAATGCACACTTATGGAGTTTTCTTGAGGAAACTGACTTTTGGTTATTTTTTTGGTGGATGATTGGTTCTAACAACTTCCTAATGATGTTTAGAGAGTGTTTGAAGCAATGGATTTGTTAGAACTTGCAAGGATTGAAAGTTGCAATTCTCACCTTTTTTAAACGTTGAAACTTGTAACTTAAGAAATAATGAGAAAACAAGTTTGTAGTTGTTTTGGTGTGATTTTCAAATGATGCAAGGACCTCTATTTATAGGCCAAGATGTTTGGAGATCAAGGCAAGCAAGGAAATGTGATTTTTGCAACTTGGCCTTAAGAGATAAGAAAGGAATCTTATCATTTAATGCACATGGTTAAAAATGCAAATCATGGTTAAAAATATCAAGTGTTCTTATCCTTTTCCAATTATTAACTCAAGATATTTTTGGTACACCTAGGCTTCTATAAGAGAAAGAGATAAGTCCTTTGCAAAATTGCTTGAAAACTTGGTGAAAAATGACTTATAATGCAAGTTTTTGAACCTATAATGTCTAATTTCAAAACCCAAGATCCACAAAATATTTTTCCAGGTTATTGGACATTTTAGAAAGCTTGGAACAAGATATACAACTTTCATGTTGAGATTTTTTCTTGAATCAAATTGGATCTAGGTGAAAAATGACCATGAAAATGATGAAAAAAGTGATAAAAACACTTGAATTTTTTTTTAAGTGTTTAGAAATTTCAAGTTTTGACATTTTGTTGACTTTTTTCCTCATTTTTTTATTTTTGATGACCATGATGTATAATTTGAAATGCTTTAATGATTGGAAATTTTGAATTTCAAAGTTGACCAAAAAAATTCAAAGTTTGACTAATCTGGACAGTTGATATCAACCATGGCTTTGGAGATGTTTTGAACCAAGAAATTAGGTTAAGATATTGCATTGGTGATCTTGAGATCATGATCCAAGAAATTAGGTCATTTATTGAGTAAAAATTCAATGATGCACCATCCTTGATCAAAACCCTAATTTGGTCGATTCATGATTTTTTGAGGAAATGATAGGAATTTGAGGATCAAATGTTGATGATTGATGAGGATAGATAACTAGATATTAATGGAGATTCAAACCCTAATTGATCACATCTTGTACTGATGAATGGTTTTGATTCAAAATCCTAATTTGGCTTAAGAAGCAAACACACAAGCTATCTTGTGTTGCAATTTGTCAGTGATGCAATGATGCATATGTGAATGATATAAGATGGTATCTAAGGTCAAAAATTGGGGTATGAAAGAGTTCATTCAAAGTTAAGAGTCGGTATTGCATACATTGAATTATGAGGGCAAAACACTTTAACCCTGACAGACTTGGTGAGAAGTGTGAAAAAAGGTTGCAGGGGACAAAGTATTCTGATGTGGAAGTACAATGGAAAGTTCGGATCGGTGACCCCGAATCTCGTCCAGTAAAGTGGAAAACAAGTTGCTAAGAGCATCAGCTGTATTGTGGTAAGAGAAATTTTGGGGTGACCTTGTTTTGTCGCTTCTCACTTGAGGACAAGCAATGAGCTAAGTTTGGGGTTGTGATCGGTCACCATTTCTATGTCGTTTCGTTCACTTATTCGGTATAAATTCATCATGTTGCAACACTTTGGTTTGCTACTTTCTTTGATTTTTTAAAGTTATTTTATTTTTCTTTTGTTTTATCTTTATGTCGTTGTGAGTTAAATTTCATGTTTTTTTCGATACTTTTGATGGCTTAGTTTGGTACGTGTTAGTGATTTCAGGTGCAAGCTAAATTATGAGGAGTATTTTTCAAGAAAAGAGTGAGAAAGTGAAGTTGCAGGGGGACCTAACACGGTCACCCGTGTCACCTGACACGGGCCGTGTCAAGAGAGGACACGGGTGCCCGTGTCACTGGATACAGCCCGTGTCCACTTAGCTGGCGCGAAAACACATGAACAATGGCCGACACGACTGCTAGTGTCACACGACACGGCCCGTGTCAGCTTGAGCAAGAGGAATTTCACTTTTTGGGATTTTTAATTGTACGAGGATCATTAAGGGCATTTTGGACATTGTGCAATAAAAAGGAAAGCTGACTACTACTAAAACCTAATTTGCAGAAGAGAGAAGACACTTTTTAACAGGAGAATGAAGCATTTTTTACACGAAGAAGAAGAAGGAGATTCAAGGTTTTGGGGTCGGAGATTCTTTCATGAGCGAAAGGGAGTGAAGATCGAAGAAACCAATAGTTTGTAATGTCTACCTTTTTATTCTGTACAATGTTTCTTTCAAACCATATGAGTAGCTAAACCCCCCAATGCTAAGGGGTGTCCCTGATTTGTGACTAAAGATTTTGATCTCTTTGTTTTATTCAAGTTTATAGTTTTGCCATTGAATTTATTGTTTACATTAATCGATTGTGTTTCCCTATTAGACCAATAGGGTTTCACTGTTCTTAACACAGTAGAACCGGTCGGTCGTGTTAATGTTTTTCTCAATAATAATATTAGATAGGATTGCACCTAGGCATAGGGTAATTCTCTTATAACCAAAATAATTCTTGATATCTAACTGCTGAACCTCAACAGTAATTTAAATGGACATTGAAATTAGGGTATAAGGTTAATGGTTTTTCCACTAAGGACTTAGGGAAAGATAATTTTAAGAATTGGTAATCAAATTCATGAACTTGTTGAGTAAATCAAGAGTGGCGTTATCTTGTGGAAAATCATACACTCACCCCTAGCATGTTTTAATCAAACAAGGATTCAAATTTTACTTTCTGTTATTTTTTTATATTTGCAAGGATTTATTCCAATCAAACTAAAACATAGTTTTTGTTCAATTGAATTAGTCATAAAACTTGGTATTTCCTACGCAGTCCTTGAGTTAGATACTTGGGATAAGACTCATTATTACTACATCGGTGAAAATAGTGCACTTTCAATTTTTCTCGATCATTTTTCTTTCTACTTCATTGTTGTTTCTCTTTCTATTGGTTATAATAAAAGATGCTTTAGATTGATTTTTTAGTTTGACAAACTCTAAGTATTTCAAGTTAATGCATTGTTGTGGAAATGTTAGATAATGTGTATTGAACTTTTTGTTATAACTAAGTTAATGATAATTTAGTCAATTTATGTTTTACTATATATTTTTGTTGAAACTCTTATTTTAATAATTTAGGTTATTTATATTATTGAAATTTTAACTTCTTTCTTATTCTACTTGAAAAAACTTTAATTTCACATTAATTAGATATAGAGCATGAAAAATGTTGATATTAGAATGACATGTCTCATATTTTACACAAATTAACTTTATAATGGTGAATTAGGTCGAATTAAAAAAATTTAATAGAGTATCAATGACTATAGATCGGATGATCTAGTATTTATATTTATACATCCAGAGGCGAAGTAAGAAAAGTTATAAAGCCTGGATAAAAAATATAAATACCGCAAATTCATTGTATATAATATATAAATAGTCATCAAATAGAAAGAAAAAAAAACAAATGAAAGATAACCTAACAATAGGGTGTTAAATAAAATCACGAGGCAAATGTCTTTTCTGAGACTTCTTTGCGGTGAATGTTCGAATGATATCAATATCATCAAGTGACTTGAATATCTCCCGCTCAGTGTAACATACCATCAAGTCATTGAATCACATATCGATGATCTTATTGTGCAATTTAGACTTAATAATCTTCATTTCTGAAAAGGCACCTTCAACGAATGTTATCGACACCGATAATATCAAAGCTAACTCAATAAGTTTGTAAACCAATAGAAATACTAAATATTTCTTAATTTGAACCATCTTCATAGCCAAACTTTGAACATCTTCACGAGTGGAAAATGAAGCATTTCTTTTGACTTTAAGAACATAAGATTCAAGTTGATCCTTTATTGTTCTACGATCCTCATCAGAAAAGTCTTCATGATAAATATCAGCAAGACGAGCAAGCTTACCAACATCAAACTTGGAGAAAGAGTTCTTGGGGTCAAGAAATGGGAAGCAATCAAGGATAAGTTACTTCCTTCACTAAAGTGGTGATCCATCTCGACACATATTTTGTCAATAGCTACATAAAAGATCTCTGCACGGTAATGATGAAGATTTGTGATAGTCTTCTCTTCTTCCCTTGACCGACCCCGAACTGGTATTTCATCATTCATATTTGGCACCGGAATACATTTAGCAACACAAAAATTTTGGACATCGAGAAAAAAAATCACAACCACTATCTATCATTATGGTCAACTGAGCTTTGACAACATCAACTTCCATGACATTCACAATATTAAGATCTTTTTTTTTGTAAGACATTTAAAAGCTCGTTTGTGATAAATAAATAAAAAAACTTCACATAAAGTCATTACTACCATCACAATAATAAGTCATTGTACTTTTCAACATTAACATTAACAATTCATTTTACTTTTCAATTGAACTTCTCAATTTCTCAACTTATTGCATGTGCAGATTGCAGAAGGAATTTGTGGCAAGGTGGAGTAGAGGTGATGCCAAGCTGAGACTAAAATAGAGGAGGGGGTTAAACCGTAAGCGTCGTTGTTGGATTGTCGGAGGGTGTAAGACAGAGGGGTAAGTGTTGTCGTCGTTCCCTTTCCTTCTGTTTCGTTTTCCTTTCTCTGCAGACCGCAAACTTTTTTCCTGTTTTTCTCTTTCTGAAAACAATTATCCTTTCTATTTTTTTTAGACAAATGGACTTCAAAAAACTTTTGGCCCGAATCTGGACAAGTGTTCACCCTGACCATGCCCTAGCGTTGTAACTGAACACATCTAATATAATAGTATTATAAGAGCAAGGGTGTGTTAAAAAAATCAATTTCACATTAACTTAAGATAAAACATATATATATATATATATATATATATATATATATATATATATATATATATATATATATATATATATATATAACCTTAAAAACTTATTTGCAAGAATGAGTTAAGCAAATCTAAAATCTTCTCTCCTAGTTTGTCATCTCTATATATTAAACATTTTCTATCATTGTTTTGATAAAGCTTTCTATAAAAGAATTTCTTTAATTAGAACATCAATCTTATATGAAAAATCGAAGGCAGAAGTTCTTTTATAAAAATTTGCAAAACTAATAAAATATTCCTATTCAATCAAATTAGAACATGATTTATGACACAGATGCGATATGCAGTTGAAAAATATTAATATTAATATTTTCATACTACATTTTACTAGTCATCTATCTTTTTAGAACCAATCAGATTATACTGTTTTAACAAATCACCCATGTGGTTTCAAGACAGATCCAAATTTTGGTCAACATCTCAAGTCTCATAAGTCAACTTGCAAATGCATGCACTATCGTTATTCATCCATTCACATTTTTTTAATACATTGATTAATGCTTAACAATGTAAGAATATTTTTTAAAAAACATGTAAGTATATATACAACAAATTTGTGTCATACTTAAAACCTGTCAACGTCTTAACAAATCCATTAAAAAAATACAACGGCCTAATTAATTCTTGGTGATATCTAAATAATTAAACTGTTGCAGGGTCCTTATGCGCATAAAATAATTAGTATAAGATATATAGGCCCTCAATTAATTAATGTAGGTTTGGAACTTGGAGCTGAACTTCCATCTGATCATGATTGGAATGGACAAGACAAATGTTGTGGTCAACATTGGATTTTGGCTTGTTTGTTTGAATACATCTTAGAAAAGGTGTTGGTATTCAAGTTTGGTTACTCTTACATTAGGAATAAATTTAAATTAATTATTTTCACATATTCAATACATTGATTTTGTGTGAAAACGTGTGAATAGCATAATGTAATTAAAATTGAGTGTTCGATCATAAGATCGTACATGTCCCGAGTGTATGAACGTGTTAAGATTATAGAAAAAAATTTATCTACTGTGTAATTAATATTCAGAACTTTGAGATACGATGTAATAAAATTTATGTATGAATAAAATAAAATGTAAATTGATAACCAACTACGCCACAATTTCTACTTTTACAAGTACGATTATAAATAAAATATTGTACTTTTTTGTTGGCATGTCTAATCGAGTTGAATTTTTTTTTTTAAAAGTTGGTTTAAGTGGAAAATTTAGTGATTCATAAAACCCTAAACTACAATTTTAAAAAATATAAAGTTGTCTCTTTTAAACATGAAAATTTCCTCCGTAATTTTTCACACTTCATTTTCTCTATTCCCTTTTCCCATGTTTTTCTTTACTTCAAAATTCCGTATTGTTCCTTTGTTATCGTCGGCTTCAACCCAGTAGCAGAGCCAGAAAAATTATAAAGTTTGAGCAAAAATTTAAAGACAACACATTCACATTATTGCGAGGAAAGCGTGACAAATTTGATTGCATTGGACCCTTTAATATATATGTCTTCCTCATTTGATCTTGAATATCCGAGGCATACTCATTAATTTATTTCCTACGACCTGAATCACACACAATATGAATTAAACTCATTAATCACATTAGATGGTGATTCTAATTTAACTTCTGATTGCACAACATTCATATTTTTAATACTTGTTCTATCAATAAAAAATGAGAGGTATTATTTGAACACCAATTTTCAGACACCATATAAGACATCGTATGCATCTATATCCATCTCTCATAGTTTTTTATTTTATATAATTCTAAAAAACCAAAAATACATAAAAAAACACTTCAAAGAGACAAGGACACCTTATGTTGTCCCAAATTTAGGTGTTCAAATATTAATTTCCCATACAAAATTTCTTCATCTCTAAAATTATATGATAATACTCAATTAATAATTAACCATCATAACAATCAAAATTTAAATATGAGTAGTTTCACAAAGTTTTTAAGTTTTCCAAAAAGAGGTCGATTTTATGGTTCACAAGATAAGATACAAATTCTTATATCTTGGTTCAAACAAGTGGTAGTTCTTATATTTTGACAAGTAGCAGTTTTTAATTAAAATAAAATAAAAACAAATTAATAAAAAAAATGAAATATTATCTTAAAAGAGAAAAACTTCCATACATGCGAACATAAATATTTATTGTTACAAACAACCAATAAAAAATAGAAAAAATATTTAATTTATTATAAATTTAATTTTTTTTCTTAAATAGTCATCATGGAAGTGGTTTGATTATCAGGAGAGAATATTATAAATTTAATTTTTAATTAATTAAAAAAATATGATTCGTTGTTTGTAACACCAAATGTTATGTTTGTATGCACTTAAGTTTTTTCCATCTTAAAATAATTAATAGACAAAAGAAGCAGTTCTCTTTTTCATTCTTCCTTTCCAACTCAGTTGGTTTAGATACCAACACAAGCAGCTCTCTTCTTCATTTTTTTTTAAATCATCTTTCGCTCACAAATTTTTTCTGCAAATCAACAATATATAAATCAAATAAAAAATTACAGTAATGTTGAAATGGAACAATTATTAACTGAAACAAAGAGGAAGCCCAGTGGTCCGAAAATCAGCGGTGTAGTCAGTGACGTCGACGGTGGAAGCTTCACGTTCGTGTGGTGCTACTGTGGTGGTCGAAAAAGAAGCGGTGTAGTCGTCGAATTTCGCAATTGCTTTCTTGCTCTTCTTTGTGTCTTGTTTTTGTTTTTGGAATCTGATGTTGTGAGCTTTTGAGGAGAGGTATTTTCCCTTTCTTTTTATTTTTTCCCTTTATATTTTACCCTAATTTTATATTTCTTACCCAAAAAATTTGGGCCAGAGCCCGGGCAATTGCCCATGGTAGTCGGGCCTTGAAACCGTCAATGCTTCAACCTTCTCAATAATAATGGGAACGTTTTCTTCGCTAACGCAGTCAAAAATATTACGGATTAGCAAGTGCTAAGCCTATAATGAAGCCACAGGTTTTTCAAGCGAAAAACATGTCAGACTAAATTTTGGAATTCACCAGATAGAGAAAAGTATTGAATATTATTATGATAAAAAGTAATCATGACAACAACTCCCGGAGTGTTTAAATACAGGAAAAAGAAATCATAGTGGGATTTTAATCCAAAACAAAAATAAAACAGAAAATTGTGTAAAATATTAAAATGATGTTTTTGTGCTTGAAATGTATAATAATAGTCATTCTGACATCGAACATCAAACTTGCAGAAATTATGCCAACCCTTTCTGATGTGCGACTACTTCTTTGATATGCTCAGTAATCCTTCCTACTACATCAGTCTCTTCTACCTCTGGAGAACTCAACCCTGAATTTTCTTCTTGATAAAGAGCCTCATCTGCTTCATATTCATGAATGTCAGCAACATTGAAAGTATTGACTATATTCATGGAATCAGGGAGAGCTACCGCATAAGCATTATCATTTATCTTTCTAGTCACTTTGAATGGATAATACTTGCGTGGTTGCCGATTTTTATAAGTAACAACTAGAAACCCCCTTTTTATGCACAAACATCGCCACATCTTCTTCTACATTGAAAACTTTAACTATCTTGTGTTTATCAGCAGTTGCCTTATTCTTCTGTCCAGTAGCCCCTAACTTAGCCCGGATAGATTCATTAACAACTACCATCTCCTCAGTCATATTCACAATAACCACATTAACTCCATGTGCCTTAGGAAACTTAACCAATTCAATCACATTGTTTAGGAACATAAGTATAAACCAGAGAAGACGCACAACCTCCCTAAGACAATTTTAGCCATGTTGGATGCATCATCATTCTTTTAACAAGAAATGAAGTGTGTCATATTAGAGAATCTGTTTACTACAATGAATACATAATCTACACATTATTGTGTACGAGGTAAGTCTGTTATACCCTAAAAATTTTCCTCCTATTTCCCAAGTCATTCCACATCTCTATACTCAAGAATTTCTCAAGGGTTGACCAGATGAACCCTCTCTTAAGTAATCAACCTAAACTAGGGTTTTGATTCTCTCAAGTCAAAGATGAGTTCTAATGCTTAAAATGGTCATCATACCTCCTCATATGTCTCAAGGTATTACCATGTCAAGTTTCAAGCCTCACAGTTCAAGTTTGCTCAGTCAATTGCTCAGATGGTTGAAAATTAGTTGTATTAGACAAAACGTCAACTGTGATCAACATACAGTCAAAATTCATCATTTTTGGTCAACATCAAGATTTTAAAGTCACATTCATCATTTTATCAAGGGTTGATCATGAATCATCAAGAAAACTCAAGATTTGATCAAAAGTCAAAGTTTCTAAATTAGGGTTTTTGGACAAAAAGTTAGTAGAACTTTGACAAGGCATAACTTTCACATACTTTAACATAAAGTTTTCCACCAAAGCTCATTTTGAAGAGAATTCAATTCTCTACAACTTCATGTCTCACAAGCTTTGGCCAAAAATGCTTCATTTGAGAGTTATGTCAAGACATTATAGGTCCTTCTAAAAGTCACCTTTTTGCAAAGAAGTGTACATGAACATGGAAACTTCAATGAAGATGAAACCAAAAAGAGTGTTTATAGGACATCTTGATATTTCAAAAAAGTCCAAGAACACTTGAAAATGTTGAAAATTGAGCAAGATATAAGTTGTGCAAGTTTGACATTTTTGAAGAAGTGTATGAAGAGAAATACTTAGCAAAATTAAATTTTTTCTAAATGGGCCTAAGTTTTTATGATCCAAACTTATTCTTGAGATTATCCATGATTCCTAAGTCCAAGTACACGTCACTTTGCTATTAATTTGATTTATTTTTGAATTAAATTACTAAAATTCAAAATTAATTAAAATAAAATGCAAAATAAAGAAGCAAGGCGTGTGGGCTTGTATTCTGATTGTCTTGAGGTCCAAGGAATGTCAGGCAAGCTGTCAAAAACGCATGGATATGTTTAAGGCAAGATTGAGCCAATTTTGGAAGAATTTGATAAAATATTTCAATCAAATATTTTGCATTCAAGGCAATATATTTTCATTCAAATCTTGACCTAATTCTCATGCCCCATATATACACTACAAGTCTAGACATCAAGAGGACGAATTTTTGCAGCCAAGAGACTAGGGTTCTTGCTTGAAAATTCCAAGCAAACTTGCACTACTGGTTTCCAATATCCAGACGTTCTCAAGCACTTCCAAGACTTGATTCATGCTCCAGAGGTATTGTAGGGTAAGTACATGTCAATAGCCATGGCCAAATGTCCCTGAATCGTACCATGCATAAACTCTAATTGCATCATGTTTTTGATTTTCGTATTTTGCATTTTATCATGTTTTAATGAAAACTAACCCTACTAATGTGTTCCTGAGGTTCATTAGAGCAGGGTAGATAAATCGTAGCAAGCTTTTAATGGCCAAATTGTGAAACACCATTACTAGGGCTCGCGAACTGTAGAGCTTCGTACCCGTTGATACAACCATTTTTAGGCCAAACCAAGGCCACCATTGAATTCACAGCCCTCGAATTAGGGGGTAGGGTCCTCATTTTGCTTTTATTCTCGTTGTTTTACAGGTACAGGGAAGGAGCTCGCCGAAGAAGGCGACCGGAGCTAGGGCTCCGGCGTCTCTCCGACCCACTGACTCTTTGACCATAGCGTCTCATTGTTTAATTCGTCCATTCAAATGAGGGGACCCCACTTGCGCGCATTTTCCTTTTTGGTTTGATTTCAGGAAATAATATCGCATATATATTAATCCATGTGTGATTATGAATGGATGTATGGTCGCCCCAGTGGTAAGACATGCGCGCGTTAGTCCCTCCCTTTATCAGGTCGCTGGTTCGAACCTTCCTTTTGTAGTTTTTTTCCATATTTTTTGATGTTTACAGGTAACACATATATATTATTGGAGGCGAGATCTAACACCACATGCATTGTGGTCTAGTGGTTAACTTTTGAACATGTGACCTTAAGGTCACGAGTTCAAGCCCCAGCAAGGCCAACCTATTTTTTAACACATGGTTTTCTTACATTTTTCTCATTTCCTTTTATTTTTCTAATTTAATTTGATTTTCTTTCAAAATCAATTCCAACATTTTCAAAAATCACAAAAATAAAATAATTTCAGGTTTAGGTTAATTAAACATTTAATAATTTTTGACATAAAAATGATTTATTTTTCTCACAATTTAAATTATTTTTTATAATTAATTAATAATTAACTTAGAAATTAGGTTTTCTTAACTAAATCAAATTTCAAAAAATACTAAAAATATTTTTTCTTTCATAATTAGGGTTTAGGCACTCTCGCTTATCCTTAGACATTTCTCTTTCATTTATTTACTTTTATTTCGTATTTAAATTATAGAAATCGATGTATAGGTCGCACGGTTCATTTTTGTAATAGCGTAGATTTACATTTCTGTCTTTACTTTCCGCATCTATATTATGTATTTGCCCCAAAGCCATGTAATAGCGTAGGATTTACTTCCCGCACTTCTACATTCTGCACTTTACTTTCCGCACTTTATTTTCCTGTATATATTTAATTGTTAGTAACTAGGGATTGCATGCTAAGACTAAAATCAACCCTAAATCACTTCTAATCTCAAGATAACATATCTGAATACAACACACTCTTCACACTTGCACCCTCCTTAGGATATCCTCTCTTGTTTCCTTTCGAATACAATGGTCATGTCCCTCGAACGTAGGGATACCATTAGCAAAGACGCTTACGAATAACATCAGCATAGTCCCTTCGATACAAAGACCATAGTCCCTCGATGTTGCCTACGAATATATGATCTCGTCCCTTGGTTGTTGCCTACGAATAAGTGATGATCGTCCCTCCGAATTGCTAAGGTATCTTTACATGTTTCCTTCTATGACCATACGATGACCCTTCGATTGTCCCTTCACATCCAAACGAGTAAAGTTACCTACCAACTAATGGTATGGATAGCCTTATTCTAAAGGAGAAGGAAAAATAACATGGAAATGACCATTCTGAGTAGGTAAATAAGACTCTATTGCTTGCTCCAATCAAATACCTTTTCACACCTCACACTTTTCAAAAACTATCTTTCCAAATACTTTGTATACATTCCAGCGAGAATTATTACAAAGTTAAACATTTTCCAAACAAACATTTTTGAACACTTCGTATACATTCCAACGAGAATCTATACGAAGTCAAAGCAAAATGTCCTTTTCAAAATACTTTTCAAACTACACAAACACGGCTAAGCAACTAAGAGCCCGTAGATAACTACGGATGGAAAGGGTGCTAACACCTTCCCTTTTCATAACTATCTCCCGTACTCAGAATCTAACGAAGGTCTTTTCCTGTTCTTTTCACCTTCCCTTTATTAGATAAAAGAAAAGTAGGTGGCGACTCTTGCTATCCGCAATATTTGCAATAAAAAGCAAAATAAACAAGTCAGTTCTTCCACTGTGTTACAAAGTCCAACATAAAATCCATGGATAAATCTTGCCAAATATCATCAGGAATAGATAAAGGCATATAGAACGGTACTTTGAAATTGACCTTTAGAAACTTAACAAGTATAACATCTAATGTTATAGCACCAACGTCCCTCCTCAAGTGTGGCCAATAATATCTCTCGTCCAGGTTAGCACTGGTTTTGACTCTACCTAGATAACTCGCTAAGACCACCACCATACAAATATCAAATTTACTTCTCTCTTAAAGACGAGAAAGGAATGCATAGTCGGTCCCCTTTAAAAAGATATACATCTCAATTAGGAAAATTTGCACAAGGATGCCCTCCACTTCACTTTGTCCATAAATATTTGAAATCAAATTCAATTTCATACAAATCTTGCAAGTAGTCAAAGCCTATTATTTCCTACAATATGGTAATTAGTAAGGAAACCCTTCTACTCAATGCATTCGCTACTGTGGAAGTGGTAAAGCAGCAAGCAAAAGGTAAAGTAATATTTTTACCAGGTGATATTTGTTTTATCGTATCGTGTTCACAGTGATTGGTATATTGAATCATCGTTCAAAAAATATCTCATTAATGAGTTTGGGATTTGAATGGGTTGGTTGTAAGGAAAAGTATCAACATAAAATAAATGTATAAAAAGGATAGACAAACTTATCCGGTATGAATGTACACTACCCGTTACAATCTTAAACTTATTGACCAATTATAATCTACATGCAATACTCATCAAAATCATCGCATATCTCTCACATCAGTTTCCATTTTTGCAACACCAACGATACGTATCGCAACCAAGGTTATGTTTAACCCAAATTACAAGAACGACCTTGTTCTCACATCAACGATCTCTCAACTGACACAATAACACGGAAGCAATAAGCTTTGATACCTAAGTGATTATTAATCCTAAATCTGTCTCTAGAGTTTAGTTAGGTTTATTACCTTAATCAAAACTTGTGATGTCTATCTCTACAACAACACAAATCCAAACATAATTCAAAAGATTAAGAAAAGCAACAATAATGATTTGTAAAGCATATATTATACAACACCATGATTAACAAATATACATGGGTTCCGAGTAAATATACAAACTAACCAAAAAAAAAAGAGAAATACACAAAGAGGAAGAGAAATGAACCAAAAATCTCCCGGTTTGTCAGGGCCGAAAGATGAGAAATCCACCTAGATCATCTGTGTGCTAGGTCTAACGTTGTTTTCTAATCTCTAAACTACCAAGAATGAAGATTTAATGAGTTGAGAACAAATACCCCCAAAACATAACCTAAAAAATCTGTGTTTTAGCCCTTGTAACATGTTTCTTCCCAGGGGACCGCGCTAAGCGGCCTGATCCCGCTCAACAGTAGTAGAAAAAACCAGATTTTGTTTTCGCCATAACTTGAGAATCGTAACTCCGGTTTACCCCCAGCTCGAAGCGTTGGAAAGCTTATTCAATGATCTATCTAAAAATGCCAAAATATAAACCAAGATGATGAATTTTATCATCTTTGTTTTGAGCCTTATTCTTTGATGAATTGCTAACATTTGCATTCTTGAAGCTTAGTCTTTGGCCTTTATTACTTAATGCTCCAACATGCATGAAATACCTACAAAACAAAACTCAATTAAACACAAAGTAATCATATTTACAAACAAAGTTGGGATTTATTGCAAGAATATCAACAAAAGAATAGATAAGTGCCACAAAGCTTATATACAAAATTATGACATTTTTGCACTTATCAGCTACCTTGTTAAGAGCCCGTGACTCATGCTGGATAATAAAAGGAAACTTCGACAAAAAAATCACCCATCGAGCATGTTTCTTGTTTATCACCTTCTGACTGTGAAGAAACTTTAAAGCATGAAGGACAATGAACTCTTCTAAACCAAATAATGTTATCACTGGCGCAGAGCTCTAAAGACTGCATATAATTCCTATTCATAAGTACTCCATTTCCGGTGAGCATTGCTTAATTTATCGCTGAAAAGGCATTGTTTTTTTTCTTGAGAAAACACAACTCATTTTCCCACTCCACTATCATAACATTCAACTTGAAACACTTTGTCAAAATTAGGAAGTGCTAATATTAGGGTGGTACATAACTTTTACTTAATCAATGCAAAACTCTGCTCCTTCTCAAACCCCCAATTGAACTTCCCTTTCTTCAAATATTCAAAAATAGGTGTAGTTTTAGTACTGAAGTCCTTGATAAACCTCCTATAGAATGAGGACAATCCATGGAAGCTACAAACATCAATCGTTGATTTAGAAGTAGGCCAATCCCTAATAGCACTCGCCTTATCTTCGGCAACCTGAATCCACTCTCCACCTACAACAAAGCCTAGGAAAACTAATTTGTTAGTGCTTAATGTACCATTTTTTTCCAAATTAATGTACAACTGGTCTTGCTGTAAGACATGCAACACATTTTTCACATGCTCTAGATGCTCTTTGTTGGCCTTACTATAGATCAAAATACCGTCAAAATAAACCACTACGAAAGAACTAGTAAATGAGCCCAGAACCCGATCCATTAACCTTATGGAGGTTCTAGGGGCGTTCAACAACCCAAAAGGTATCACCAACCACTCATAAAATCCATCTTTGTTCTTGAAAGTTGTTTTCATTCATCCATATGTCTAATTATGATATGATATCCACTATGCAAATCTATCTTTGAGAACACCTTAGAACCTTCCAACTCGTCAAGCATGTTTTCCAACCAGGGAATTAGGAATCGATTCTTAATAGTTATCTGATTGATGGCTTTGTTGCCAACATACATTCATCACTGATTTCCCTTCTTAGATACTAGAAGGACGAGTACTGAATAGGGACTCATGCTCTCACAAATGAATCCTTTATTCAACAAATCCTCAATATATTCTCTTAAAATATCATTTTCTGTATGACTTATACGATAGTGAAGATGGTTTGGTAGGCTAGACCCCAAAATAAGGTCAATTTAATATTGAATATCTCGCATAAGAGGCAAATCATTTGATAAACTATTTGAAATCTTATAGGAACACTAGAACTTCTTTTGGAATTTCTATTTCCTCTTTTGCATCGCTCACCAGCTCATAATCACCATTGGTCATAAACAATCAGTTTCAAAGACATTTTATATGTGCCCCATGTGAATGTCATAATTTTATCTTATCCTCAAGAAGTGATATCATTATCAAACTGCCAGGGTCTACCAATTAATATATGATAAACATATATATCAAGAACATCACAAAATACTTCTTCTTTGTAATGTTTTTCGACGAAGACAAGAACTCAGCAAGTTATCGTTACTTGAACTTGGAAGTCGTTTGTTACCCAACCGAGGGTGTATGGCTTCTCGTGGGGTTCTATGGACAACTTCAAATAATCTTCCAATTTCCGTGACACCAGATTCTCCGTGCTTCCACTATCCACGATCAAATTACACACTATTTATTGATAGAACAATGTGTTTTTAACAAATTCATGTGATGCCCATCATCTTTGGATGCTAAAATTCTATAGAACACAAATTTACCCACACATCAAATTCTTCCCTTATAAAATCAACCTCTACATATTCATTATTCTCAACTGCATATCCTTCTCTTTTTTCCTCATCTTCCTTTTATTCTGCAACAACAACGACTCTCCTTGTTGGACAAAAATTTGATATGACTGGCCCCTTCCTTTTCCTCTGCCTATGAATAACAAGTTTATCCCACTAGATAACATGATTTCTCTTCATCCTGATCGCCACATTAACTGGCTTCTTCTCAAGGACGCCCATAATTTTGAAAAACCTATCAACATATATCTATTAATTCATAAACTCCTCCACTCCCATCATTCCATAGAATAATGAAATAGCAGCATTTATTCGATAGTCATGGTTATATTGTCGATTCTTGTGATCAACAACCTTTTCCTTGTATGTTTCTTATTTTGAACTAGTATTTTCATCAATAACAACATGAATATTCCATCCCGTGAAACCTTAATCTATTTGCATCCTATGTATCTTTGTTGATTCTCGTTGTTGTTGGTGTTGTTCACCTGATTTGCTAAACTCGTCATCTATCCAGTAAAAGTAACAATAATTCTCTTAAGATCTTCTCAGGTTACCAATTGATCTTCCATGGTTGATCAAGCTACAAGAAGAAATAGGAGAAAACTTGGTCTGACGCCACTTGCCATAGTCAGAAACATTATTAATTAGTAATCTCTAAGCATAGATTGAAAGCACAAGTTTCCAAGCGACAAACTTATCAAATAAAACTCTGAAACCCGCCATATAGAGAAAAGTATTGAATATTATTAAGATAAAAGATACACACAAAGGATATTATGTGAATAAGTACAAGGAGATATGATGCATGTTCTCCTAAGAGCCAAAACACCATGGCTTAATTCTATATACAAATTTTGAATCACAAATATTACGTAAAAGAAAATTATATGGTGCAACTACATCGTCAACATACTCTGAAGACGATAAACTGGTAGTGTACGATGGTAGTGTCAACATAACATTTCAACCTTGATGCAAGTGTATATGATAGAAAAACTCCAAGGAGACTTCTTTCGTCACCTCGCCCATGGAGATTCAACTCAAGCTACTATCACTACTCAATATGTAGAAATGCAAATTGCTCGCTCATAAGTTCCTTCTTGCGAATCACACTTGAATTGCGCTTGAACAGGGACTCACATATTACTCAAACGACAAGGATGGAATCCTCAGGGATCCACAAACTACTATACTCACAATCGTGTGTATGGAAAATGATGAAGGAGTAGAAAGACGATAGATGTCATAAACATAGTTGGCATATCTTGCAACTATAAATATGATATTTTGACTTTAGTAACAAAGAAGTTAAGTTGATTCTATTGCAGGATTGTAAATGAAGGAGAAAGTAACTAGGTTGACATGCAAAGGGTTAACAAGTTGGCCATGGATCAAAATTCGAGTGGACAAAATAAGTATTTGAAACATGCATTTATCAAGTGATACCGCCAATAAAACCAATAGACTACACAATGAAATTTTATGTTTTAATTTATTGTTTGATAAGGCGAGCTAATGTGTCAACAAGTTGTAACTCTTTTAAAAATTCATGTTGTATAAATGGGTGTCACTCATTTCCCCTGTGTGAGCAGGAGCAGCCCATTTCTTTCTAACTTTTACATAGATAGGAAAGAAATGAAAGCAATAGCCAAAGTAGGAGGAACCAAGCTAAAGTCGAGTTGTGCAGGTCTATAAGTCCTATCATCAGCTAATAAGCATCACCTCTGATGTATGAGTTACTAACCTCCACATAGGGTAACCGGTGATCCTTGGCGGGCTCTCCGACCTTCTTATTTTTGAACTTTATAGCCTGACTCATATTTGTGATGTAAACCCCTATTTTATGCGATCAAGCCCAAGACCTTCAATGAGGGCATTAACTCTCCTCGTCTGAAAGCTACATCTCACTACAACGAAAAAGATATTTAATAACAATTGAAAAATATATAATCACCCAAGTTCAAGCATTATTATATAGAGTGTTGTTGTAAATGTGTTACTTATGATCACGATCCTACGACTGTTGTAGTAGATTGGAAAGCGCACACAATATCACAATGGTTATTAAGCTCAACCATTGTGATAAACCTAAAGGTCCCATTTTCAAAATTGTGATTTTGTTCTTATTTAATCTCCATTGATTCTTATGTAATATTATAATTAATAATGTGTGGTACAACTCTTCAATATTCATAATAATATATTTTATTAATTTTACAACATATGTATTCAATATTTTGAATGCTCAAGAGATCCCCCAACACAACATGATGGTTATAACTATTTCAATTAATTCATATAACCTTTCATGTTTTATATTTATATCTCACCACATCACTGAATTCGTGAATATCTCTAGTCTTCACCAAGATCTAAACTCATTCCTTCAATTATTCTATTCAACCTCAAATCCCATCCAGTATCAGCATTCATAAAGAGCTTACACTAATTTAGCAGTAGCAGAGAATGGTAAAAGGATAAAACAAACAAAACACCTAAAGGATGGTCATTGACAGAATTTGGATATGAGGGATATTAATGGGGGCGGTTTTGCTCCGCCGGCCCCGACATCAAATATGTTCTTGTCTTTCCTTCACCAGTAAAGAGAATTGTAATCCTCATTGTTAAAGATTATTATTAAGGATGATAAAGTGGACTCGGCTAGTTAAATATATTCATTTTGACTATATTTTTTGTAAGACATATTAAAATTTTATATTTGCATATTTTAATATATTTCACTCTTTTCGTCTTAATTTTTGTGAGTTTTGTTTGTTAGTATAAATATTAAATTAATTTTTAAATTTTTTTAATTTTAAAGATGTAATACAGCACGCCCGACCTTTTATTTTTATAGAATTGATTAAATTTTTTATTCGCATCCAAAATTATGTCTACCTTATTCTACTTTTTATAAGCTTTGACAGAACACGTTTAAACGAGACGGAGATGATGTTTGGCGATCAACAATCTCTATTAGATCGAGGAGGATTTCAATCTCCGTCTTTATTCTTATGGATCCACAATATAAATGACATTCATCCATAAAAAATAACATAACATTAGTATTTTAAAATATATTTAAAAAAAATCATATTTCTCCCTTATAAATATATTTTGAAAATGGAAAGTAGTTAGAATAGCCTTGAATTTCAACACTCAAATAACTCCACATTATCCAAGTCCTTTTGTTTGAAATACTTTTAATTAAAATATTAATTAGGATGACAAATTATGTGAAACATGGTCCAAGACAATTGCCTAAAATAGTAGGCAAGAATGTATAGGGACCTGCCACCCCTTCTTTAGTTCCTTGTTCATTGCATGATTGAAAGAAGTTGGAGTGGTTAGAAATGGTAGTTGCAATTAAAAGTCATAAACCATGGAGATCACAAAGAAATAATTGGTACCTTATATTAATTAATCACCAACCGTATTTAATTACCAATTTTCAATCTAAAAAGTGGGTTTTCTTTTGACAAACGTCCTCGTACCTATTGCACAAGTGAACTTAAAATATTACATCTACTTAGCAATAAAAAAAGCCTAAATGTAAGGGTGTGCTTTTTCATGTAAATAATATGATTTCTTTTTTAGGATTGCTTTTTCAACTAAAGTGTTATTACTAGTCAAAAGTCCAACAAAATTAGTCCAACTTTAAAGGTTTAATTCGAAATATCCACATTGAATAGCAACAAATATATGAATCATCGTTAAAGTTACACATTTAATTCAAATTATTTGTAAATTAACATCGTCATATATGATTAGATGATTAGACAGTCTCTCACAATTTATGTAAAATCAAATGAGAACATTTTTAACAATTTACTATATATAATTTGTCATGAATCATAACAAATATTTATTCATTGTCACCCTTACAAGTTATATATCTCAAACTTCACTACCTTCATCATTGTTGAAATATTAATCTTGAAAGTTCACTTCACTTTATCATATCAGAAACTTATATCACCGCTTCAGAAAAATTCTCCTATATTGTATCATCAATCTCTCATTCCGCTATTCAACATAAAAAATATGATTTTTTTAATGTGGCATATCAAAATGAAAAATTCCAATTATTCCTAAAATTTGCTACCAAAAATGGATGGATTGATGCGCTTTATCTAAGCTAAATAGTTCAAATCAGATAGTGATAGAGGAAACACAAACCATCCATGGCCGTGCCTGATTTTGTTTGTGTCTTGAAACCTAACCAACTTTCAAAGCAATCCACATGACGACCACTAATTGAAATCCTATTTTAAAGTTAAAGCTATGTTTAAAGAAGTGTTTTCATAACTAATAATACTAACAAATTTTAGTTGACAAATCTATGTCCTACTACTTATGGGCTTGTCTTTGACCAGAACATAAGCAAATTAAATGAGATTCATGCTTCTTTGTTATTTCATTCCATCATATCAATTAGATGCCTAAAAATATTCCAAATGGTGAGAGATAATTTTGCTAACTATCCAAGTGTTTTGACAACTCTCCAAGTTATTGAGCAAGATTTGTAGGAGTTCTTTAATATGTGAAGTCGATAAGTAACAACTTCCACATGAATTGAAAGATCCTATAAGAAATATTTTGAAATATATTGTCAGCGGATGAAGTGGGATGAGCTTTACCATTCCAAATAGAGATTTTTGCAAAAACCATGGAGATTTGTGTATTAGATTCCTACCAACGGAGATATTAAACACTACTTCATCTATTTTTCTCCAGCTTTAAATTATTATTTTTATTTTAAAATATAAATATAATACTTATTATGATAGTTTTTAGTTAAACTCATAATTTATTTGCAAGTTGCATGTTTGATATTATGAAAATGGAATATATATATATATATATATATATATATATATATATATATATATATATATATATATATATATATATATATATATATATATATATATATATATATATATATATATATATATATATATATATATATATATATATATATATATATATATATATACCTTAAAAACCATATCATATATTTTTTAATTGTTGTTACGTCATTAAAAATAGATGCAAAAATATATATTTTAGAATTAAAATTTATAATATATAATTTCTAAATAAATATTTATAAACAAAAATAACAAAAATAATTAAAAATGTTTAATTATTATAAAGAAAACTTAAAAAAATAATAATAATAAATTTTTAAATATTTATAATAACGTGACATCAATTAAAAAGATATCACTTTATAATTTCAATGTATCTATGTAAATTAGACTATTTTATCATGGAGAACCACTACAAAAACATAATATATGATATTGGAGGACCTAATACTTAATTTTTTTTTATAAAGAGACTAAAATATTAAACGAATTAATATAAAAAAACCAAAATTACATTTAAGCCTAAAATCAACTTCACTCATCAAATTTCAATAACCAACCTGAGTCTTTGAAATTATTAAAAGATTGATTTTTATATTAATAGAGATGGTTAAACACTTGCTTATCAAAAAATAATATTGTAGAAATTAAACTTGAAAGTAAATTTTGCAGAGGTTGAGTGTTGTTCCCTCAAACATGGGCAACGACCAAACAAATGGTATACACGGGCTAATCCCTACTTGAAAAGTAGGGGAGTAAAAAACAATGGTTACACACACTTAAATGCAAACATTTATTTAATACTCCATTTATTGAAATTTAGATCTTCCGTTTCCAAATTACAATAATTTTAATTAAATTTGTTTAAAATATAAGCAATTTTGATTGAAGAAAAGATAGTTGTTTTTTAATTTTCACATTTTGACACTATTGCACATTAAAAATGTAACTTTTATTTTATGAAAACAGAAATTATGAAAAAGAATCAAATTACTATTTATTAATAATTTTGGAAAATAACTTTAAAGAAATAAATTATAAAAAAAAAACGAAAGAAGTAATTATTACTCTCTCAATTTTTTATTATAATTATTGTCACTTTTATATACAGTGTTGATGGAGCTTTTTAGATGGTAGTCAATCTTTGGATTGAGGTGTCTTGATTTATAGTAAAAATAAGAAAATCTATAGCGAGTATGGTAGTTGTACCATCCCTTTCTGCAAGTATATTTTTTTAATACTGAGTTTCTGAATGCCCTTCAATAGTTTTGAAATATAAGTTCTTAATTATTTGATGTTTGGTTCATTTGTACTCCACCCTACAAGTTAGATGTAAGTAAAAAAAAAAACTATAATATTCGTACAAATATTAAATGAGGAATTGACTCTCTTTAACCTTTTTTCTTGCATTTTTTCAAAGCTCAATTTGGTTCTGCGGCTGCAGACCCATGGTTTGATTTACTTGGTGCAAATTATTCATGGTTTCAGGAAATTTTTGGAGACCTTGAAGGATTTTGAAAATTGATCCTTCTTGTTTACTCCCATCCCAGGTCAGAGGGTCATGCAACGATATGCATCTATAGGAACAATGTGGGAGGTATATGCACCTGCTTGTTTCTCAAGTATTTGAAAGAGGGTCATTTTCCGATGGGGATGTATTGTATGTCTACAAAGGGGACGACCTATCTCTAGGGGATCTATATATGAAGCAACGACTAACAAGCTTTGTCAAAGAGTTGGGTTACCCCAAAGGTGTTACTCTAAGCGATGAAGCTCCACAAAAGTGCTCGAAATGACTCATTGACATCTGCCTGCTGATAAATGCCTATACCAAGGAGTAAAAAAAGGTTATTTTTGGTATGTCTTGAATGCACTTGGCTTATTTTTCGTCAATTCGATAATTTATAATGTGCTCACTGTGGTCATAATTGTTTGCAGATTCATTAAAGGATGAGGAGACGTTCCGCCTTTTAAGACAGGGAACTCGACCAACTCAAACTACAATGGGCCCTCCAACTACTTTAAGGTTGGTCGGTGCTTCGTTACACTCATCGCTCTCTCAGAATGTTATTGCTTCAAATGATCCCCAATGGTTATTGTGTGTGTCAGGTCTTCCGACTCTTGCACAATTGATAGGGCCAGACCCTCTCCTCCTAAAGAACAATAAATGTCTCCCTCTGAAGAATATTGTTCCTTTTTATCAAACCTGATAGGGCTTGCTCTTGAAGGAGAACTGCCGACTTTGGTGTGTTATACTCGGTGTTCATATGTTGCTCTGGCCATTAGTGGGGCCGGTATTTTGGACCTTTTCCAACCTAACAAGAAACACAAAGAGAAACAACAGGAAGAGGAAATTTTTTGTAGCTTGTCACTCCAACAGGATACATACCTCCGAGAAATATAGAAAAATTATCCTTCTCTTACCAAAGTAGGTGATGTTTCTCTCTCTCTCGATCTTCTTGACTCTCTTATCGACCAAGTAAATCTTTTGATAAAGAGTGCCTCGAAAAAAGATAAATTTCTAACTTCTACTCGTGTTACTTTATCATTTACTTATTCAATCTTTTATGTAATTCAAAAAGAACTAGAGACTTTGTTTTTTGATAATGCTTCCTTGATTCAATATTTAATTGAATGCTTCCCTTGAGAACACCTTAGAGTAAATGGAACATTTTCACCATCCTCTCTAAAGAGCGCATATTATAACATTTAAATATAATTGTCATATTTTAAGTTTTGTTTGGCAAGTTCAAATGTTTAAAAAAAACTCTTTTAATAATTGTCAATTTCTCACAAACTAATAATTTAATTTAATTAATATATTTATTTTTTATTAATTTAATTCAAATAATTTGTCGCTAAGTATTTTAAAAATACAAGTCGGTCACATATAAAATTAATAAATTCTTTATTTTCTAACATAAAAATGAATACTTTTTAAATTATTTAAACAATGTTTTAGTGAAAATTTGTTAGCATTTTTTTTTGGGTTTTTACACTAATTTTCAACTCATTTAATGAATCGGCTAATTCGGCTCGTACATTAAAGATTTGAGTATTAACCAAGTATTATTCTCATCTAAAAATTTATAGTATAATTTCTTTTATTATGGAGCCAAAGTTATTGAATTATTTCTATTTTAACATGAGCGTTGTTTTAGAAAAACAAATTTGTTTTAAAATGAAATCATTTTCATGTTTTAATATAATAATGATAATTATTTTTTTCAATTATATCTTATAATTATTATTCTGCACATTATTTTTAATAAATTAGATAACTAATTTAATAAAATTATAATATTTTATAGTAATATAATTGTATTCTTTAATTTGTATTGAAAAAATTTATAATCCGAGGGAATATCATTTTGCATAGTAAATAAAATGAACTTTTTGTTTTATAAGCTAAACAAAATGAAACTTTGAATTGAAGGGAGCGGCATTGAGATGAGAGTTGCAGGCTAATTAATCGGAAACATGGAGTCATTGATGACAAAGTGACACACCCAGTGGACAGTACACTACACGAAAGTAAAGTACCAGTCAAATGTCTCTCTTTTCTACTCTGTCCTGTGTTGGGGAAGGTACCATTGCCATACCATTCCTATCTCGACCTTGATTTTAGTTAAGCAACTCCATGTGCTTTATACACTTGCAATTTTTTTTAGGGTTTGGTTAATATGTGTCCCTAAGCCTTAAAGATACATGTTAAAATATTATAATTAAAATAAATATATGTAATAAAATTATATTTAAAATTTTAATAAATTAAATTTATAGATTTCAAAAGAATATTTCTATAAATAGTATCTTTAATTTGTGTCACTTTTTTATAGCCTGGGTTTAGATTTTGAAAAAGAAAAAGAATTTTAAAGCACTAAAATTAATTTTAAAATTGATTTTGGTGATTGTGTGGTGTTTGGTTTTTTTAAAATTGAATTGATTTGATATCTCAAATTGATTATAATTTACATTAGAATTTGTAGTTTTTGAAAGCAACCCAACATTATTATGTGTATCTTTTTTTTTTGGATAGATAGAAGGCCTAAGCCCAAAAAAGAAAAAAAACTACAATAAAATATCATTGGGAATTGAAAGTCCAATGACATCAGAATCAAAATAATTAGAAATGAAACCAGGGACATTGTTATAAATAACAAAACCCTTATGTAGTAAAGCATGCTTCGCTAATCTATCCGCACAAGCATTCGCATTACGATAGACATGGGAGACCACGACCATGTCAAAATCAGATATAACCTCTAAAATCTTACGAAGAATGGCAACACAATCCACCTGACCCACTTTCCCATCTTCAATAGCTTTGACCACCACCAAGGCATCAACATTAATCTCAATACGCTTGTATCCATATTGAGCAGCTAATTTAATACCTTCCAAAACTCCCCAAAATTCTGCCAAGAGAGCACTACAATTCCCCACATATTTACTAAAGCCTCCTTTCCAATCACCCTTATAATCTCTTAGCACTCCACCACAACCAGCAACACTTGTGTTATCACTAGAACCATCTGTATTAATTTTTATCATACTCCTAATAGGTGGTATCCAACCTTTCATAGATCTTGAAAGACCATCTTCACGGACAGATTTGTACAAGGACATCGCCATTTTATAGTCCTCTCCTCTCTTCAAAATTTGAATAATAGGCTCTGGAGGCCGCAAGTAATTCTCGTCATGTTCTTCAAGATTCCTCCATGTCCAAATAGCATGACAGGCGATAATCCAGAGATTACTCCAACCATTATTTCTCCTTCCTTGATAATTTAAGTTTAAATTTATCCAATCATCACTATCAACCAAGAAGAAAACATTTGCTAAATCACTAGGAATCATGTTCTTCCAAATTTGGATAGTTTTGCAGCAGTCTCTCAGCGCATGAATACTCGACTCATAGACGTTTCCGCAAAGCTTACAAGATGCACTCCCCAGCCCCTTTTGATTCTTGCTGGAATTCGTCAAAAGACGATTATGTTTCAGGATCCACATAAACGTTTTACAGCGCTCAGGAACCTCAGCCTTCCAAATCTTGTTCCAATCGTCGTCCGCTGTATCGAAATTGAAACCCTCAATCTTATTATACATTTCCTTCACAGAAAAATCTTTATTTCCTGCTCCTGCAAAACAAAAAACATCAGGGCAATCCTCCTTGCTAGGAGGCACAATGGCTTTCAAGCTTTCTATCCAGTTAGCCGGCATCCAACTTTCTAAGATGTGAATATTCCACTCGCCTTCTGAATTGGTTAATTCACTAACTCTGCAATTTTTAAGCATCTCTGGAATTGTTAGATTGAGATCCTTCACCCTACAGTCTTGCTTAATCCAAATGTCCTCCCAAGCGTTTATACTTTTACCATCACCAATAACCCACACACCAGTTTTCAACAAACTTGGCATGGTTTTGACAACAGCCTTCCATAAGCTCGAATCAGTGTTTCTGGACTGCATACAATCGCTACTGTCATGGTTGCTATACTTGTTCCGTAAAACGTTACACCAAAGATCACTTGATTTATTATACATAGCCCAGCCCAGCTTCATCAAACAGACCTGATTCAAGACCTGTAAATTACGTAGTCCAGTACTACCTATCTGTTTCGGCGTCGTGACCTTGTCCCAAGCAATGGCATGCAGTTTCCGTTTATCTGTCGTGTCTCCCCACACAAAGCTCCTCTGAAGAGCATGAATCTCATCAATACAGGACTTTGGAAGTTTATTTGTCATCATAGGGTACAAAGGAATAGCTTCAATAACGCTCTTGGCCAACATAATTCTGCCTGCGAGCGAAAGATTGTTTCTCTTCCAAGAATTGAGCTTCATAGCCACTTGCTCCACTAAATACTGAACATCTTGCCGCTTAAGCTGTTTTCCACTCAACAGCACCCCAAATATTTGCCAAAATCTGTAGCGCATCGAAATTTGCACATGTATTGAAGCTTAGTCTGCATGCTTCTACTAACATTTTTAGAGTAAAGAATGCTGGTTTTTTCTTGATTAATCTCTTGTCCAGACATTTGGCCAAAGGTATCAAACGTCTCTATAATGCAAGCCATATTAGATTTGGTTGCCTCCCCAAAAATCAGTAAGTCGTCCGCAAACATAAGATGAGAGATCATAATTCCATTTCTCCCCAATTTAATACCTTTCTACTTCTTGTTCACCACTGCTTCTTCAATCAGGTTTGTTTGATAGGTGGTACTGGACTGCGTAATTTACAAAAATGGAATTGTCTATACAAAACCAAACACGGGCAAAAGTGGATTTGAAAATTTAAAAAGAAAAACAATTTTAATTTTAATAAAATTTAATACACATTTAAAATCAATTTATTACTCTTCATTCTTATTTACTTGTTGCATTTACGTTTTCTATTTATTCTTATTTATTTATTTACTTGTTGCATTTGATTTTTTGTTATTTGTTCAATTTAATATTAACGTTATGATATAAAACTCATTCACAAATGAGTTGTTAAACTATTGATGGATGATGGTGCTTGGTCGAAATCTTTATGGTCAATTTGGTAGTTTGATGTACTTGCAAACAATCTGACAATTATATCAAAGACGGTCTTAAGTGTGAGATTTGAGATTTTTGAATAATTTGTACTTTGAGAAGTGTTTATATAAGAGCTATATATCTTTGAAGATGTGACATTGAGTTTTGATCAACCAAAAACTAAACCTGAAGCAATTGCTCCAAAAAAATTATTTGATGAAGCAAGTGATAACTTTAGTTTGGTGTTTTCTTAGGGATGTAAATAATTGATTATGAGTCCTTTTGTTAGAATTATTGTCAATTGAATATGTTGTTTAGTTAATAGGTACGAAGGTTGGGTTGACTTATGATTATAGCCGTTTTGGATCGAATGTGATTTTACATCCATGTCAACATCTGGGAGGATGTGTGACTCTATAATGTTGTTGTTTGATTTTTATTTTTTGTGTTTAACGTTATTGACATCTCAACATCTTTGAGAATAAGTAATCGATCAAAATGTAGATGTTCATGTCCATGCTCCCGAGGAGGAATGCTTCAACCAGTGTAAAAGGTGTTTATAGTCGAGAAGTTTGCATACGTGAGAAGTTGAGGTCATAGTTTTCAACAAAACGTGGAAGCTTTGAGAGAGTCTGACTTAGTTCTCAACCAAGTATGGGGGCTTAGAGGAAAATTAGGCTTGTAATCCTTCCTAAGAGAAGTATATATCACCTCTATTTGAAAATTTATTACTAAATGGGTATATGCATGATAATCAAAATTGAATCAGATTGGTCGGTAATAAGGAACTAAAATATTAACCAGTCTAATTGGACCAGGAAACCAGCATGCATAAAAATCTGGATTTAAACCAGAAAATCGGTTAAAAACTGGAAAAAAAATTGGAGGTTCAAACAATTTATAAGGTCGAACTGAATTTTACTTTTGAGTACTAAACATATGATAAAGAGTTTCATTTTGAATCCAAATGATACTTTATTTAATTTCCTATTTGTTTCTCCAAATATTCTAGTGTGTTAGACGACAACAACATATCTAGATCGGGGTGAATAGATACCTGATTAAAATTCTAGACAAAAATATAGAATTAAAATTATTTTTGAAAGAGTTTATGCGGAAGCACTTTTCTGAATAAGTCGTCTAAATCAAAGTTATTGGAAGCTCAGATATGAAAATTGATTATTAAAATTGTATGTGGAACAAGAGTGATGATGGACTAAAAGCATTTAAAATAATTAACAGTTTATTTAACGCTTATTGCACTTTACTTGTAAGGCTATTTCCAATGCCACAAATATAAAGAACAAGCTGAAGCAATTTACCAAACATTTGGCGTGCAAGTGAATTTTTCAGAATTTTTTCTTGATTAGTATTGAAATACAAAACCACTTATAATCAAAAGTGATTATAAGCTATATCTACACTTAAGTTAAAATCAAAATCAGTTAAAAAAATTCCTACAATTCAATTGATAACAGAATGCTATTTGATAAATTGCACGATGAATATTAAAGCGAGCAAAAGCAAAAAAGTATATTTCACAGTTCCCCATGTTCATCCTCGTATGCGGGTACGTCTGCGCCTAATTCAAATGGAATTGGGATAATTCTTACTATGCAAAAATGTCGATACAAGAGAACTATTCAAGTCCAACTTCACAAACCCTGAGCTTGTAGTTGATTCAACCCCTTCTCCACTTTTAATCTTGAGAAAGACCAAGCACACAATAGTTGAAAATTGACTCTCTGGATCTTGCTACTCCTTTGTGTACTTTATCTACAAAGCTTTAGCACACCGTCAACTTTACCTATTGCAACACAAGACTCCAATTGTAATTCTTTGTTCTTGCACTACTTCCTTTGTGTTCTATATCTCCAAAGGATCCCTTGCGTTCTTTATCTCCAAAGAACTTCACATGATCGCAATTACCTCTAGAACGTCTTGCAAAAAAACTCCCAAATCAACCAATGATCTTGGAGGACAAACTCAAAGTTTTTCCGAATGAAGACTGTAACACCCCAAATCTACCCAACGTTATTTTAAAAATCAGAGTGCCAAATTTTAAAACTAAAACTTGAGGCATTACATTTATTCAACTTGAAAACAACATTAAAACCATTTACTCTTGACGGATACGTAACACATAAAGAAATACGAACAATTTCACCATAATTAAACTTTAACAGTTCAATCTTAAAATAAATAACCGCAGCGGAAATCTCAACATAATTAATTAAATTCGGCATAGCATCTTTGAAAACAACGGAAGAACATAAATATTGCTCAAAACCAAAAATAAGTTCAACGGAAGTAAATGCATATCATAAATAAAACAACGCGTTCATTTCCCCCCGAGTGCTACGTATCAGAGCGACGACGCCATAAGCTACTAATCCTCCTACTCTTCATTACCTGCACGTTACCAATATAAAGGTAACGACCAACAAAATAGAAAGGGTGAGATATCGAATAATATAAGCGAAAGTACGATAATTCATATGCTTAAGTAAAGAAACATACAATAATTACTACTTTAATCCACAACGTACGATATTCCACGAAACAACATAAGAAAATCAATAACAACTTAAAAATGCGACTCAAATGCGACTCGACAAATGCAGATGCATGTGGATCCATTTGGAGCAAAACTCCCAACGTAAAAATATGTCAGGTTATCGAGGCATTCAACAAGGCATAAGCCTTCAACTTACAACGTGGTGCCAATCCAGGCCAACTTGAAATGCACATGCTATGTATCATACAACAGATGAAATTCCAACAACAACTTAGATAACGGCAACTTAAATCATGCACGATTCGACATCAACTTAATTAACAACATCAACGTCCACAACAAAATATAACTTCAACACGATGCAACGGTAATTTTATTCAACAACTTAATTTCAGTTTTTATCACATAATCCTACGGTTCTTAGATCAACCAATTCGTACATAAACAACACGTTCCGGCTGTATCGACAATCAAGCAACTAATGCGAAATTCAATAAAATGACACTATTTTAATTAACTACCCGTATACCCGAACTATCCCGTAAAGTTTCGTCCGATTCCGACAAACTATTTTCTCCGCTTAATTCGACCGACAGTGTTATTTTCTGCCCTGTTTTAATTTCCTGCAACATTGGTAATCAGTCCTAATTATTCAACTAACTAATTATGACAGTTCCTTAATGATTCTGCATTATGATTTATCAGCTCACTTATTTAATTTACACTGCCTGCTAATGTTTTGCTTGCTGCTAAAAACTTCACTCTTCTGGTTTAATTACCTGTAACTGCTAAATTGGCTTCTACTATCTGTTACCTCGCATTTTCCTTCTGCTATTCCTATTTCCATTAGGCTAATAATATTATTTTCATGAACACTATCCCTATACTACTCTCAGGGAAATCAAAGGAGAAACAGAAAACTGAACACGAATTGGGACGCCCACCCCTCCCATCTGAGGCGGTCGCCTCACCCCCAAACAACCCAGGGAGACGGTCGTCTCCCTCTCCCAGACGGACGCCTCTCCCTTCCTTTGCACCAGCAGGGACAGTCGCCTCCCCTTAGCCTTCATCATGCCAAAATTTCACCTTACTTCTCAGTCACATGTATCAGTTCGATAGAGGTAATACAACATAATATCAATTGTCAGCAACACAAATATCAGACAATTCAACACAAGATAATATAATTCATTCCAACACATAAAATTCATCACCGAAAACACGATTAGCAGTGTAATTACGTAGCCCTAAACCCCACATACGAACCATCCTACAATCAATTATAAAACTCGAACCCCACCCCTTACTTGTGGATTGACGGGAACTCGGAAATTCGATCGGAATAACGGAACTCTCGGACAGCAACGATCCCTCCTAGCACCTTTGTTTCCAACTTTTCTTCCTTTCCCACTTCTGATTTTTTTCCACGGCTAGGGCTTTGGTTTGAAAAGCAACATTCACTCCTTATTTCACTAGGTTACTCAATATATATCAATATATATAGTAACTTCTAATAAAATTGGTTTATTAAATAATTCTCTCCATAAATACTAATTTTCTCCTATAATTAATATTCTACATTTAATTTATTAATTCCAAATAAAATAATAATTCTAATATTATTTTTATTCTAACTACTTTTACCCGATTATTAATTTAACCATTCTACCGACAATTCGACTTAATTACTAAATTAATCGGAAAACACGCTATATTACTTAATTAATTTATTTTAATTAATTACGGGTATTACAAAGACCCCTACAAATCTCAACCCAATTTCTTTTGTTACTCAAGCTCTAAATCGGTAAATCCAACTCCTCGTCTAGATGGAACCCCAAGGAAACATCGTTACAATGTAATGCTAGTGTGTATGCTTAGATTGGAGGTTGAAGATGAAGATCAAATGTATGATAATTTTATGGTATCATCAAGTTGTGAATGATGCATGAATGAGTATTTATAGTTTTTGAACATTTAGGAAAAGAGGGGGAAATTTGGAATTAAAATGATTTGAAAGAATAGCCAATCAAACAGTATATGTCGATCTATAACACGGATGTTTCGACACATACATTAATTTTGAGTTGTATGTGTCAACCTGAACAGTCTTATCTGTTGACATAACCAAGTCAGAGGCTACATGCTTTAAAACAATATCGAATGTGTCGACCTGAAAATCATATGTGTCGACACATAAAATAAGAATTTCTGCAACTTCATAAATACTTAGTATATGTTAACCTGTATGATGCATGACTCGACCTGAGACTTACAGAAGCTGCAGACTTTAATAATGAGTTACATGTGTCGACCTGAAACACGGATGTGTCGACAGATGTAGAAAAAATCTTTACAAACACTTGTTTTAATGAATTGACTATATATTATGATGAAAATTTACCATTCCTAACTAACCTAAGACTTCTATCAGACCAAGATGACACACAATACTCAAAGATAAATGACCTACTATGGAAAAGCTAGATTTTCGTATTTTTGAAATCATTTAACACATATAGAGACCATGTTTCTTACAAACTCCCCCTTTTTGTGATGGCAAAAATATGATAATGCACTTCAATGATGCTCCCCCTAAACATGTGCTTTCATTCTCTAATCATAGCATAGATCTTATCCCCCTTTGACAACATCAAAAAGAGACAAAGAATGCAATTAGCAGTATCTTATCCTTCAACCTAAAAACAAAGACAATACATCATATCAGAGACAATTTTGCATAGTGAGCATGTAAACATAAATTTATCATTACATATGTTTCACCACTAAGTTTAAATAATAGATAGAATAACAAGCAAATGATCAAACATTGTTCAAAACAACACTTAAGAAATCAAAGTACAAGAAACAATAACAAATCAACTTGTCTTTTTAAATGCAATGCAAAAGATGATGAAAATAAAAGATGACACAAAAAAAGCACATCAACGGTGATTTGGGCCGCCACGATGTCTTTCATAGGTCCTTCCAAGAATACACATTTCTCCATAGAAAGCAGCAGGTTATTCACTTTGTTGGACACCAATGGTATGAAGATTGTTTATTTTCCCCGGAATACTTTCATTTGTCCTTTGAATGTGATCATGAAGAGCCTGAAATTGTGTAGTAGCAGTAGAGGCAAAAAGCTCAAAATTGATCTCTTAACTTTCCAATCTTGCATTGAACAATATAATATTCCTTGTGTTAGAAAATATTTGATTTGATTTGATTTAGGAGTATGGAAATAGTTTGTTACACACATATTTGATTTTAGATTTAGATAGATTTGATTTAAATCTAAAATAAAATATATTTGATTTAACTTAGGTAGCAAGCTAACCTAAATCCATAAATAGAGGGAGTAACCCCTATTTTTGTAATTCTTCATTCATAGAATTTTGCAGTTGCACAGTGAATAATAAAGTTTTTCACAGTTTGTGGGCAGAAAATAATATTTTTCTTCTTTTCTTTAATTGTTCATTGTTATTGTGTGGTGATAACAATCTTGTTCATCAAGATTGATAGAAATTCATCATAGTTTTTGGTGGATTTCCAACACAATTGGGGTGCTGAAAAAATTCAATAGTCGAATGCTTGCAACGGGATGTTGAATGGAGTGTTGAAAGTGATGTGAATTATTTGGTGTTGAAAAAATTCAACATCTTAAATAAGAGAGAATGTGACCCCATAAAATATTTTACGAAATTGTATTGGTTGCTGTGAATATTTATATTTTTAGTGTGTTGGAAATGGTAGTGAAATATGGTGTTGAATTTTATTAAACAAAATTATTGTAGTGAATAAAAATTAAATATGTGTTGAATTATTAGATAAAATAAAGAAAAGATAATATAGAATATAAAAAATAAAAATAAAAAAGAAATTTTTTGAATAATTAAACTATCGTATATAGTCTAAGAGCATGACGAATTAGAAAATATAATTAAAGAAATAAATTATTTAAGCATTTTCTTCTTTCAAATGTTTGAAAGAGAAAAAAATGCAAGATACAATCAGGTGGGTAATGGTTGCGCCAAGTAAAAAGAGTTTGTAGGGCCTGGGTTTGGGAAGAGGGGCCCTAAGCGCATAGGTCTCCAAACTACTGACACACCAAGAAAGGACGGGTCATGTGGATGTTTTGATCAGTGAGTCATTTATATAGTAGTAGTAATTCTGACTCCTTTTTTTATTGCCATCAATGTTTTTACCTTTTTGTATTCCTATACATGTTTCTACAGTGTGACATGCATGAAATAGTACTAGTCTAGTTTCAAATTTTAGCTCTATAACTGACCCATAGCTATAGGTTTTTTACTGTATCAAAATTACATTACTGTAATCCGAGGTTAATGTCACGTAAACTTTGGATTAGTACATAGTTGTAAGAAAATGGAATTGGCAGTGACTAACCCTACTTAGTGGTCCCAATTGTTGTACATAAGCAATGTGTTTTTGTGAATAATTCATTACAATCAAACATGATGTGACGAATCAAACCGCCAATAATTAATATTAAAATTTAATAATATAAAAATTAAATATTACCTATTGAGTTGGTGTGCAATGTGTCAATGTGCATGGGATCTGCATATAGCAGTTTGTTCGGTTATTACGATCAAGATCAAATTGATCGGTGATCTATATTTAATTGCTCACATAATTATTATAAAATAATTGATTAATTAAATGTTGAAGCGTTGACCAATTTACCTATAATTAGGTAAAAACCTGTTTAATTAGAGTAGGTTAATGTTTTCATAACTCTATTAACAAAACCAAGAAGAAAAATATATAAATACAACCAGGCAGGTAGAGAAAGAGAGAGAATAGATAGATCTCTCTCGAGGCTTTTAATTGCAGAGATCTTTTTGCTTTTCTCAAAGCCAAAACAAACAAAACTTATCTTTCTTATATCTCCTCTTATCAAGGATAGAAAAAGTGTAATAACTTTTCTTAGAGTGAAAAAATGGGTACTGGATGGAGAAGAGCCTTTTGTACACGCGACCCTGAATCTACTATATCAGATAACAAGAACCGAAGCCAGAGCCAAAGCCCAAGCCCGAGCCCAAGAAGCTGTGCTCGGTTGAGTTTTCTCTCTGGAGGAGGTAGTAGTAATAGTTCAACTCCACGGTTGAATCATTCTCAACCAGCTTCGAGCCCAAGCCTGCGTTGTCGTACGTTAACTGAAGCAGCTTCTCAAACTCATGATAGCCCCAGATTTCAAAGCAAAAGTAATACTCCAGCTCCAAGGATAACGAAATCTCCTCGAGCGAACTCGGCGTCGAATCCAAATTCTCCTCGTTCTCCTTTGAAGTTATCTCTCTTCAAAAACAGCTTCAAATTCAGGGTATATATATTTATATATAAATATATATATATACTTTTTCAGTTCATATTTATTTGAAGAGATCCGGTTACATATAATAAAAGATATTGATTGTTGATTTGATTTTGTTTTTAAACAGAGTAGCTGCGGAATCTGTTTGAATAGTGTGAAAACGGGACAAGGAATGGCGATTTACACAGCAGAATGTGCACATGCTTTTCATTTCCCGTGTATAGCAGCACATGTACGCAACCATGCTACTCTTATTTGCCCTGTCTGCAACGCCACATGGAAGGACGTTCCGCTACTAGCGGCGCATAAGAATCTCGCTCACACAACTTGCGATGATTCTAAACAAACGCAAAATCCATCTCAGAACTTGAATCAGTCTCAACATCAACAAACAAAGCAATCTGAATCAATGAGATCTTATGACGACGATGAGCCTCTTCTTTCTTCAACCGCTGGTGGTGGAAGGATTATCACTATTCCTGAAGTTGATGAAAACGTGGATGATGACGACGACGACAACGGTGAGTTTCAAGGTTTTTTCGTTAACACAAAATCTACGTCCTCTAACAAATCCTACTCCGACGATATACAATCTGGTGACGGAGATTCAAGAACTGTTCAGGTGAAGTTAATGCCAGAGTGTGCACTTGTATCAGTTTCCAGAACTCACGAAACATACGCTTTGGTTTTAAAAGTGAAAGCACCGCCGCCACTCCGCGGCGGAACCACCGCTCTCGATCCCTCACGGAGAGCACCGATAGATCTCGTAACGGTGCTAGATATTGGAGGAAGCATGACCGGTTCAAAACTTCAAATGCTTAAGCGCGCCATGCGTTTGGTTGTTTCCTCTCTAGGACCAGCTGATAGGCTTTCCATTGTGGCATTTTCTTCTATTTCCAAACGCCTGTTACCATTGAGAAGAATGACGGCTCAAGGTCAGCGTATGGCTCGGCGCATCGTCGACCGGCTTGTCACCGGAGAAGGAAACGGCTTAGCCGAGGCTTTGAGGAAAGCAACAAGAGTATTGGAAGATCGTAGAGAAAGAAACCCGGTTTGTAGCGTCATGCTTTTATCGGACGGTCAAGATGAAAAGATTCATAACAGTAGTAACAAACAAAATCAACGCAAGACATTTAGCCACGCGTCCTCGACCCGGTTCGCGCACATTGAAATACCGGTTCATGCGTTTGGGTTCGGTAGTAAAACCGGTTACAGTCACGAACCGGGAGAGGATGCGTTTGCTAAATGTGTTGGTGGGCTTTTGAGTGTGGTAGTTCAGGACTTGAGGATTCAGTTGGGCTTTCAGTCTGATTCGGCCCGGGCCGAAATTAGTGCTATTTATTCCTGCAGTGGTAGGCCCACGTTGTTGAGTTTAGGAGCCGTACGGCTCGGCGATTTATACGCTGAAGAAGAAAGAGAACTATTGGTTGAAATGAGAGTTCCAGCTATGGGTATGGGGGCCCGGGCCCACCATGTGATGACAGTACGGTGTCTTTATAAGGACCCAGCAAGTCAAGAGATAGTATACGGTAGAGAACAGGGACTTACAGTGCAGCTTTATCAGAATCATTCTCAGACCATTCGAACATCACAAACTAAGATCGAAAGGCTGAGGAATCTGTTTTTAACTACCCGAGCCATAGCCGAGTCAAGGAGGCTTCTAGATCATAACAGTGACTTCACCAGCGCTCATCACTTACTTAATTCGGCTCGTGCGCTTCTGATTCAATCTGGTTCGGCTTCGGCCGAGCAATATGTGCTCGGCTTAGAAGCCGAGCTTGCTGAGCTGCATTGGAGGAGACAGCAAGAACAGGTTCATGTTGAGGCTCAGCAGCAACAAATGATTCAAAGAAGAAGAGGAGTTGAGAGAGAGATTAATAGTAATATGGTGGATGAAAATGGCGAGCCGCTTACGCCTACATCGGCTTGGAGAGCGGCTGAGATGCTGGCTAAGATGGCTATGGTTAAGAAGTCTTTGAATAAAGTCAGCGACTTACACGGCTTCGAAAATGCTAGGTTTTAATTTTAATTTCTTTTGGTATAATAAATTTGTTTTTTTTTTTTTTTTAACTTTTAATATTGAACATTATGTAAATTTGAGGGAAGAAAACAATTGGGGATGGGAATGGAGACAAAGTGGCAGCAACCCTTTGTGCATAAGAAGATGGAGAGTATGGCCCACTTTAAAATGGGAGATTTTGATTGGTTGGTTGATCATATCTTTTTGTTTTCTCGCTTTTATATTATCTCTATTATATTATTATCATAGTTCATGAGATTCATTACAACTCAGAACTTATGTTGACATGGGGATTTTATAGTTTTATGATTTTTTTTATAATGATTTGCCTTTTATGTCAATATCTTGAGGATTTTGGTTGTGGTTTTATTGAAGTGGATAATGTGTGGGGCTAATAACTAAGGAGTGGAATAGGGATGGGGTTAACATGATATTTTGGATGAAAAACATGATAGACTCAAATGATGAATGAATGATTGCATTCTTCATGGCAACTTGATGCTTTTTCTTCAATCATAATATATTGGAAATACCTTACCTTAACAATTTTAGAATCGAAATATGATGAAGGGACCCAAAAGTGTTAAAATGCAATCATTTTGAGAAATACTAATAACGTACTTTGGAGCTATGTGGGTAAAGGGGATGGGAAAATAGGGTGCACTTTTTTTTGTGAGAAACAAGATTTCTAAAACTAAGTTATGGTTAGTGAATGTACTGCCAGAATGGACTTTAACTTTGATAAAATATGCAAGAAATCTATGTAATAAGTTACATTTAATTTTAAAAACATGTGTTTTATTATTATTTTTATTATTTTGTCAATTAACTTAATGACTAAGATGAATAAAAAAAAAACTATTCAAATTTGTGTCATATACAACTATCAAATTTAATAGAATTATGTAAAGATATTTTATTTAATCACATATCAAGTGAGTTAAATCAAAACTATTAGGTTGAATGTTATCATCATGATTCAAATTTTAATACTCACCATTGTGAGTTTCTATTATTAATATCATTGTAGACAAAAAAATATAGTAAATTTTAGATATTCATAAGTTTCCTTTTATATATTTACTTGAAGGTTTTTCCTTCTAAATCTCATAAAGCATCTCATCACAATAGTTTTTCATATACTCACCTGTTATCTTTGTGTCATGATATATTGATGAGGTATTTTGTCATCTACCTCAAAGGAATGATAGCTGCAAAGTCTCACATTACCAACCCCTTTATATAGGTATGAAAGGGGCTTAAGTCAAGGTTAGAAGTTGTTCATAAATACAAAGGCCAACCATATGTAACATACCAACATTAAAAGCACTTCTCAATCACAATCATCAAGCTTGTCCTCCTCTGTTTGACAACAAATTTCCAGCTACTTGGCAAAAATAAAACAGATTAAGGGGGGGGCAATTTATGCTAGTTTGCATGAAAATAGGTTATTAAGTAGAGACCAGAGTTGTGGAGCCCAATAAGTTTCTCAGTTGTCTAAATCCATCACTATCTTGGCCTTTCTGTTATTGCCAGGCCCTGGGTTGTTTTGGTTCTATTCTTGATAGTGTAAAATTACTAGGAACCTTGTACATAGCTAGCTACCTACCACTAAAACAACAAGATGGAAATAGACATGATTGAGGGGGCATGCTTGTTCTTAAGTCATCTGGCATGTCTATTACTCCAAAATAAAATGAATTGAAAGAGAAAAAAACGAAAGCAAACAACTTAGTCTTATTTATTAATTCATTTTTATCTTAGATTATTGGATAAGACTTAATTGTTAATATATATTATTATTATTATTATAAAATGTATTGTGATAATAATAACCCGTAAAAATAGTGAGTTTTAAAGATAAAATTCACAGAAATTAGTAAATTTTATAAATATCACTCTTATTATTTTTTTATAATCATGACCGTCTTAACTAATATTGTGATCTAAAACAAACAATAAGAATTAGCTTTTATAAAATTAATTTGTTTATAATTAATTTATATAAATATTATTTTTTGAGTTTTATTGAGATACAAAATTATTTATTAAATTATCATAATCAATTTCTATATTAATATTTTTATTAAATTATAATTTGGTTTTTTATAATTTTTTTTATAAAATATCTTTTTCCTATATTTACAAATATCATTAATAATAACTATAACTATTTATAAATATTATTTTCTTGGTTAAATTAAAATATATATATATATATATATATATATATATATATATATATATATATATATATATATATATATATATATATATATATATATATATATATATATATATATATATATATATATATATATATATATATATATTATAGTGATAGTGATCCATACGAGAATTTGAATGATAAAATTCATATAAAATGGTAAATTTTACCAATATCACTCCTTATTTTCTTAGAGATTCATTCAAAAAATAATTGAATAAAATAGCTTTAACTTATAGAGGAATTTACATTTAAAACTTTCCCAAATTTTTTTTACACACCTTGAATTAAATATGTAAATTATGCTAGATTCTTCTCAAATTCTATGATAATTATCAAGGCATAATAATTTGTTGTCACTAAGAATGATGGAAAAAGTCTCAATTAACATAGAAATTATAAATACAAACTTAACATCAAAGATTCTCATTGGCAATAGGGCTTACTTACGATTACTTGTTAGTGAAAACAAACTCACACACACACAAACATTACCATTTGACCAAGCAGATGCAAACATTGCCCCAACTAGAGAAGCCATAATTCCAATAGGTACTTTGTCATACTTCTCCCTTATGAACAAAAAAAAAAAAGAAAGAAATATTCAATAAAAAATTAAATAATATATACCAATTCACAAGAGAATGTCATCAAGTTTATTTGTACATAGTTGAGAAATAAAGTTTAAAAAAAAACAATGAAACGTGATGTACCAAACTAATTTTTCTAACTACACTTTGTTACCGACTTCCATGCTATAGCATAAAAAAAGAATTAGTAACATATCAAATCTGAAACCTCTTACTATTAGTTCATGATTTCTTTTCTTAAAAAGCAAAAGGACCCTTCAAACCTTTCTTAGAAATTGATACAAGAAATTATATAATCACAATTGCAGTGACTGTACCAAAAAAATTATATAATCATAATTGCCAACTTACTAACCTGAACGAAAGGGATACACAGTTTCTATCTCCAAATAAACTATAAAATTAACAAAATTAATAACATTAGATAGGGGTTGAAGTAAAATAATAATAATAATAATAATAATAATAATAATAATAATAATAATAATAATAATAATAATAATAAAATAAAAACTCATATAGCGAGGGTCTTGCCAACTTACCTATCGTTGATACAGGGAGGGAACACCAGTTGTGAGAGCGAACAAATGAAAAGGTAAATTGAGAGAGATTCTAGATCAAATATGAGATTGATCAGAAATTTCAAATTAGTGAATAATTGAATCCTAAAATAAACGGTATTTCATTGATTGAGAGAAGAGTTGAAGAATTACTCTCTTTTAAAATCTTGAATCAAAAGAGCGAATAAGGGTTTTTCAATTTATTTCCTTTGAAGCAGTTTTTTTTTTTGTTTGTGTTGTGAATCGGATGCCTTGGAAACAAAATATAAATTTGTTGCTCAATGTAAGGAACAAGAATGAAGAACAAGATGAACACAAGGATTGGTTATTAACGGCTATTCTTTCCTTTATCTTCAAAACAAGATTACAAGTATACAAGAATAACAAATAACCCTCTCACCCTAAATTAGGATTTGCAGTATGCAATGATGAGAGACTAGTATGCTATTTATAATAAACCTAACATACTAAACTAATGGGCTTTTATCACAAATACCCATTACAAGCTAACTTAGGGTACAAGCTAACTTAACCAATTGGACATAACAAACAGGCCCAATTCGATGCTAACAACTCTAGCATCCTTCGACACAATAGAGTTCGACCCAATATCTCACAAATCTCCACCTTGGAACAAACTCTATTATCAACTAACGGATTAGTTTTCTTCATGCGACTTTATCAAGCGCATACATTGGAAAAACTTGCAACTAGGCAATGTCTTGGTGATCATATCGGCATTATGATCTGTCGAAACCTTGACACTTGGACTTCTCCACGCTCGATTACCCTCGACGAAATGCAACCTCACATCAATGTGCTTGGTTCGCTCATGATAGGTGAATTCTTCGACGGTGTATTGCACTTTGACTATCACATTTAACGTTGATAACTTCCCTTGAATTTTACGCTTAGCAAAACCTTCAAGCCACAATGCTTCTTTCACGACTTAAAGCAATATATTCCGCTGGTTGATAATGCAACAACCTTAAAGTGTTGCTTTCAACTAATAGTTGTACCAAACATAGTGAAAACATATCCAGAAATAGCTTTTCTTGAATCCATACAACCTGCATAATCAGAGTCAACATATCCTTCGATGCTTTACTATCTTCACCAAAGGCTCCACCATAAATTAAGACTCTTGAGAGACCCATTTATGTACCTTAGAATCCACTTTGCTTGCGGTGAGCCTTTCGAGGATTCGCCATGTACCGCTTACAAGACTTCTGCATATGCTATGTCGGGTCTAGTATAAACCATAGCATACATCAAAGAACCTACTACATTAGCATATGGGATGCTATTCATATAAGTTCTTTCGACCTCAGTACTTGGACATTGATCAATACTCAACTTGAATTGAGGGTTTGTTGGAGTCAGGGGTTTCGACATACCAAACTTTTCGAGAATCCTTCATAAATATGCCTCTTGAGACAAGCATAACTTTGCTTTCTATCTCTTGAATGTCAATTCCAAGAATCAAGGCGCTCCTAGATCCTTCATTTGAACTCCTTATTGAGTTACGCCTTCACCCTCATTACCTCTTCGACATTGTTACTTGCTATGAGAATATCATCAACATAAAGTAACAAAATAACAAATGAATTACGGGACGAAATCAAGTAAACACGGTGGTCGAACCGACTTCTAACGAAACTTATGCGTGTCATGAATTTGTCGAATCTCCTATTCCACTATCGAGGAGATTGTTTCACCCATATAAAGATCTATTCAACTTGCACATAATCTTCCTTTCCCTTTCGACATACCCTTGAGTTGCCTCATCGATTGTTTCATCTAGATCACCATACAAAACGCAGTCTTCACATCCATCTTCCATTCAAGATTGAGTGCCACCATGGCAAGCAACATTCGAATGGACCTATGCTTCACAGGAGAAAACACATCATTGAAATCTATACCTTCTTTTGAGTGAAACCCTTGCAACCAACCTTGCCTTGTATCTTTTCGACGCCACTCCTTTGATTCCTTCCTTAACTTTGAAAATCCATTTACGGTGACTAACTGGCTCAAAGTTTCTTGATCAATTCCCAGTGTTGTTATCATGAAGAGACTTCATCTCATCATCCATGGCCTTCATCCATTCGGTCTTATTTCGACTCTCATAACTTCCTTATGGTCTCTTGGTTCTTCGTCCGAACCTCACTTGCGAGATTAAGGCATAAGCTATAAGATCGCATACCCAAACCTTTGAGGTGGTTTGATGACTCTTCGTGTCCTATCTCTTGCCAATAGATAGACATCAGCGTTTCTCAACTTCATCGGCATCATCGCTTCTTCGACTTTATCGGGATATGCAATTCGGCATCAACATGCTCCACCTCAACAGAATCTACTGTTCGGCTCTTCGTCGGATACGCCGACCAACATCATCTTTTCTTGAAAACCATTTCACTTCATTGAAAACAACATCTCGATTGGTGATAATCCTTACGTGACTCTGCACCATAGCCTATAAGCTTTGACTCCTCGGGGTATCCGGGAACATGCATTTGAGAGCTCTAGGTTCGACCTTGTCTTGCCTAATGTGAGCATAGGCTGTGACCAAATACTCTCGGTTGTCGAGATTTTGGATGTCCGACCAAACTTCTTGGTGTTTTCATATCTAATGCGGTCGAAGGACATCTGTTTATCGGATATGTTCTTTGTCAAGTTCAAAACACCTTCTTTAAGCCGACTAGTCAACATGCATCTAACTCTCCAAGATGGTTCGATTAAACCTTTCACCAAACCATTTTGTTGTGGAGTGCTGCGGTAGTTATGTGCCTTGCAATACCGAGGCAGCACAAAAGTTGTCGAATGCCTCATTGCAAAATTCAAGACCATTGTCATTCTCAACCTCTTGACCTTTGCGGTTTGGTTTCGACCGAGTCTTCCAACCTTTGAAATTCTCAAAAGTTTCATCCTTAGTCTTCGAATGAATACCCATAACTTTCGGAATAGTCATCTACTATGGATAGAAAATACCTTGCTCCCGAATGTGATGGACACCTTGCGGCCCCAAAGATCGGCATGGATGTAATCAAGGGATCCATGTGTTCTTTGTTTGCCTTTGTTGAACTTCACTCTACAAGATTTTCAAGTACAGGGTTCACAAAACTTGACTTTTCGACTTTGTCTTCACCAAGCAAATTTTGTTTTCCTAATTCGACGGACCCTTTCACGACATGGCCTAATCTCATGTGATTTACTTCGATCAGGTTTCGTGGATGCAACATTTGTCGAACCACTTACAACTTGACCACAAGGGTATCAAGCCTTGTTTCTTCACGCCTCAAGACTTCCTTGACCCTTCATGACTCTTAGGATACTTTTCTCTCCTTGAAAACATATCCTTTCTTGTCGAATTCACCAAGAGAAATCAAATTTCTCTTCAAATCAGTACATACGACTTGATCAATAACCTTATTGACTCATCATGGAGTTTGAATCTCACGGATCCAATACGCAATCTTGCAAGCTTTGTTGTTTCCCAATACGGATCCACCATCTTGATCACATAATTCCTCGAACAAGTCTTTGTTTGGAGTCATGTGCAAAGTGCCCGAATCGAGAATCCATTCCTTGACGAGTTCTGCTTGAAACCACAAGAACATCGATGAGTCGAAATCATCTTGAACAATAGATGCATTGCCATTATCCTTTCCTCCATGATCTTTCACGCGTTCGGGCACACTTTTCTTGTGTGACCCTCCTTCAATGATAGCATCGAATACCGGATGCTTCACCACTATAAAACTTCTGCGACTTTTACCTTTCTTCTTGTCGAACTTATTATCCTTTCGCAGAATTTTTCTTTAACGGCCAAACCTTCACCAACCGTCAAGGTTTATGCTCCTTCGTTCATTCAAGTCCTTGAATACAATCTTGATTGAACCTCTTCAAAGGTCACGGACTCCCTTCCATACAAAGAGTTTCTTTGAAGTGGGCATGTGATCTGCAACAACGCGATCTTCATCATCAATCTTCACATCAATATTTTCAAGATCAAGAATCGACTTGTTGAACATATCCATCTTTCGACCAACACTTTGTCTTCAATCATCTTGAATGAATACAAAGCTTGCTTGGTGAGTCGATTCACCAACGATTTAGTCATGTACAAACTTTCAAGTTTCACCCATAACCCTACCGTCGTCTCCTTTGATGAAGAACCTTATCACCAAGGCTCAACAAAATTGGCTGTGGGCCTTCTCTATCATTGCCTTCTTCTCATCTTCCGTCAACTCTTCGTTCATGGTGACTCTCCTTCAACGCTTCCAAACAACCTGCTTGAACGGTAGGGCTTTCATCTTCAGCGCAGACCAAATCGTTCACTCGGTGAACTTTTCAATCTCATACTTTGTCGAAGGCATCTTCTCCACGCTCACCACACCAATTTGTTGTGAATCAGAAGCCTTGGAAACAAAATATAAATTTGTTGCTCAATGTAAGGAAAAAGAATGAAGAACAAGATGAACACAAGGATTGGTTATTAACGGCTATTCTTTCCTTTATCTTCAAAACAAGATTACAAGTATACAAGAATAACAAATAACCCTCTCACTCTAAATTAGGATTTGCAGTATGCAATGATGAGAGACTAGTATGCTATTTATAATAAACCTAACATACTAAACTAATGGCCTTTTATCACAAATACCCATTACAAGCTAACTTAGGGTACAAGCTAACTTAACCAATTGGACATAACAAACAGGCCCAATTCGATGCTAACAACTCTAGCATCCTTCGACACAATAGAGTTCGACCCAATATCTCACAGTTTGAAGCGCCGAAGAGTATTTTCACCGATTGATCGCTGAAACAAAATCAATGATTTGTCACACATATTTTCTCTAAAATTAGGTATGGATTCATATTTACATATTTCACCAATTTTTTATTTTATACTTATTATTAGAAAAATCAAGTATTATATGTCAAATAACTTTATCTATTTTAAAAGTAACTCACGTTAGTCATCGGTTTTTCTAGTTATTTGGTGTTAATGGTTAATACATATTAAAATTTTTATTTTAATTACAAAAGTGCCACTATATATAAATTTTATACCTTTTATTAATATATGAGGCATGATATCAAAAATTCTAATGTTATTTTTACACTAATATATGACTTGTTTGTACCATTATCTAGCAATTTTTTTAAAATCAAATAAAAAAAACGCATGATCATGTTATAAATAATAAAATGAAGGCTTAACATCAAATAAGAAAATTAAAAAATGAAGGCTTAACACCAATGTTAGAGATTTTATATGTATGTTTTTATTTATTTATAATAATAGAGAGTTTTTTAATCCACTTTGTAACCTTCTCACGCATCTTGAGAAATTCTAAAAATATTTCTAAAAATTGAAAATATACTTTTGATCCGCACCATTTCATTTGTTTTTTCAATTTTTTTCGAAAATACACTTCATGTATAAAACCAAAAGTACACTTATGATTTTCATTACAACATATCTCAGCAACCTTAACCTTTATAAAATTTACAAAACTACATTTAATTATAAACAGAACAATAGTATTATTGAGTATTGACAATCTATGAAACATCCTCAATCACATGTCTAACTGTTCTTGTAGGAAAAATTTATATAAAAGTATTTAGGGATTTGGAGGCTCAAGCTAAGTATCTTGAACTCCAAGCTAAAATGTCTTGCTTATACCGCTGGTGGGAGCCTCATTTATAGAAGTATCGAGACCTCCATGTTCAATGCTTGTAATGGCTATGTCATCCCAGTTCTATAACTGAACTGCCTTTAAGGAGAATAACGCTCGCCGCTCATAAATGATGACCCTAAAGTGTAACGCGCACCGTCAGGGTTAATGTGGCAGTTACACCTTTGATGATTGGCTTGGACATAACGCTCGCATTATTGCTAAGCTAGATCATGGCTCGTAAGGTCGGGTTATAATGCCCGGACCATACTCCGATCTCCACATTTTTTGGCAGAGGAGCATGCTCGGCTTCTTCCTTGTCCCTTCCGCCTTTATAGCTCTGCTAGAATTTTATAAGCCCCCCGAGCATACGACTTCATGCCTTGAAGTTTTGTGGTCGATAAATATAATATTCATAAATTTTAGCCGAGATGCACGTCGGTTTAGATGACCTGTGAGTGCGTGTGTTACACCCCCTAGTTTCACTAAACAGTCACCTATCTTGGCATAGGTGTAATAATTGTCGTTAGTGGGTTTTTAATTCCAACACGCTACCTCTTCACTTTTTCCTTTTATAACATTCCCTTCCTTTTACAAACCCTATTTCCTTATTCACTCCTCACCACAAAACCTTCGATGTCATCTGCTTAATCCGAAACCCTTCAACTCCTTCAATCGTACTTTCAGGTATTCATTCTTTTTTCTCCATTTTTCTCTTCCTTTATTTTACTCATAGGATGGTGATCATTAGAGAATGCGACGATTTAGGTCATAAGAAACATTTGAGTAGTGACGAGCGTAGGGTCTTGTGGGAGGAATGCATGCAAAAGATGAGGGATGCCCTAGGGGTAGAGGAACTAGAGAGGGTTATGAACAAGATCAATTCTGAAGTTCTAACCTCTGATAGTGATTTTGACCCTGACTCTTCAAGTTCCGTGGAGCTCCTGATGGAAACCAACAACTTGCTCAAAGGAGAAGCCTTAGGCTTCAAACAAAGCATTGTTAAAGACGTGGAAATTGCTACCCTCCGGTTTCTCTGGAATGTTTCCTCCACAGGAAACGAAGATGATGTAATCCTGGAACCCTGTGGGACTGGGGATAATGTCTGCATGTCTCGACCCAAGGGAGTAAACTCTGAGTGGTTTTATTTCTATGTCAAGGTCATGGAAGAGCTAAACATACAGTTCCCCTTTACTGACTTTGAAACTGATATACTCTGAATAGTGAACGTAGCCCCCTCTCAACTTCGCCAGAATAGTTGGGGATTTATAAGGGATTTTGAGTTAATTTGTAGGGCTCTGAATGTAACCCCGACTATAGGGCTATTTTTCTCTTTCTTTGAAATAAAGAACACGGATTCAGGAAGCTGGGTTTCTATAAACGGTATCCCGAAGAGAAGTTTCCTTCAAGCTTATACCTCTAACTTCAAAGGCTACAAGGAACGTTTCTTCTGAGTTAGGTGTGGTCCTCGGTGTCTATGACTTATTTATGGTGCTAACGGGCACCATAAGTTTCCCTTGTATTGGACAAGCAACCCACTACCCAACTCCGACTTCGATTATGATGCTTTAAGTGAATCAGAAACTCAGTCTCTTAGGATCTTAGATTCATTCTGGACAATCAGGGTTAGGGACCTATTACCACTATCCCATTATGAAACTCATGCTTTCTTGGGTAAGTTTCTTTTTATGCATTACCTTTTTGCTAAGTTTTACTTCTTTTAATTAACCTCTTTTCATATTTTCCTGCATGCAAATAAGATGACTGACATGTCTGTGTGAAAGAACAAAAGAAGTTGATGGCGGCAGCTTGTGCTGTCCAGATGGGTGCTGGTGGCCCCTCTGAAGCCAAATCGAACCTGGCAGATCTCGAGATCCAGGTGCCCAAGAATAAAAAGGACACGGGTTCTAAGCCAAGCGCGTTAGAAACTGTAGTGATCTCGGCATCCCCCTAAAACGTTCCTCAGACGTTGAGCCGGCTGGCAAGAATGCTCAAAAGAAACTCAAGACCATAATGGAAAATGAGGTGAATCAGGCGGATTAGGAAGTCTCCGCCCTATTAAAAGAAATCGGCAACAACTCAAACCAACCTTCAATTGAGAACAAGTTCTGGTCCGCTGATTTTGATGGCATCAAGTTTTTATATGACCATCTCAATGCTACAGAAGATGTGAACAAGCTGAATTACCTTGGTCCTCAGAAAATCACACAACATTTAAGTTCATATTTGATGAGGTGTGTCGTTCTGACCTGGAGTCTCTTCGAGTCTGGCGATGAAGCAGATAAGAAACACTCTGAGCTGGAGAAGGAGGTCAAGAGGATGACCGAGAATGAGAAATATCTCAATGAGGCGAGCTCCTATTTTAAGACCAAGGCGCTTGAAAATGATGAGAAGATAAAGGCTTTGGAAAAAAAGCTTGCTCAGTAAAGACTTTCGTTGCCAAGCAATCATCTAGTCTGCTAGCTTCAAAAAAGTCATGCTCTGAGTTGAAAGAAGCTTTGGACAAATCTCGGGTGGATGTGCTTAATACCGGGGACGTGGATTTTGACCGATCAGAGGCCCAAGTCGCCTGCCTGTACCCGGATCTCGACCTCTCTGAAGTTGACATTTTCAAGGCCATAATGGATGTAAAGCTAGTGGAGGTTGACGATGATGACAATGAAGCCACACTGATGAAGACCCACTTACCGTGGATGTTTCTCACCTCAAACCCACTTAGATTTTTCCTTTTGTAGTTTAAGTCCCAATTTAGTCACCCTTTTTGGTGGGTGCATTTTGTAAGACTTGAAAACAATTTCCCTCTGGACGTTTTAAATTTTAGCACTTTGTATTTCGTACTTCATATGCTTAATTAGCCTGCTTGCATGAATTGTTTTCATACTACTTTAATGCTTTGATTGTGCGAACAGAGACGTGTGATATATAGTAGCCCCCCAAGTCAAATGGTTTATTTTAAGCCATGAAGACTTTGCTGGAAAGGAACAATCCTCTGTTCATTTTAGCCAACCCTGTTTTTCATGGTTTTTCGACCATATTGAGAATACTTAATCTTTGTAGGCAGACCAACCCCCGTGTAGTTTTTCGTGGTTTTGCCAAGTCATAACCTATCAAGATTTTTGAAATGACTCAAGGATTTAAGCCGAGTTGCGGCAAAACGTCGGGCTATGTCTGAGTAGGTTCAAGCAAAATATCTTGAACCAAGGCTTTGAGCCGAGTTGTGGCGAAACATCGGGCTATGCCTGAGTAGGTTCAAGCAAAGTATCTTGAACCAAGGCAGTGAGCCGAGTTATGGCGAAACGCCGGTCTATGCCTGAACAGGTTCAAGCAAAGTATCTTGAACCAAGGAAGTGAGCCGAGTTGTGGCGAAACGTCGGGCTATGCTTGAGCAGGTCCAAGCAAAGTATCTTGAACCAAGGAAGTGAGCCTAATTTTGGCTTTAAGCCGGGCGGAATCCAATTAAGGATCTTCACCTGATTTTGGCTTTAAGTCAGGTTGTACCTGAGCCGGATCACCAAAGGTGAGTTCCGACGAAGGGAGTCTGTTACAACCCATCGACCTTTACAAGTTAGAATTATTTTTAAGGTGCCTTATTAAAAACCATGGCCCTTGCCTAGGGAAAAGAGTACACCATCCTGATTCGTGCAACTTACATTATTCAACTAAAATACATTTTGAGACTAGCTACATTCCAAGTCCTAGGTATTTCTATGTCTTCTAGAGTCTCTAACTTGTAAGCTCCATTATGGAGCTTCTCTAGTAATCTGAATGGACCTTCCCAATTAGGAGATAACTTTCCCTTCTTGGTCGGATCTGTAACCCTTTTGAGAATTAAGTCTCCGACCTCGAAACCCCGCTGCTTCGCCCTCAGGTTATAACATTGTGTTATCCTTTGTTTAGCAGCGATTTCTATAAGGTGTGTTATATTCCTTACTTCTTCTACAAGGTCGGCTTCGGCATCCAAACCCTGGTTATTAGCTCTTTTCTCAAAACTTTCCCGAATCCATGATGGTAAGGTGACTTCCACAGGGAACATAGCATTGGCACCAAAAATCATTTTGTAAGGCGTTTCACGGGTTGTTGAATGAATGGTAGTGTGGTATGACCACAAGACTTCATGAAGGTGTTCCATCCACAGTCATTTGGCTTCATCCAGCTTCTTCTTTATTGCATTTCGAATTACCTTGTTGGCTGATTCTGCCTAGCCGTTGGCTTATGGATGCTCTACAGATATAAACTTATTCATGACTCCAAGGACCCTGCAAAATTCTACAATAGAAGCACTTGCGAACTGTGTCCCATTGTCGGATACAATAACCCGGGGGAGTCCGAAGCGACAAATTATATTTCTCTAGTAAAAATGACGTACTCGCTCCGCTGTTATCCGGAATACCGCCTCGGCTTCTACCCACTTAGTGAAGTAATCAACCGCTACAATGAGAAAATTTAATTGCCCCGACGCCACAGGAAATGGTCCAAGGATGTCAGCCCCCATTGATGAAAAGGTCACGGAACCAACACAGAGTGGAGTAGCTCGGCCGGTGTATGGATGCCAGGTGCAAACGTTTGGCACTTTATGCAATGAGTAACAAAATGATTACAGTCCTTCAACATAGTAGTCCAGTAGTATCCAGCACGCAATATCTTGCTGGATAGAGACCGACCACCAGCATGGTTCCCACAAATACATTCATGAAATTCTTTCATCACTAAAAGAGTGTCCTTCTTGGACACACAATGCAACATATAAGCAGCTCTCCCCATCCTGTATAGTTTATTCGCGACTATCACAAACCTTGCTAAAATCTTCTTAACTTGTCGGGCTTTTTACTTATCATTGGGTAAAACATTCTGCTGAAGATACTTGATGATGGGAGTCATCCAATTGGTTTCCTCCTCGACTACAAGCACCTCCTTTTTTTCAATGCTTGGCAACATTAAGGTTTCCTGTATCATCGACTTGTTCATCCCGGACCCTTTGGTGCTAGCTAGACGAGCTAAGATGTCAGCCCGGGTATTTTCTTCCCTTGGGACATGGCAAATCTCAAAAGCCTCAAATTCCTTACAGAGTGATAGTGCCTGCTGGACATACTTTATCAGAATGAGATCCTTTGCTTGAAAACTTCCGCTCACCTGCCCGAAAACTAGTTGTGAATCCGTTCGAATAAGTAGGTGAGTCACCCCAACCTCTAAAGCCAACTTCAGGCCGGCTATCAAGGTCTCATACTCAGCTTGATTGTTGCTTGTTTGAAAACTAAATCGCAACGAATACTCCAGTATTATATCTTCAGGACCCTCCAGGACTATACCAGCTCCGCTCCCTTTCAAATTCGATGATCCGTCTATGGAAAGAATCCACCTTGTAGACGAATCACTTACATACGGGGAGCTAAATTCCACCATAAAATCTTCTAGAAGCTAAGACTTTATGTTGGTGCGCAGAGTGAAGTCGATATCATACTCGGACAACTCCACTGCCCAAGACACCATTCTTCCCGCCAGATCTGGCTTCTTAAATATTTGTTTTAGGGAAAAGTTCGTTCTCACCAGGATAGGATGCATGTGAAAGTAATGTCTTAGCTTCCGGGAAGTTGTCACCGATGCTAGTGCCAACTGCTTAATTTTTTGGCATCTTAACTTAGTTCCCTTCAGCACTTTACATACAAAGTATATCGGACGCTCTTCGGCCTTTCCTTCGTGTACAAACACGAAACTAATGGCATGATCTGATATGGTGAGATATAACACCAGCTGAGTATTCTCTCTTAGTCTAGTTAAAATTGGAGGAGTTCACAAAAACTGCTTGACCTCCCGGAATTCCTGCTCACATGCATCAGTTCACTCAAAATTCGCCCTCTTTCTAATAGCCGCGAAGAAATGAATCGACTTGTCTCCTGCACAAGATAAAAAATGGGACAACACAGCCAACCGACCAATTAGTTGTTGCACTTCGCGTATTGTAGTCGGACTTCTCATATCAATAATCGCTTAACATTTATCCGGGTTAGCTTCTATTCCCCGACTTGTAACATGAAGCCTAAAAACTTTCCAGCCTGCACCCCGAAAGTACATTTGTCTGGGTTCAGGCGCATGTTGTATTTTCGAATCGCTACAAAAGTTTCTTCAATGTCTACAACATGTTTGCAATCTGCAACAGTCTTGACCACCATGTCATCCACATAAACCTCAATATTTTGCCCTATCTGTGGAGCGAAAACCATATCCATGAGCCTCTGGTAGGTCGCGCCAGCATTCTTCAATCCAAACGGCATCACCTAATAGTAATAAATCTTCCGGTCTGTCATGAAGGTTGTCTTCGAAGCTTCCGCCGGATTCATTTTGATTTGATTGTATCCCGAATAGGCATCCAAAAAACTCAGAAGTCGGAACCCTGAAGCGCCATCAATCAACCGATCTATGTGTGGCAAGGGATAAGGATCTTTTGGAGATGCTTTATTAAGATCCGTGAAGTCCACACACATTCTCCACTTCCCAGTTTTCTTCTTGACCATGACCACATTAGACAACCATGTTGGGTATTGAACTTCGCCAATGAATCCAGCTTTGACTAGTTTCTCAACTTCCTCTGCAACGGCCTTCCCATTTTCTTTACCGCTTTACCGCTTCTGCTGAGATATCCACTTCATATCTAGGTCGAGATCCAGATGATGACACATAACTTCTGGGTTGATCCTGAGCATATCCGTGGGTTTCCAAGCAAAGAGATCTAAGTTCTGCCTCAGAACCTGGATTATCCCAGCCTCTTGCTCGACGGAAAGTTGCGTTCACAGGTGAGTAATTTTCAAGGTGAGATCCGATCCGCTTCTTTTCTCTCTCGAGGAGTCGACTATCTTTTAGGGTCCTCCCTAGGATCGATGTCCACCACATTAACTTTATGGTCTGTCGGGCTCTGAACAGGTACCGGCTTTTTCTTAATCTTCATGTTGCCCTTGTAGCATTTCTCAACGACCCGACAACACCACCTCACCTAATTTAGTGGGTATTTAACAAAGAGCGGCCTATGATGATATTATAGGGTGATGAAGCATTGACTACTAGGTATCAGACTCGGGCATCCTTAGCATTCTCATTGGTTCCAAAAGTGGTTAACATTGGGAGATGACCCAGAACCTGAACCTGTTTGCCGAAGAAGCCTACCAAGGTTCCATTGAATGAAATTAACTCTTTGGGGTCAAAATCCATTCTCTTGAAGGCTTCCCAATACATGACATCAGTCTAACTACTTGGATCAACCAAAACCCGCTTTACGCCCCAGTCTTTGATTTGCACTATAATGACCATGAGGTTGTTTTCATGAGGAAAAACGCCTTTCGCATCTTCCCGGGAGAAAGCTATCATTCCGGGATCATCACGCATTACACCCCGCGCATACCTCTTCCGGGCTGCACTAGTGGATCCACCTCCAACAAACCCTCCAGAAATGGTGTTGAGCGTATGTCGGGTTAGTCTTGCCTCACGAACTTCCTCAACTTCCTTGCCCTTCTTTTTGACGGTGAACCAGAGGCCTCCTCACACCAAGCTTCCAGATTTTTTCCCATCGCGACATTTACTGCGTCAGGCCTCCATGGCTTAGGAAACAAATTCAAATGGTTCACGTATCTCCAAATATCTTCCCTTCTGGCATTCAACAATGTGAAGGTTTTGCCCGATCTTAAGATCTGACGGCTCAGTGATTAAGGTCGTTTCTCCCAGGCACGATCCCGGGATGTTGACTGATCTCGAGGTCGTGCCTTTTGATCCGAGCTATCATCTCGCCCCTTGCCCTTTTCTCTAGCATATCGGGATCTCTTCTCCATATTGCTTTCTTCGCCCTTCACATAACATTCAGCTCGGGTAATGATTTCGTCCATGCTCTTGGTCGGTTTTTGATCCAGAGACTCGTCGAATTGCCCGGCCTTTAGTCCATGCTGAAATGCCTCCACAAAGATCTCCTGATTGGGGTGAGAAACCTTTATGGTCTCTTCATTGAACTTGGCCATGAAATCTGGCAGTGATTCTGCTGGACGTTGCCTGACGCTGAACAACGAGGTGGTGGCCACCTTTCGGTGACGGTTTACAGAAAACTGTTGGATTATTTCTTTATTGAAATCCTGGTAACTAATCACGGAGAACCGTGGCAAGCCCATATATAAAAGTAACGCGGATTCCCTAAAAGTGTCAGCCATTAGCTTACATTTCAAGGAATCTATTGCTCCTGTTAACGCCATTGTGTTATTAACTGAAATGATATGCTCCTGAGGATCAATTTTTCAATCGTATCTTGCTAGGACGGGAGGCTTGAAATTCTCAGGATCAACATCATCCCAAATAACCTGAGATAAAGGTTGTGGTTCCAAGAGCTCTGCCTCTTGTTCTTCTGTTTCATCCAAGCTCCTTTGTTGAAGAGTCTGAACACTATCTTGTAGGGTGTCATTGTGCTGACGCAAATCGTCTATCATAGCCAACAATTGTGCCAGGTCCGGCGGATCGGTTGGTGGTGGTGTTGACATCATGTTATCGAATATTGTGCGGTGGCCTGGGATAAATTTCACCGAGGCCTCACAGTGGACGGCAAATGTTCTTGCAGGAAAAACTTATATAAAAGTATTGAGGGGTTTGGAGGCTCAAGCTAAGTATCTTGAACTCCAAGCTAAAATGTCTTGCTTATCCTGCTGGTGGGAGTCCCATTTATAGATGTATTGAGACCTCCGTGTTCAATGCCTGTAACGGCTATGCCTTTCCAGTTTCATAACTGAACTACCTTTAAGAAGAATAACGCCCGCCGCTCACAAATGATGACCCTAAAGTGTAACGCGCGCCGTCAGGATTAATGTGGCAGTTACACCTTTGATGACTGGCTTGGACGTAACGCTCGCATTATTGCCGAGCTAGATCATAGCTCGTAAGGACGAATTATATGTCCGGACCAAACTCCGATCTCCATGTTTTTTGGCAGAGGAGCATGCTCGACTTCTTCCTTATCTCTTCCGTCTTTATAGCTCGACTGAGATTTTATATAATCACCGACAAACACAAGTTTTTGAGATTGTGTAGCTATATCTATTATGATATATAATTTCTCGAAAGTAGTAATTATAAACCTACTAACATCTACAGCCAAATGATCTAAATTGAGCATTAAAGTGTTGTAATGAAAACCGGAGGATCATGGTCCCAAATGTTCTCTCGAGCGAGCAGTGGATTTGTATTTCTCCACTTCTGTAATAAAATTGTATGTATTTCATATCTTTTGAAGACACGTGTTTATTTATGGGAAAAAAATACAAGTTATAAAAAATAAAATAGAGTTGGATGGAGCCTATTACTTTTACTTTAAAAAGCAATCCGTGTCCTATCTCATATGGTAAAACAGTTCCTTACTGCAATCAATAATTTAAAAAGGTACTTAAACCAACCCGAATTAGACTAATTATATTATTTCAAAATTAATCCACAACAAATAGTGGTGAATAAACAACATCATTTGATTTCTTTTCACTTATAATTTCCACCAACAAAATCTCAAAATAAAAATATACTACTCAAATTATGAGGTGTTTCATAAAAATGATCAAACTTCCAAAACATCTACTTGAATCTTCTTCACATCCTCCAAGTTTTCAAAATCTCTTTTCATCAATCATTCAAGCGTTAAATATCTATTTATTTGCATCATCCTTCATATCTACAAATAAAATAAATAAATAAACAACTTTGTCCATAAAATAAATAACTCACCAAAAAAACTAACAAAAACCAATACATATACTAATCTTTCAATTTTTTATTTCTAATTAAGGTAAGCTTATAAAAATCAAGATCATTAACACTGAGAGGAACTCATGCTATTCTAAGTGTATTGTAGTTGCAGAAGCAGAATATTGAACCTGTGAGAGGAACCCATATACTATTCTAAGTGTACTTCCATTGCTTTTTTATGCTTTTAATTAAATTTACATGTGAGAAGACATTTCTTACTCCAAATGTACACTACCCTCGAAGCATGCACTCATTACCAAATCCATGCATGAAACTATAGAATCTCAATGTGAGTGTTCAAATTTAAGCCCCTAAAATAAACTATTAAGAATGAAAGATAATCATATAATTATAAATTCTCAAGTCTAAAAAATTACAACATGTCTTATTGGCATTCTTCACTTACCATAGTATATGATGCGGTAGATTTTTTCTTTTGTATCAACTCCATTTCTGTACAGCAACTGGATTATTATTTCAAAGAAACATTGATTCATGCCTTCAATTTAGGCCAAAGTGATTCACAATGAGAGTTTTTCAGGTTTCTTAACTTACCTTTGTAAATCTTTTGTGAATAGAGTTGATCCCTGCAAGAACAAAAATTAATTAGTGTTTGCTAGAAAATTCTCAATAGAACATTAAGTGGCTTTATGTTAAAGAGGGTTAATCTTACTGGTTGTATAATGTTTCCACCTGTATCATGACATCCATTACATGTTTGTTGGAACAATGAGGCTTCTCTTAGGATATCTATTGTTTGGGCACTTGAAACTGTAGAACAAAAAAAGTGTTGGCATGGGGCTAATGTAAAATTGGTGCTAATGTAATCCATCAAAAAAACAATTTTTCCATCTACTTGGATTTAGTACGATGATTCATAGACATAATCAATAAGAAAGAAATCCATTTTAAACACTTAGAGGAAATTACTACACGTAGTTCACCTCTTGAAAGAGCTTGTTTTAGTATGTTAGCAAGATGCACGTGACAAAGAAGCCCTCATGCCACATGCTGCAACAAACATCATCTGTCATGTAACTAACCATGTCAAACCTGCTACTGCCAGAAACCTGCAAGCAAAAAACAGAAAATCATCACACCATGATAACATCACAACATACACCATGATGCACTATTCAAACCCAAAGGCGGTGATGCACTTCAAACAATTCATAGGTCAGCCATGGCCATTCATCACAAACTCAGTTCATGACAGTTCAAATCCATAGCAGTGTTCTAAGACCAGTATAGAAACAGTAATGAATCCTAGCTTAGTTGTCCTAGCTTGTAATCTTCTCCTCTGTAAACCATTGCTCCATCTTGTTTTTCAGTTTCGGTAGTGATACGCTGTCGCAATATCTTAATTTTCCAGGAACAATGATTTACACAGCTTTATTGTATCTGCAGGGTTGGTAACATAAAAAAGATATCAACACAAAAGGTTCACATGGACGTCAGATTTTAACTTGCATTGATTTGGTTTTTAGTTTATTATTACAAACAAATCAAAATTTTCCATGTAATTTAAATTCTTTCATTTTTGCATACATGTGTGCCCGATAGTGCGATCAGATTCATAAATTTCATGATCATTTCCACCCTGCTCAGTTAAAATGAAAAAGTAGGTAACTAGTTAATGTATTTTGTCCCAGCCTTGAGAGCAAACATGTAGAGTATATTTAACATATAATTAAATTGAGACTTGTCTTACTAAATATCAAAATACCTGAATTGCTAAATAATATAAATGTGTCACCATAAAAAAGCCCCAAAATTCACAGCTCCGTCCGCCGTCTCAGTTCCCGTACAGAAATGGTAACATAGTGATAGCTTCATTCTTGAGATGACCATGTCTCCAATGGATCATAAACAGAAATGAGAGAGAGAGAGAGAGAGAGAGAGAGAGAGAGAGAGAGAGAGAGAGAGAGAAGGAAATCAGGTAATTGAAATTTTAAAGGGATGGTAGAAGTGTTGGTTGTGCCAAGTGTCCAATACTGATTGGAAATTAGAAAAATGGTAGGGTTTATTTTGTTAATTACTGTTTTATCCATTTTGTAGTGTAAATGAATTTGAAGGAAAGGGTAATTTGAGTTGTTTGGGCAATTGATTAGTAAAGGATTGATTTGTAGTGTAAATGAATTTGAAGGAAAGGGCAATTTGAGTTGTTTGGGCAATTGATTAGTAAAGGATTGATAGTAGATAGAAGCAGATAGTAGATACCTATTAAACAAAAAATTTCACTAATTTACCACCAAACTTATTCTTCTGTGAGTTTAATCCTACATATTTCTTGGTCATCTCTTGATTCTTTTTGCCGTTGTATTTTTCAAAACCAGCATTTTTCTAAAATGTTTGAGCTTGCAACTCTTGATCTGATTCTTGCACTCCCTTTCTTTCAAGAATCATTAGTCTATGTGCTTAAAATGATCCTATATGATCTTCCATCTTCAAAGTCTTTAAGGTACCATATTATTAAGAGGAACATTATCAAAATAAAGAGTAAGTGATTTCATTACCTTTTTCAATCACCGTCTTCTTAGTCATTCATCACTTCACCACAGCTCTTTATAGTGTACACTAGGCCTTGCACCTTTGATGCATAAGTTGCAGCAGTTTCATTCCTATCTATATTTGTAGTATTTCATATTACATTCACAAAGATTACAACATAGAGCTCTTCACCTTTTCTCCTCCTTAATAGTATTTGATCAAAAGATCTCACGCCTACTTTGCATGCTCAACATGAGAAATTTTATCAAAATTTACAGCATCTATTGTTGCTTGAGTTGAATACGTGACCTTTGCAGTCATTTCTCTTTTGATCTTTGTGAAGATTCTTATGTGCTTTTGTTGCACTTGCAAGGAGTTCTTAGACTTCATTGATAACCACCTCAATAGCATCTTGATAACCAAATATCTCAAATCTTGACATCAAGAGTTGAAAGTGGTTACGAAGACTATTACCACCCGTCATCTTTACTCGATTGATAATGTTTGTAAACTCAAAATATGCATAATCTACACCTTGAATCAGTGCTCGTGATACTAATTTGTTAGAACAAACGCTTACTTGCACTATAGGAAAAGAAAGGTTGATGAAAGTATGAGATTAAAGATGTGAGAAAATAGTAAATTTTGTCAATGCGATTGAATTATCATACACTATTTATATACTATCTCTCAAACCTAACTATATAAACTTCTATAGCTAGTAACCATTCACAAAGTTAGTTGTAATATCCAGTGATCAACTTTAGTAACTTCTAATTGACCTATGATTGAATAAATTTAGGACAGAACTGACTCTTCCAAATAATGTAATTTTAAGATGATTGACTTTTGTATGCACAAAGATACGTAGAGCTTTTCATGATTAAAGTTATCTTCTTATATACATGATATTTTTTTATATTTTATTTGATATATTATAGTTGAGTTTATAGTAAATGACAAGCAAGTATTTATCAGTTTCTACTCGACTGATTTACTCCTCATGAATTTCTGAAAGATATTAATGAAATGCTTGTTCTCCAGTCTGAAGGATCTAAACGGATATTCTTCAAGTTAAATATGGAAAACTTATACAAGTGGTTTCGTGGTGTAGTTGGTTATCACGTCAGTCTAACACACTGAAGGTCTCCGGTTCGAGTCCGGGCGAAGCCAAAATTTCAATCTCTTTTTCATCTTTCATCATCACTGTTGAAACAAAAGAATAAACCGTGTTCGTGGTGTAAAACGCCCAAAAATTGAACTTCAATGAAGTGGAATCCAACATATACCTTGCATTCATTTGGAACATTATTCAAGTTAACAGTATAGAAAACATTTAATCTCTTTTTCCATGTGGTCTGTTTCCAGTGTCGTCATCGGTGCTGTCTGCACCAGTTTGTTCCTGTATTGGCTGCTTTTTTATTCTGTGTTTTTAGACTGGTTTTTTCTGCTGAAATGTTGTAAGTCACTTCTGCTGATGTTGTAAGTCACTGTGCTATGGGGCTGATTTAGGTGATTTTGCAGTAGTAGCAATGTTGTGGCATTGTATGTATTTTGGTTAGGAGGTCCTTGTGGTTTAGGCTCTGTTTTCTTAGCAATGTTGTGACATTCTGTTCTATTTTTTGTACTAAAGGCACTACCTGTGCTTCTTTTTTGAATGCATCATTTGGCTTTTCCAAAAAAAAATAAATAGTGAAATCAAATCCAATTACATTTGATCTTAATAGGACAAAAATCCAATTAAACCTTACAATTTTCATTCCTGCTTTCAGATTTGTGATTCCTGGATAAAGGAGTAATGCTGTTGTTAGTTTATGCAATTTATTACAATAATAACTGGATAAATTTTATGCAAATATTGTTTGTGGTAAATACAAAGCTCATAAAAACATGTTCATTTCGGTATAATACAAAACCAGATGGATGTGTAAACACATAAGCCAAAAGCCCAAACAAGTTTGGTCTAGCAGATGCATAGACACAACAATCAATTGAAGCTCCACTGAGGAGACTTGTACTGTTTCAACTATGCAACTAAATATACAACCATTTTAAATCCTAAAATGGTGAGGGTGTTGTTTCCTCTTATTCTGATGAAGGAAATAAATGTCTGTCGTCAAAGAAATTGGTGTTGGATCCATCTCACTTCTGGTTTTGTTCCACCTTTGCTCGAACCTTTTGTTCCAAAACAGATATTTCAGTCTCAAGGCTGAACATTCTGTTCAAAGCATGCATGTTCTCAAGGGTCTCGGATAGAGTGCGGTCGTCACTCCCATCACACCTTAAATGTTGCATTGGACCATGAAGCATCCTATTCACAATACCCCGACTGAGATCATCCACAGCTTTCCGCGTCTTCTTTGAGATATCATCGCCCATCTTACCCAAGCATTTTTCAAGCTCAGCAACCCTGATCCTTTCAGCATAGGCCCTCAATTTTTTAATGGTGGGAACAGTTTCCAGTGAGTCCCTCCAAGCTTCAAATTGGTTTAACTCTTCATTAATGATCACCTGTGCTTCCCTTGCTTTTCTTAGCCGATCCTCTTTGTTCGCAGCCACAACCTCTTTAAGGTCGTCAACATTGTAAAGTCGCACAGATTCAATCTCCGAGACACACGAACCAATATTCCGAGGAACAGAAATGTCAATGAAAAGGCGATAGCCTCCAACATTTTGACTTGTTTGAGGAAGGTCCTTGACGTCGTCTTTCATGAATAATGGGGTTTCTGATGCTGTACTGGTGAAGATTACATCTGCTTCACCAGCACATGAGAGCATTTCTGAAAGAGGTTTGTGAATTATTTCAATATCCTTCAAATCTTCGCGTATTGCTGCGACTCTTTCCTCAGTTCTATTGACAACAACCACCTTTGTGCAACCTTTTGAAGCCAAATGTTTGATCACTAGCTTTCCCATCTTCCCAGCACCGATAACCAGCATTCTCGCACTCTCATGAGAGGCTCCAGGTAGCTTCATATAGGCCAACTCAACAGCAGCTGAGCTCACAGAAACTGCCCCAGCAGCAATATTAGTCTCGGCTCTAACCCTTTTTCCGACAGTTATTGCATGTTTGAAAAGACCGCTAATGTTTCTTCCAAATCCATTAACTCCTTGTCCAACTTTGACAACTTGCTTAACCTGAGCAAGGATTTGACCTTCTCCCAATACAAGAGACTCAAGACCCGCTGACACTTGAAAAATATGTTGTGTGGCATCTTTGTTGTAAAGTAAAAACCGGTGCTCACAAAGCTCTGAAACAGGAACGGAACTTGTCTGCAAACAAGAACACGAGTCTTAAATATTTTGCAATGCACTACATATACCATTTAGAAGATAAACTTGCTACTTACTTTAGACATCCATTCCATGACCTCTTTGACACCACGATGTTGGGATAGAGCAACAACATATATCTCCATCCGGTTACAGGTACTCAGAACAGCTGCTTCTTCAATATGATTGAGACTGCACAGCTCTGCAATAGCTCTAGGCCATTCTGCTTCCGGTATGGCAAGCTTTTCACGCATTTCCACTGGTGCAGTGTGCACACTGAGCCCAATGACAACAATGCTGCTCCTTTCCTTTGTATATCCTGTTAAAAGTTAATTGTATAAATTACTCAAAACTCTCAACTTGCAAGTTTCAGAAAATTAACCATTACAAATCATTGACCAATGAAAAGTATGTAATCTCCTATTTCTTTCTCTCCTTCGGTAAATAACCCTCTAGACATCACCACACATATCACAAAAGCTACAAGTCTTGTAAACATTGCCGTGTAATCAGTGATGCATCATAAAAAGCCCAACCAGTAAAAGAAACATAACAAACAGAAACAGATCTCCTCTGTGAAGTAAATAGACTCAACATCACTAGTGAAAAAAGAAAGATAAAAGAATGGTTAAAAGAATTCCATCCTTAAAAATACAAATGGAAAAAATAATGTTTCTTAGGCTATGATTGGATATTGTAAAACAAACGGATCGGAATGGAGCGGAAACAAATAAGCATGTCATTCAATTGTTTGGATATTTCCCAACGGAAATAGGGCTATATTGTCATTTTGTCCAAATCGGAGGGTACAAAAATGATGGAAAGCAATGGAATGGGTTTCCATCAAGTTCCGCTCCATTCCATCCGTTTTTTAATTAGTCCAAAGTCTCACGTATGTTTGGATTGATGGAATATGATTGAATGAAATTGAGCGGTATGTAATCTGAATCCATTGTTTGGATTTGCAATAACGGACCGAGCATAATGAAACATGATAGAATCGATTTTCATCCAATCTTTCAATTTTCATTCCCCAATAAATTTACTGTGTATGCAATGGAATAAACTAACTTGTTTTGTTCCGTCCTGTCAATTATAAGAAAATACACAAACAATAGAATTTTGGTTCTATTGTATTCCGTCCATCAATCCAAACATAGAATGCTTATATTATAGTATTCAACATCTGGAGAAGCAGTAGAATACTTTCATAGATAAAGGTTAGTAACAGGTAAAAAAAATCAACATTTTCACCAAAATGCAAATTCACTGCTGTCTAACATAACTCATAGGTTTAGAGATTTACTTACTATCAGCTGAAGAAGTTTTGAGCAGCTCAAGAGGAGAGAGGGAGTTACTGGTGCCATTATTTTGAGCATCACAACGAATAATCCCTTTTTGAATGAAGGTTGTTCTGGGTTTGGTTAGAAGTGAAAAATGGGATAGCCTTGAAGAAGATTTGAGGAAAAGAGAGTCGAATTTGGGAGCGGAGAAAGTGGTTGAAACTGCCATTGTGAGAGAAGAGCCCTAACCCTAGAATTGGATTTGAAACGGAGGTGGAAGAAAAAAACGGTGTAAAATAATTGACCCTTCCTTCCACACAGAGACACAGACACGATGATGGGTTTTTAGAGAGAAAATGGTTTGGGATGTGTTTCTGTGAGATTTGATTGGCTTGTGTAGCGCGCGTTTTATCCACACTCTCTCCTTTATGGACCCTACTCCACAATCCAAATTTCACTATCTTTAATGTAATGTTTTTTTATGTTTAAGTTTTTTTACTGGTTTTCATTTTTTAAGTTAATATATGGATATCTTTAAGTGTAAAAATAGAAGATTAATAAAAATAAATTTTACAAGGATAATTTTTATTTATAGGAACAAAATTTTAACATTTTAATATTTTAGGAGATATTTAAAAAATAATTAAAGAGGGTAAATCAAAATTCACCAATATGATAAAGGACAATTGTGCATTTAACCCTTAATTTAAATGTTTGAGAATTTTTGTTTAAATAAATTTAATCGTATTTAATTATAATCATTTTAAATTTGTAATTAATTTTGGAAAATCATGTGGTTTTAAATTTTACAACTTAAAAAAAGTATTGTAAAAAACATACACCTTTCAACCATATTTATAAACAACAAAAATATTTTAATTTTTAATTACTATTATAACTAAAAAGTCAATTATTACTAAATTATGTAATATTATAATTTTTAATGTACTCTTCTATTTCATTTTTTAATATTCTATTAAATTTAATAAAAATAATATTATAATAAATTTAATTAATATTTTCACCAAAATTTAAAAAAGTAACTATACTAAATTGTATTTTTTTTATAATTGTGAAAAAAAATTCTATTGCATATAAATATATTTGAAAAGTGTATACTCTATTCATCTTACAATAAGTGTTTTTTATTTTAATTTAATTTTAAAGTATTTATTCTTATATAATTTCAATATAGTACTATTTTTGTTCAATACTATCCTTATTTATATTTAAAATGATCCAATTATGATCACTTCCCTGAAATAAACTTAAGTTTTTTTATAAAAAGAATTCAGTTAACCAATGCATGTACATTCATGAGTTATTGTTAGATTCCTAAATACTATTATACCTCTCTCTTGGTACTACTACTCAATTTCAGTCAATTGAATTAGTGTCTCTTGGTATTATTATTACATAATTAAAATCTACTAAAGAAAAGCATAAATATGGCTTCATCAGACTACATTATTAAAAACTTTTCACCATTTCTCACTATATGCCAAAATAAATAAGGTTGTAATTATAACTTTCAACCAAAATTAACAAATTAAAAAAATATAAATTGATTGTGAGGATATTTTAATGTTAACATATTACTTTAGCACTAAAATTAATAATTATCTTAAAAGTGTGTAAAATTCAAAGAGAATATAAATATGTTTGATAAAAATAACGGTTGACTGATAAATTAGCTGATAACTGATAGTTTATAATTTATACTTAATGATTGAGATTGATAGCTGATAAACTAATTGAAGTGGTTGATAATATTAGCGGTTCAACTAACTTATAAATATAAAATTATATAAAAGATATTTAATATAATTATTTTACAATTTTTTAAATTAAAATAAATTATTGAGGATAAAAATAGATTTTTATTAAAATAAGAAGGATAAAAAAGGAAGAAAAAATAATTAACTATAAGCTATAAGCTAAAATGCTATTTGAAATAACGTCTGTAAAATAAACTATAAGTTAGCAAAATAAGTTATAAGTTCGTGATCAAAAGACCGTTACTAAATAAGTCTAAAATATTATATGAGCTTATAAGCTATAAGTAATAAGCTATAAACCATAAACTCAAAAATTTGTCTTACCAAACATACTCTATGAATTGTTAGACGTGGAAATATTTGTTAATTATGTTTTAAAAATTGAATTTCAAAAAAATTTGTTACTAGATTTTTTAAAAGATTTTATTTTATTTTTTCCTCACATTATCAAATTTATATGAATTTTTATTTTACTTTACAAAGAATAGATTGCATCTTGCTATCAAATGTGCTTTTGTAACTTTGATACCAAAATCCACTGAAGCAACAAAATATGAAATTTTTTAGACATATTGCTTGTTGTACAATTGTGTACAAAATTATTTCAAAGATCTTGACCAAAAGACTCAATTTTTGTATTAGTAAGCTCATCCGTGACAGCCAGTCAGCCTTCATCCTTAGGAAGTTGATTCAAGATAACATAATACTTGCTCATGAGCTCATAAGAGGATATGGCATGAAACATATTTCACCTAGATGCACTATTCAATTGGATATTCAAAAAGCATATGATATTGTGGAGTGGCATGCGTTGGAGATTACAATGAGATAGATGAGTTCCCCCCGTATATTTATAAATTGAATCATAACTTGTGTGAAAACTATCTCATATAGATATGTGATAAATGGAAACCTTAGTCCTTGTTTGAAAGAAAAAAGAGGACTAAGGCAAAGTGACTCAATATCACCCTTAATGTTTGCCCTAATTATGGAATACATGCACAAAAGTTTGAGAAAACTTCAACAAAGGCTTGATTTCAATTTTCACCATAAGTGTGAGAAGCTAAAGATCAGTAATATTTGCTTTGTTGATGATCTCATGCTTTTCATTAGAGGAGATGTCATTTTTGTCCAAATCATGATGCCGTAGATCACTTTATTCTCTAAAGCAATTGAATTAAAGGCAAGTCCTACTAAGTGCAAGGTTTTCTATGGGGTGTGTATAAGGTTGACTAGAAGAAAATGCTAGAGATAACAAGTTTTTCTACAGCCAAAATTCCCTTCGAGTACCTTGGGGTACCCTCTCTAACAGGAAATTGAACATACATCAGTGCAGACCTTTAGTTGACAAAATTCTGGAGAAACTTAAACATTGGACTTCCAAGTTACTAAGTTATGCTAGAAGATACCAATTGATCATAAGTGTGTTGTTTGGAGTGACTGTCTACTAGATGAATGTATTCCCCTTACGTAAGAGTGTCATCAAACACAATGAGAGCATTTGTAAGAATTTTTCGTGGAAGGGAAATGTTGAGATGACCAAAAAGGCACTTGTAGCTTAGAATTTTGTGTGTAATCATAAAGGAGCGGGAGGTTTGAATGTGGCATCTTTAAAGGAATGGAATGTTTCCACAATGGAAAAACTATTCTGGAACATACAAGCTAAAATGGATAAGCTGTGGGTAAAATGGATTAATGCCTACTATTTGAAGAGACTATCTTCAAATGCAAGGATATAATCAAAGATACCATGGCTTAGGGGACTACTTTGCAAATTGGAGTATATAAAAGAGTCGCTGTTTATAGGAAACTCAGAGGTAACATGAACTAGTTGGAGTGGAAACAAATTTTCTTTAACAATCAAGCTAAACCGTGAGCAAGATTTACCTTTGTCTTAGTTTATTGGGTAGATTATCAACAAAAGACATGTTGCACAAATTTGGTATAACTGGATATCAGACTTGCAACTTCTATAGAGATTATGAGAGTATGGAACACATTTTATATACTCGTAGTTTTACAAAGCAAGTTTGGCAAGAGGTGTTACAGGCTATTGGGTATTACAAAAATCCTCTAGGCTGGAACAATGAAAAGAAGTGGATCACTGAGGAAACCTCTAGGAAGGGATGGTGCAGGGATTTATTGAAAATTGCAGTGGTTGATAGCTTCTATGGCATATGGAGACATCACAATGATATTGTATTCAACCATGTACCGCTCGATCCGCTTATTGCTAAAACCACCATTCATGAAGTTATGGTTAGGAGTAGATTGCATAAGGTTATTAGGGCTTATTTTAGTAACTATAACATGAGCATCAATCCCTAAGTATGTTTGTATAGGAGATAGGATGAGTAAATCATCACTTGGATCTTAGGATCGGTTGTACTTAATTACTTTTTTAAATAAAAAGTATTTTGATTCCAATAAAAAATATAGCATGAAGATTAATTATTATAATTTTAAAATTTTAAATTTCAAAGATTAATTGTTATAAATTTCAAAATTTTAAAAATTTAAAGTCACATTAGTATCTTTTGTTGGATAAATAAATTCAACGTCACCCTTAGAGTTTCAAATGAGCTTAACATTCCAATCTATGATGCCTAGAGTGAGCATACAAACCTCGTTTTAGACGCAACTCCTGAAAACTCTACTATAAAAAAATAAAATTGCGTCCTTACTAGCAGAATTGTTTTTATCGCATTGGTAAGCGCTTGATCATATAAGTGATATCGAAGTCTGATTATGAATTTGAATCTCTCCGACAAACTGGAGGTAGATTGTTGGATAAATAAATCTAAGATCATCCTTACAAATTCTAGTGGACTTAATATCCAAACCATGATACTTTTAATGTATTGATAAGAGCTTATCCTATATTTTTACCATCTTTATCAACTATCAATATTTTTTCATCAACTATCAATATTTTTTATCAGTCTCTTAAAGTAACTTTTGAAAGTTTAAAACATAAAAATAAGTAATATAATAATAAATTAAATAATTTATTTTAAAAACTCTATTATTTAAACGAGTTTTGACAGCACATGCTTATTTACATTAAGGAGAGAATTTTTAAGCACATGTTAGATTAGTTAGATAAATAGTTTTGGAGGAAATTAAACTTTAATTTTGATTAGAGTTTTAGAGTGCATTTTCTTTGTAAAATAAAAAAACTTGACAAAACAATATTATAGAATTACATAATACCGAATAGTATAAAATAATTTTTTTCTGTTGTACTGTATTTGACAAAAAAAAAAACTCTATTTTATTTAATATATTGATGCATCTGAAAAAATAATATAATTATAATATTATTTATGATATTTAAAATATTAATATTTGTATTGAAATATTAGATAAAGGATGAAAAGTATAATTTTTGTACTTTATTTTATATGTTTATACTCAGACAAAATAATATTACATTTATTAAAATATTTTTATTTATATATAAAATATTAGTATTTATGAATCAACATATTAAATGATAAGTAGGACAGAGATTTTTTTTACTCTACTTTGTTTGATGTGTGGATGCAGCTGACAAAAATAATCTAACTTTTATTATATTATTATTTATTGATATATAAAAATATTATATTTATGAATCAAAATATTAAAAAATAAAATTATATTTATTTTTTAATAATTTATGTTTGGGATAAAAAATTATAGTTTAGTGGGTGGCAAAATTTATGTTTTTGTTGGATTTCTTACTGTATATTATTATATTTTATCCAATGTCACGATAAATTTATGTATCGAATAGGGTAAAAAAATTGTTATGTTCATCTCTTATTTTTTTAGCAATTTAAAGTTTAAATGCATTCTTAAAATTATGGTAACTAAACTTATTAGAATTTAAAATATATAGATTTCTTTTATAAGTGGAGTTTCTCCTTTTTATCAAAATAAATATAATTTATGCATTTTTTTATTTATTTATAAGGGTGTGTTTGTTTCACGTTATTAAATTATATTCATTGGAATCATATTCTTTGGAATAATATTCTAATTTATATGTTTGGATAAAAATAAATATTTTTAATTTACAAATTTATTTAATTTAAAAGTTATAGAAAATAAAAATAGTAATAATTTGTGAGTAGAAGTGAGAAGTTAGTGGTAGTTGGATTTATTCTTATAGTAATGTTGGATTTCCACCCTTTAATCATGTGAATAAGAAAAAAAAAATCATATACAAATAAGATTCTTGAGAATAAAATATTTCTTTAAATAATTTTTTTAAACTTGAATCAAACGTGAGAATGTTGCATTTCCACGATCATATTTTTTGAAATAAAACAAACACGCGATAATCTTTAAATAATAATAAAATAGAATTATTATTTAACTATTAAAAGTCAATTGTATGAACTCTTTAAATTATTCGTCCACTACAAATTCTTTATATTATAAAAATAATATTTAAATAATGTTTAATTTTAATTTTTTGATTCTCATCTCCTATTACAATATGAGTATGTCACTCACTTTTTAATTTTCACCAATTAAATCATAATTAAATATTAGATATATTTATTTTCTCTTTTGATTAAAATTTCAAATCTCTCTCACATTTTTTTCTTACAATTTCTTACTTTGATTTTAAGTTTTTTATCTACTTATTTATTACCGCTAAAAATATTAATAAACTATTTTCTAATTTTAATAAAATTAAAATTTATTTATCTCATAAATAGTATCAACACAACATCTATTTTATTTTAATCAACCATTTTATTAATTTAAGAGACAACATTCTTATTTTTTAAATATTAATATTTTTTCTTTCTTTATCTCACGATTCTTTTTTTTTTGTATAATTATTAAATACAACTAAATTTAAATAATTAGTATTCATTTTACAATTAAGTAAATTATTTTAAATTTCTATTTATATTTAAATATATTTTATATTTCATTAAATAATTTATTTTATCTCACATATCATTATCATCATAATATTTATTTTATTTTAATCAACGATTTCTTTTATTTAAAAAGTAATTTTTATTCTTAAATGTTAAATTTTTATTTTTTTTCCTCTATCTCATAAAAATTTTTATATGATTATTTAATACAATTGAATTTATATGATTATTATTAATTTATAATTTAATTATTTATTTTAAATTTTCATATATTTAAATACTATATTTTATACAATATCAAATACCTATGTAACATAAGAGATCCTGAATCAACAAAGTGTTCAATTTTATGCTTACAAATCATTACCCTTTTTACTAAGGAATCTTCCTTTGTTTCTACGCACCCTTTTCATAAAATGTGAAACTTAACAAAATCAATCCAGTTATTATGGTGCATAAATAACAACGTGGTACTCACAAAGTCATTGAATCTCCAAGGCATATACTTGAAATTGAATATCAACAAAAATAGGAAAGAAAATCCATACAAACTTATTAAGAGAAAAAGATAATGCAATGAGAGGTGGGGTACAGTACAAGAATATGTGATCCATATCACTCTTTGAGATTTCAAGGTCTCATTTTGCCACAATTTCACTGAAAAGGTTTAAACCATCCTAGCCATACACACAATTCTTAAAGATTCTGCTGTTATTGTTACCTTGTGGCCCCCAAAAACAAACATCTATATCACAATAGTTGGTAAGATATGATTATCATAAATTCACCAGAATCAAGAACCAAGTTGGAGAAGAAGCAATGTAATAGAGACAGTCTTGCCTTGATTGATGCACACAATCTTATAACTTAAGCATTATTCATATCTACTTTACATAAGTAAATACTCTTAAACAGATGTCTGTCTGAAAAACTGACTAATACTATGTGCTGCTCTTTTTTTTATACAATCAACATGTTGATTTGAAATTATGATTTTTATTTAGTAGTCTTTGACTTGAAATTATGTACTTTCCATTTATGATATTGCCATAGGGTGAGATCAAAGATTTCAGATATGCTTATTATGAAGGTACTTTCCAAGTATCCTTACCTGGTTTAATTTACTTTCCAACTATCAAATTTGCCTTGTACTAGTTTATTTTCTCTTAAAAATTAGCATCAAATATCATAATAGCTAGTTGCTTGCAACATATAGATCATATGTCAAATATTTTATTTCATTCCAAAACTACATTTACAGTGTGATGATGACATTTTTTAAGGGAATTTAATTTTATGGATAATTTAAAAGCTTCTATATTAATTCAATTATTTTTTTTCTTTTAAAGAATTTTCAAATAAATAAATTTTGATGAAATATTTTCTTGCAAATTGATTCTTAAAATGAAATATCTTCGCTTAATCATTTTGTTCTTACATGTCTTGTGCTTGAGGGACTATAATAAAAATATTTTTGATTAGATCTAACTATTATAAAATAAGTTCATTGAAGGTTAAAGAATTCCGCACATCAACTCTCCAACACGTAAATGGTATGGAATATTTGAGTAAGAAAGGGCGAGATCACATGGCAAACATGTGATTAAGCTCACCTCACTTCGAATATGTTTTATTTGGCATTTACTTTATCAAATTTACGTTAAAAACTCACGCTATATCAAATGCGTGGTTTCCTAACTTCACAAAAATCACATTAAAAATTGCATTGGAATGTAAAAATTTGTGGTTGAAAAGCTCAACTAAATATATGTTTTCATTGTGTTGTATCTCGTAGGAGAACGTTTCAAGCCATGTTTTAAGTAAGTCCAACAAAACTCTCTCAGTTAATAACTGAAGTATTCAAGGTCCTATGGATTAATCACATTTCCTACATTAAAGGAATAAGTTACATTCACCCCACTAGTGAGTCAAAACCCAAATATGTATAGTTGTGTTTATAGGTGTTAGAATCGATCTGTTGATCGTCTCCTCAATTGTATGACCACATCTATAAATACCTAGTCAGGCAACTAGGTAAGATTGATTCATTTTTCTTGTCTCAGAACCTAAAACTTTTTTGTGCTCAATAATGCGGGTAGTGTAATATCTATTATACTCACAACAAGTAGATTTGATGTCCATAATTGAGCTCCGTAAAACTGATTTAAATGATACTCTCACTTGAAAATTTTGTTGTCCTAACCACCATTCCACAATGTTAAGGTATGCTGCCAACATTAACAACACAACTAAGATGTCTTAGATGAGATCTATGTCACTATGGAAGAATTGTGTTGTCAAAATAAAACTTTTCTGAATAGCATTTTGAACCTTCAAGTTCAACAAAAATAACAACATTCTTGATAGGTTCCTCTTCAAAGGGAACTTATTCAAGAGAAAGGTGATTATGGATCCCGATCTTATATTGTGTTCGCTTTATAGGGCATATGTCGAGCATGTTTCTCACTTGTTTGTCACTTATGACTTAGTTAACAGTATTTAGCATATGATTTTTAACTAGTTAGGGTGACAAATAGTTCTTCATATGGATCTTACTATTCTATTTTAGAGTTTTCTTTATGTGATAGGGTGAAGTCTATGGAATTTTTTATATAATTTGACATGTTGTAATCTAGACCATCTGGATGGCCCGTGATGAGATTGTGTTTTTTAGTATTTCAATAAATGTGAAAGAAATGGAGGGGAAAAGTATTATTTTGGCTTGAAAGTGGTTTTTGAGTAAATCAGTGGAGAACTTATACACTTTCACTTAATGACTTCATAACTATATTCTTAAGACTATGTTTGGATTGACAAAACATAACGGAGCGGAGTGGAGCGGAACATGACGGAGCGGAGTGGAGCGGAGCGGAATGGGATATAGATTTCACTCTATTGTTTGGTTAATTTATTTAAAATCTCTTATTCCATCACATACACCCCAAGTTGAGGAACAAAAAATAGAGAATTTGATGTAATGAGATGGAATGCATTCCATTATGTTCCATTCCATTCCACCAATTATTTACACATCCAAACAATAGAACCTCATTAATTACCACTTCATTCCATTTCATTCCATCACATACCACCAATCCAAACATACCCTAAAATTATTTAACACTGACTTGAGATTTTGATCAGGTTTAGAGTGTATGTGTTTCTTTATTCTTCTATTGGTGGTCTAGTCTCTGATCTAGTGGTGGTGGTTTAACTAGTTTGAGCTCTAGTTTGATTCTTCATTATGGTCCACTTCTTTATAGATGTTTTCTAGAGTTTATTTTTAGTAGCTTGTTTTATTTTTTGCCTTGCATCTTTTCCTCTTTTGGGTTTATTTTGTTAGTTTTGTTGCAGTTTTTGGTGTAGCTTGTATCAAATGCTTATTGCGTTTGTATTTTATTTTGATTTTCTCATATTTTATTAATATTATTTTTTCTTTAAAAAACAATAACAACAATTGGAGATCGACGAACAAGAGGAAATATAAACCTCTGTTCATTATCCCTTATTCGTTGAGATTTGGTATGCGTCAATTCCAAATTACTTCAAAACGCCTTATTGCTGACTTTTAATGGAAAGTATGGCTCACGGGAGAATGTTACCGTCATCAACATCCAGATGGTGATAATTGAAGTAGTAGATTTCTTAAAATGCAGACTCTTTCAAACACACTGAAATGTTGACCAAATGACTCAAAATACCAAATAAAGTGAATTGTGTTGGTTGAAAATCTAAGTCATATTATAAAAAAATGGTTTATAAAAGTTTAATCTAATTTGATTTTAAATAGATATTAAGCTACATAATAGATGAAAGAATGATTAAAGAAGAGATAGAGAGAAGAAAATACATCATAAAATAAAAAATAGGCAATTTCTTAACCCACACCATACTTTTCTTAGGCACCACGTAAAATTCTAAAAATACCCCTAAAAATCGAAAATACATTTTTGGTTCACACCGTTTTTAAATTGTATTTTCAAAAAACCGGAAATGCATTTCCGGTTTCTAATATAAGTAAAATTGTTGCTATAACAACCAAAGTGGCATGTGCCACTTGGGGTGCAGGCACTTTTCTTTGTTAAAAACCGTAAGTGTATTTCCGGTTCTATTTTTTACTTTTTGAAGGGTGTATCTCAAAATGAATAAATTATAAGTGCATAGGGTGCGAACCGGAAGTATATTTCCGATTTCTGGGGGCACTTTTGGAATTGCATAGGGTGTTTTTCACCCCCTATGGGGTGGAATAAGAAATTCTCTAAAAAAATAATGAGATAAGGGGAGAGAACGTGCACCAAAGATTTATAGAGGTTCAACCTAATTATTTGACTTGCTCATATCCCAAAGAAATTCCTATTAAAAGTTCCACTAAGTTTATACGAGAGTTTTTCACATATTATGTCCACAAACCTTCTTACAAACAAACGAATATTTTAATCAGCTAATCTCACAAATCAAATTAGAGATTTTAACAGACTAATCTCATAAACCAACAAAATTTTACCATGATAAATTGAGGAACCAAACAGAGCTTTTTGCAAGCTAAACTCAATGATCGAATATCTTACGAGGCTAATCTCAAGAACAAGATAAAGATTTTTACAAACTAATCTCAAGAACTAAGTAGGAGCTTTTAACTGGTTAAGCTCAAGAAGCGGACTATAACTTCCTACAAAGATATAACTCAAGTGAAAACACTCTCTTGAATAAAATACAATATCGGCTCAACCTTTAATCTCACAAAGAACATATTGACCATTGATAAAATTAAGACTTCACTAAATGTCTTTCGACGTGAGGTGTTGTCATCATCAAAATCAACATGATTATTTAATAGTTTTAGACAGTTTAGCTTGCAAGCATGTATATCCATATTCTCCCCTCCCCCTCCCTCTTTTATGATGACAACACATCTCTCAGGGAGTTGTTAAAACAAAAAATATATGGATAAAAGGTTAGAGTGATTAAACTCCTATTCACAAAAAATACATCAAATTATAAAGATAGATAAAAAAAATATAAATATAGATAAAAGTGCAAGTACATAGATCACATGAAATTATTTAAGAAATTACTTAATATTAAATAGAATGGAAAAAGTTGCGGAAAATTAAACAAAATGAGGAAAAGTTATGAAAAGTAAACACGCTTAAATCATGAAACAAAAGTTGCGGGAAAGTAAACACATTTCTCCTTAATGTTTTAAAAGTCATAAAAATTTGTTAATAGAAAAAGGAACAAAAAATGGTACACTCGTACCTATGAACATAATCAATAACTTGAATCTACAAGAACTGAGAACATGTTCACTTTGCACTTGTAGAGCTCTAAAGAAAATCGATGGAAACTTAAGGAAAGGAGATCATAAAAAAAAATGTTAGTGAGGAAAGCTAAAATCCTTTTATAGAAATGAAGGCATCCCAATTATTGAAAAATATTCCTTGTGTCTGTAATGTGTGTGAGGAATTGAGGAAATTTAGAGTTCCATGACTAAATCATCATTGATTGCATTTAATGTCGCGTGTGCTTTCCACCTCAATTAATATTTTTGATTCCCCTCATGTGACATTTGTGGATTTTGCTCAATTGAGGTTTGAGAATTCGACTCATTGATACTCGAAGGTATACATCGGTTCACGCTTGGGACTTGCCCTATACATGCTTAAGGAACTCGCCGATTACATGCTTAAGGGACTTGTCGCATACTTGAAAGACTCGCCTAAAGTAGGAAAGGAAAAATACTAAATCGCTCCAATTTTTCCAAACCCTCGTGTACATGAGGAATTGTGTATTGATATATTTATGAAGGAACCATAAGAGGCGACATCGAAAGTTCACTAAGGGGCGACGACGTAATATATCTCCTCGGTCAACTTTCTGATTACCCATTTTTTGGAAGGATAGTCCATAATTTGACTATGGCCCTCATTTTCCATATCGCTCGCCTTCATGTTAAAACATTGAGGTGGTGTATCTTTATCTATAACAATATGAAAGAGGGATTCAAAAAGAGGTATCCACATTCTCCCAAGAAATTGGGAAGGTAACTACCTTCTTTTCACGCCTCTTGAGAGTGGGTATTACTTCCTTGGAGCTTAAAACCCATGCCTAAGATATTCTTATGAATACTTTAACCGTGAGGTTAATATGAATATTTAACTTATCGTGAAAAGACCCATTATATAGCTTCTCGGCATCCTTGCATGAGGTTGCTCTAACACCACAATAACATTAAAAATCTCTAACATTCCTACAACGTAAGGGGTTGTCATGTATTATACTTATATCAAGTACAAACTCCCATCAAATTATAGGCTTCTTCCATGTTAAACAACCATTTCAAACGCATCTTCTTCGCCTTTTGTAGGTCAATCAAAAGGCTTTGGTGGTTACGCACAAACTCGACGACATAAAAATCTTAATCCAAAGATAAAACACCCCCTCATTTTTGGAAGGAGTCAAAAACAATATCCCTATTGGGGAGCAGCCAGGGTATTGTTTATGTCACCTTATTTTCCAAGTCTATGGAGGTTCCCTCCTCTAGGTCAGTGTGATTTTTTTATTTAATAACCTTTTGTTTTTTGGCCTTGAGAGAAAATAGGACCTCGTCAAGCAAGGTTAATTTTACGGTAGAGAGCGATATATCTTGGATAATTTGAGCCTTTATGAGGCCGACTTTACGTTAGAGAGTGATATATCTTGGAAAATTTGAGCCTCGTCCACTGGTTTTCTCTTCTTTGCAATCTAAGTCGGTAAAGGATCATGTTTTTGGATGATAGCCCTCACCCCGTCCCTTTCGAATATCTTCCTCTCCTTTAATGTTTCCTCTCAAAAAGGGAGTAATCCTCAATTCAAAAGAAACAGGAAATTAATGAGAATAATGCATAAATTAAGTCATATCATACATGTGGTTGTAACTTATGTAAATATTTATCGAATACTTTATCACTCTCCTTATAGTTCATTAACTCCCTCACATTTTAAACATAAAACTTCCTTAAGAAGTCGACGACTTGCCTCTTTGTTTCACTGAGCCTATCATAGTTGAAACCAATTATCGATACAATCACACTCGCCGAGTGTTGACGCTAATATAAAAATTTTACTAATTCGATTACAAAACAATGAAGTCGCGATCTAACTTTATTTATTCCTAAAGAGGAAAGGGAAAATATAGATAAAACCCAATAAATGAAAATGAAATGGTCTTCGAGACCAAGAGATGCAAGTTCGGGAGTCATTTATGCAAGGGGAAGGTATTAGCACCCCTCACATCCATCGTACTCGATGGGACCCATTTAGTTCTAAGTGTGTTTGTGTGTTTAGTGTGTTAATTTGCTATCTTCTAATTACTATGTGCGAAAAGAGAAAAGAAAGGAAACATGTTTTAATTTTTTGAAAGTGTGCTCGCCAAGATGTTAGAATCTTGTCCCTACGTATTCCCCAAGTGTGATGGGAAAGCCAGAGCTTACATAATTCTCGGTTGCGAGAATATTTGTTGGTTGGTTGATTTTATTTATGAAAATAGGAGCTTAATCGTACGTGGACGATAAGACATCACTAGTGCAATTCGCGTGTGAGCGAAAGAAGATCACGTGTGAGCAATGTGAGTTGCATGTGAGCGAGGTTTGAAAAATGACTTACACGTGGACAAGGTTTGATGAGTTGAATTGATTTTAAGGTGGCTGAAAATTACTGAACAATTGGACTAGCATCCTACGATTCAAATACTAGAAACCAAAGGAGCACAAAAGCTCAACGAGTCGTCTCTCATCCCAAAAAGATTTTCTTATGAAAAGTGAAGTAAAGTGAGGTTCACGTTTATTAAGTTTGAGTCTTTAAACAATTGGTCTAACGACAACGATTTAAATACTCGGAGTTCATTTTGCACAAGTCTTTAAACAATTGGTCTAGCAACCAACGATTTAAATAATAATTACTAGTCTACATATGTAATCAAGTAATTAGTTTAATATAATTAATATTTACAAATGGGAGTGGAGAGACAATATTTACAAATGGGAATCTATCGAATAATTACTAGTCTACATAAATATAAAAATGAAGATAAATAATAATTAAATAAAAAAAATTAATTCTAAAAAACTACTAAACAATGTAAAATCTTTTTTTTTATTATTAAACAAAATCTCTAGATGGAAAAGAAATTAAAATTTAAAGTATTATTATTATCTTTAGAAAAGAATTTTTTTTTACTGAAACAAAGATCTAAAAATTTATAAAATTTATAAAAGTATCTACAGCAAATTAATTTTTTAAAAAATAAATCAAGATAGACTATGCGGGGGTATAAATCCGAAATAAGTGGTGTTGAGAAGTAAATGGGCGCTGGACCCAAGATGTAAACAAATTCAAAAAAACTGAAAAGAAAGCCGCTCCTTTAGGCCAGACCGGGTCTGTTGTTGTTGTGGACAGAAGGCCCAAACAAAACCAAATGAAGAAGGTTGGAGAAACCCTAGAACCTCACATTGGTCGTCGCTTGCTTGTTTCATCATAATTATTACTTTTTTTTAAAACAAAAGTTAATAAAATAAAAGAAACACAAAACTCTTTCCACCATTACGTTTTCACGCTTGCTTCTGTTTCTTCTCTCTCTGCGTCAACTTTCTGTTTCTTTTTCTTTGATTTTCCTTGGCCAAAGTTCGATTAAGGCAAACAAGATCAAGGGCCAAAACAACAACCTCATCCCAACAAAAAACTATAACTAAAACTTTATGATACATATATTACAAGTTATGTGAAGAAATCAGAAGCATAAACATAAAAGCAACTTATTGACAACGTCAAAAAAAATACAGAGAACATCGAAATCAAGGTATTAGTTTTACTTGTTTCTGAAACTGCTTCTTCTATTTTTTGGGTCTTGTTTCTCTGATCGGTTATGCTTAATCTTCTACCTCTCACCATCTCTTCATCTTTTTTCTGCGAACCTGGTACGGATCTCCTTCTGCGATCAGGGTCGTTTATATGTTTGTTGTTGTGCGGCTGTTTGAAGGTTATGCATAAACAGAGGAATGTATGGTAACGAACGGAGGGAGTATACAGCTAACAGAAGGTGAAGAGACGATGTGGAGTATGATAGGTTGAGCGGCGGTCTGAAGCTATGATGATGATAGATTGGTTGATGATGTTGGAATATGGGGTTACGACGGTGGCTGGAAGTATGAAGGCAGTTTTTATGGAATTGAAGGAGGTGGGTAATGGGTAAGGTGATGATTTAGCAGGAAGTGGTTTTGAGAAAATATGATAAAAAGGGTGTTAGACGGTTGTTGATGGTGAGGTTACTGAGTGTGGTTTTGGATATGAGTAAGTTGAGGTGTATTGGGTCGATGTTTGGTTGAAGTGAAGAATTTGGAGCAATTTGGAACGGTGAAGGGTGTCGAGGGGATGATACGAAGGGTTGTTTTATAGCTGAATTGGGTGAGGGTAGTATGGAAATTTAAGGATGAAATTTGGATAACAATTAGTACAGATTATGAGCTGAAATTATTGTGGGTGGAATGGAAGTGGGGGGAGTAAACTTGGCGAGGAAGAATGAAGGACAAGTAGTGGAGGAATTTGAATTAGCAGGCTGTAAAACTTGGTTTACAAGTTTAACATTTTTGTTTGTTTCTGATATGCATGTACTGTTAAGAATGATGGAGATGGTGAGCAATAGTTCATGGTAGTACAAGGTGGTATGCAGAGAAACCGTGACTCGGAGAATTTGGCAGAAAAGTTTAATGGTCACAAAAATTATTAAAGATTATAATAATAATAAAATTTATATAGTGTAATAAAAAAATATATTATGAATAAAAAAATATTTTCTTTATATTTCTTTTGCTAACAATCCTATTAAATAACAAAATTATATAACAAATTGGTATGCTATTATTAACAACAATAAGATGAGAGTTAGTAATGAAATTTTTATTTGGATATCAAATTAATCAAAACTACTTAGTACTAAAAATCACTAAATAATTAAAATCAACTAAATAAATGAAAACTCTTTTTGCATGACGCAAATGAGAGAGACGATGCAAGTAAATTAGATGGAATGTTTGTGATGCGATGATGCATACAAATTGAAACGGATGCGACTAAAAATAAAAAAAATTAGGGTGAAATTTAGGGTGTGACACCAAATATAAAGGAACACATTTCCTTAACAATTCCTCCTTTCTAGAGTTTAAGGGAATGGACTAAAAGTTCATTACTTAATCATTTTTCTCTTACAAGCCTTGTGCTTGAGAAACTCTGAACTAGAGTAAGTATCTTAGGTGAAACTCAATTATTACAAAAAAAATTCTATTTAAGGTCAAAGAATTCGGTCATCACCCTTAAATAACACCGAGAATATTTGTATAAGAAAATGTGTGATGAGGCTCACCCCATTACCTTTATGTTGTATTTCGTAAGAGAACTTGTCAAATAATATTTTAAGTAAGTCCATGAAACTCTCAAACAATAGCTAAAATACTCATGGTCTTATGGGTGAACCTTCATTTTGCAATCAACATTTGACACTTGACAACCTCAATTCTTCCACAATTCAAAAATCTCACTAGGCACATCCTTCACTCATTTCTCCAAAACCCATATTCTTTGAATTCATTCCCTCTCTCTTGTCTTCTCTCTCTCCACTGAAAAAACCCTAAATCCAGTTTCGCCGCCGCCTTTCTCCGCTATTATCGGCCGCCACCATCTTCAATGAAAAAATCAAAGGTATGTTTGCACTCCTCATCACACGGGCTTCCTAATGAATCAGACAACTTACGCATTATTTCATGTTTTTGTTTGTTGTTTGTACTAGATCCATATTTTACCCAGTTTGATTAACTTTTTCCCCTTTATCACTTTGTATTGCAATTAGGGTTGAAAAAATTTAGGATTTCTCAAAAGTTTGTGGAAATAAAGTAGACGCACGGTTGAAGAGACAAACAACAGATTAGAGATCGAAGAGATGGATGGTTTACTGTTGAATGAAAGGTTTTTACGGGCCATTATTTTCTACAAAATATTCTGGAAGTCCTACTACAAGTTCAAGTAGCACTCCTGCTAAGAGGGTTGCTCTAACCACAACCTTTAACGATGCTTTTGACGCCCCAGATATAACTACCAAGAAATATGCCACTAAAGCCAAACCAGGGAGAAAGATCAAGCATTTAAAGAAGGAGTGACGATGTTGGCATTTTCCTTATACCTGCGTAGCTTTGCTTAATGGATGCATATTTTGGCACTACTTTTTGTAAGGATTTAATCCAAACAACAATATTTTGTTATTTCTAATAGGCCTGCTTGACAAATGACTAAGTCCTTATGTAGTTCACTCTATTTTCCTTTTGTTAATGCACTATGCTGCATTAATCTCATCATCTGATTATCAGATAAAGTTATCTATATGCATAATCCGTTTTTCTGTTTATGCCAGAAATGTTAGCAACTTTTAATTATTATGGTTTTTTCATGTACCATTCATTCTATACCCTTAACAGTAACCATCTTTAAGTAAATCAACTTCTAAAATTTTATGCAGTAACTATTACATTTGTTTCATACACGCTGCTTATTAAGATGACTCTGAATATTCTAATTCAAAAGGAGTGTTTCTTTATGAGTCAGAGTCAGAAAATGACATTGAAGAGTCAGAAGTTGAAACTTCTGAAGAGTCGGAATATGACATTGAAGAGTCAGAAGTTAAAACTTCTGAAGAAGAATCAGAAGTTGAAACTTCTGAAGAGTCAGAAAATGACATAGAAGATTCCGAAGATGAGTCATAATCTAAGGTTTTGAAGAAGAGTCAGAAGTTGAAACTTCTGAAGAAGAATCAGAATATGAGTTAGAATCTCAAGGAGATTCTGCTTCTCAAGATGAGTCAGAACATGAAGGTTCTAAAGAAGAGTTAGGACTTGAAAGTTCTGAAGAAGAGTTAGAGTCAGAAGATGAAGAATCTTTTGGAGACTCTAAGGATGAGTCAAATAGTGAATATGATTTTGATCCATATTTTGATGATGATCAAGAATCTGCTAGTGATCATGCTTCTGGTGATCATGCTTCTGGAAGGGAAAACTCTGAAGACGTAGGTTCTGGAGGACAAGCTTTTGGAGATGATCATGCTTTTGGTGGTAATCATGACTCTAAAGGTAGATCTTCTGAATGAGGAGCTTCTAAAGGCAGTCCAGCCTCTTATGATGGTCACGATTCTGAAGGAGGAACTTTTGAAGGTGATGGTTCTGGACAAGGTCCAGAAGTTAACAAAGGTGGAACTTCTAGTGGAAGTAAATTTTTTGAAGAAAGTCCAGAAAGAGATACGGTTCCAGAAAAAGAAGGTGATTCTGAACAAATAGGTATTGGAGAAGTTCTCAAGAAGAAAGTGTGGTTGAATGCCATGAAAGAAGAACTTAAGGCTTCAGAAGGAAACAAGACTTGAAAGTTAACTGAGCTTCCAAGGGAGAAGAAAACCATCAGAACACCTTATCCGTTTGAGGGATGGAATTGGTGTTTTAGATTTTGGCTAGTTGGATATGAATTAAGGGATGGTGTTGAGAATAATTCATATCCAAAACTTCTGAGGGTCAGTCAGAAGTTCTGATGTTCAGTAATTCATATCTAGAACTTCTGATGGTCAGTCAGAAGTTCTGATGTTCTGATGTTTTGAAGTTCTAATGTTCTGATGTTCTAATGTTCAGGAGGATAACTTAGTATTTTCTATGTTAGGGTTAACTTAACTGTGAACTTATCTTAGCGGTGACGTTAAATTAGCTGTGAAGTATTTAGATAACTTAGCTATAAGGTTATTTTAATTAGGGCTTACGTGACATACTTACTTTTGCCATTTTTTGTGTATAAATAGGTATTCTTATGTTCATTAATAATACAACAATCCTTATTTCTTTTCTCCTTTTGGTAGCCGTCATTCTCTTTTATTCTTCCATCATTCCAATCATTTTTATTCTTGTGCACCAACAACTACAACATATGGAATGCTACATCAAAATTGTAATTCAAAATGTATTACTACAACAAACGATACCGTTTTCATCGCTCCATCTAAACCGATCTGCACTACATCCATGATTTAACCAATGTTTTTTTCCTTCCTATGCAGCTATAGGGTATTAAACATATGTAAATATGTAAATTCACAATACAAACTTCTGCTACACTAATACAGCTTATATGTCAACACTTCTCATATTTTTTCCTAGGATAACTCAAGACTGTTTCATCATTTGAAACTTATGCTGTAGAGTTATTTGAATTTCCCCTTAATGCATTTTTTATCCATAGTTTTATAGTGCTGACCAACTTGGCTACAATCTCTTTACTTTTCAATAATACATCTTACCATGTCTTTTTACTTGATGAATCCTTGAGTTGTCTATATCATCTATCCATTCCGCCTTGATATTTTAAAAACTTTCATATAGTTGGTCATTTCATTCATAAATGCTTTATGTACCTTTCTAACTCTTTCCATGCTTGATTATCCTTCATAGGCTGTTTGTTATGTTGCTGGTACGGTTCAGCAGAATATAGTAGAAGTAGGTAGGTGTTATCTAAGATTATTTTCCAATGTTTTATGGCAGTGGCTTGGATTAAGGATAAACAAGTACTTGCACAGTCTGTTGTGGCTGTCTACGTATGGCTACTTTTCCCCCTGCAACATCAGGTCAACCTTATACTTTTGCAGTTAGCACACATTTGTTGTTTGAAAAAGATGTTCATATACAAACGAGGAATAACACTTTGCAAGCTCTTTGGTCCATGCCACATTCTTTTTATTCTATTGATTAACTGTCATTTTAAGCTTAAACTTAAATACATTACCTAATTAACAATTTTTAATAACTTTGAAATTAATAACTTTATAATATGAGGCAGTTTTTTAAGTTAACTTAAACACTTCATAATCATGTTTAATTTATTAAGTTAACTTCATGTTTTTTACTGTTTTTGTTGTGATAATTCATACTTTGTAATGTATCACATTTTGCTAATATGCTGCATAATCTACATGTGAAGGAAACACAGAAGGATAATCAAGCATGACTAATACCACAGATGTTGTTTCCAAAGAAATTTTCCAAAACATTTAGAAGCTTTATTCATACTATCTTTCGTCTGACATAATTTTAGCATTCTGTTTATAATTTTATAAATTGCCATATATATTAATATCTTGCATTATTTTACAGGTCCATAAATTCAAGGTTTTTCGAAGATTGATGTTACAAATATATGATATTTCACAATTGATTGTAACAATCTTTTATTTTATTTTATTTTCTTTGCTAATATCTTAAGTAAAAGACATTGCTACAAACTCTAATACAATGACATTTATAAAGATTTTGATGTCAATTGACATTCTGGTAGATTGTTACTACCAATTCTACATAGTCACACTTCTTCTTTTTATTTCTTGGTTCTTTCTATTTAATATGTTTTTAACATTCATATATATATTGTTTCACTTAAACCAATGTTATTTGGTCATTTCTTTAAAGCTTTTCCATTAAAAATGTTATTTTTAAACAAACTCTATTAGCTACTGTATGTCGTTAAACAAATTAAAGTACCTGTGCGGGAGCACGAGTCTCTTACTAATACATCAAAGGAATCACTTTACTAGTGAGTCAGTCTAGAGATGTGGAAGCGAATTTGTAGGCATTATAACTCGTATCTTGATCGGCTCCTCAATCAAACGTCTACGTCTATAAATACCTAGCCAACCAGCAAGATAAGAATAGTTCACTTTTCACGTATTACAAGCTAAATCCCTCTTGCACTCAATAATGCAACTCTATAATATCTATTATACTCATGTCAAGAACAAATTTTATATTGGTTTTCAAATATATCTTGGTAGATTGGTCCATATATTTTTCAAATATTTTCAAATACTAGTGTGTATACCCGTGCGAGGCACGACTTTAATTTGTATTAGTTTAAATAATTATGTCTATTACATATAAAATAATTATATTTCGAATATCTAATTAAAATAATAAAATAGAGATAATTTAATTAAAAATTAAAATTAAAATAATATAATAATATAATAATATTTTTTGTCTTATTAGTTTCATTTTTTAATACAATATTTTATCGAAATTATAATTATTAAATAATAATTTTTAGAAGAAATTATAATTTTTATAAAAAAATTATAAATCACAAAATAAATTTATAGTAAAATATATATATTTTTTAAAATATAGTATTTACTATTAATATAGATATATTTGTTTTATTTAAATATAAAATGATTATTTATTATAAATATATATATTTTTTTCATATTAATATCAACAGAGATATTAAGTATATTAAAAAATAAATAAAATAAAATATTAAATCCTTTATAAAAAATAATTTCCACAAATAGTGACACATATGTCTAACTGAAACGTGTGAGAATGAGAAAAGTTAATCTAGAAACGGAATAGAAAGTATTTATTTTATAATTTATTTTTTAAAATAATCTTTAAATATAATAATTATTAAATATACTAAAATAAAAGTATCATTAATTATAATTCTAATATTTTTGAAAGATTAATCTTTGCAATTGCTCAAAGGAGATTATAAAATATTATTTATATTATAAAAAATTTAAAAAATATATATTTACAGATTAATTTTATTTATGTGATCATAAAATAATTATGATTTGTTTATATTAACATATACTTTCAATGTCATTTAATTCATATATTACTTATGATTTGTTTTATTTAAATATTATTCATATTTATACTATTTATTAGCAATAAATATTCAAATAACTTTTTTGACATGTTATTTATGCAATTTATCTCATCAATCTCTAATATGCACTATTACATTTAAGTAATATTATTTTGAGATGTTGAAGAATATTAATTAATTATTTTAATTCCTAATTTGTAATATATATATATATATATATATATATATATATATATATATATATATATATATATATATATATAACTTAGTATTTATAAATATTATTTTAATTGTATAAACAATAATAATAACAATTATTTTAATTTACTCATTAATTAAAAATTTTAACATTTAACAACAATTTGAAGAAAAAAAACTCTAAACATAGAAAATGCGCTTAAATTAGAATAAATCATTTATTTCAAAAAAGGCTTAAAATATAATAAATCATTTAAACCAAAAAAATACCATATTATAAATTTTGTTTCATCGTTCACTTTAACATTTAATTTATAATTCAATTATAAATCCAACATGTACAAAATATTTAATATATTACTATAAATTTAAAATTTAACAATAAATATTTTCATATTTTGACCTCTAAATAGATTTGATAAATATGTGCTTACATATATCTTTTTTGCTTTTTTAGGTGGATTTTCCACGTCGACATTTTGTTTAAAACATAAATAAAAATAATAATTTTATGTATCATAAAAAAATTAATAATTTTTAGGTGATCCAATGTTATCGCTAATAAGAAAGAAATAAGAAAGAAAAAAGTAATAATCAATTATTAACTTTCAGAAACTTCAGAAGACTTAATTATACAAATTGAAAGATATGTGAATCAAAAAAATATTTCAGTTTGGTACAATTCATATTCTGCATCTGGATTTTTCCATTATACAATAACAATTGTCGGAGGTATGCATCAAGTTCATCAACATATGGTCCAAAATCCAACAGGAAACCAATTAATTCAAAAATTATTGGATTGTAACTCTAACTGCATAAAAAAATCCTAACTGCATAAAAAATCCTTGTAACTCTAACTGCATAAAAAAAACTGCATAAAAAAATCTTTGGATTGTAACTCTAACTGCATAAAAAAATCCTACAGGAAACCAATTAATTCAAAAAAATTATTGGATTGTAACTCTAACTGCATAAAAAATTATATAAGTTTTTAATCATATGACTTACCCATGGGATTGTAACTCAATAACCTTAAACTTAGTAGTTACACCATTCCTTTCATAGACCCTTTCACAGCCGACAAAATGGCCACAACATCTATTACATAAATTAGACAGATTAGATGATGATATAATTGAATAATAACGAAAATTGAAGACAATAAAAAACAAATAGAATATTTGTTTTGAATTAAATAAAAGCTTTACCAATCAAGTAGTCCATATCAATTTTCCAGATCAAGTAGTCCATATCAATTTTCTAGATCAAGTAGTCCATATCAATTTTCCCAACAATCTCTGGGAAGGACACAAATGAGTAAGGGGTTACTGTTATGGGATCATCACCAATTTCTGTAACCACAGTAGAACTCTGCAAATTCAACTTAAATTGATGTTTCGTGGTCCTATACCCTCCAGTATTAGGGGCAGCCCCAAAATATTGAAAATTATAAACAATACTGTCACGAATCTTATTCTCAAATCGAGACAGCAGAGCCTTACGAACAGATGCTTGTATCTTGAAACCCTATAAACAATAACAAACAAATATCTGCAAAGAAAAAAATTACAAATCAAACAACAACAACAACCTTCTCATCAATTAAAACCATCTCCATCGCCCCAAACCACAATCGAATAACTCGAACAACAACGTTCCATGATTCTTTTGCTGGTGTGATTTCAGAAACAAAACCGTATCTTGTGGCAGCCATTGTAAAATATTGGAAAATTGAAACGGTTCAAAGAGAATGAGGATTTGGAGATGATATAAGTCATATTTATATATGTAGAATAAGCAATCATACAAAGAAATTGAAAGAACAAACTTGGAATTGGGAAATATGCAGAAACCTTGAATTGGGAAAAGAAACCTTGAATTGGAAAAGGGAAGAAGAACATGAATAGATGGAGGCGTGTGGGAATTGTGCCGTCAATGCAATTTAAGGGAAAAGAATGGGAAACGAAAAGAACGCATGACTGCCGTCAATTGTAAATTCAATGCAATTTAATGGAAAAAAAACAAAGGTGTGTGTGAAAAAATTTGTGTACGGGTTAAAAAATTTGTAGAATAAAAAATATTTTATAAGTATTTACAATTAAATTATATATGTTATTAGACAGAAAAAATTGAATTTTTTTTTTAAATAAAATATATATCTTATATGTCATTAAAAAATAATAAATTCATCAAATTATAATGCAAAAATATGAGATTGAGGTCAAAACTATTTTAACTAAAAAAAGATTAATTTCCTAAATGAAAGATTGAGGTCAAAACTATTTGTATCAATTTTATAATATAAAGGTTAATATTTTATCATAAAAATATTATTTCAACTGAATTTTATTTTTCTTATATCATATGTCATAATATCTTATATTCCATCCGTCTAAAAATAAGTATCATTTAATTAAGTATAAAATATTTGTTTATCGAAGGGATATCATTCTTAGTACATTGGATTAAAATAAATATTTTCTATATATATATATAATTATTATAAGGTATTTTCTATATTTTGTTAAAATTTTGTGTGAACTAATTATAATAAAAAAATTATATTTCTTGTTTCTTATGTTAGGTAAAATGCCTTTTATAAAATTAACTATAATTAAATAATTAATAAGTATTCAAAATTTATTGTGTGATTCTATGTTTAAAAAATTAGCATATTAATAGATTCATTTTATTTCTAATTTACCTTCTTATATAATGGTCAAATAAAAAAACTTGAAAGTAGAATTTACATTTTGTATATGGTAAACATGAAAATAAGATAATTTTGAAAAAATTACATGAAAATGATTAATTAGATTTGTATCATACATTTAATTTAGATAACTTTATTTGTTTTAAAAAATAATAAGAATGAAAAATAGAAATATAAAATAACTTTACCAGTGAATTTTGATTTTGGTACAACAAAATATTTATATGATCAAATTAATTGTGTATCATTTATATTTTAGAAAAAAATAGTAAAAATCATTTATGTTGGCTATAAATATTGGTATTAATTATTAATAAATTCTATAAAATAAACTGAAATAATTCTTAATGAATCTCAAACTTAATTCTATTTTTCTTTTTATAATTATTATAATTATTAATTATATAGAGAAAGTAAATTTACAGAATTTATATTATAGTTTTATATTTATTAAATGCATTTTAATTCTTCAAAATATGAGTATTCAAAATATGTCAGTTAACATTTTTACTTTGTAATAATGATCATAAAGAAATTAATGGGAAGGAAATTAATGCTTCATTTTTGCACTTGAACAATACAAAAGTTAATGGGAAGAAAAATAATGTGGACGGTTCATTTTTCTAAAAATCCCAATTCGTGTAAGCGTGACATTGTAATTTGTGTAATGATATCAAAAATTAAAATAAAATTAATAATAATTAAATAAAAGAAAGTTTCCATTTATAGAAAATTTACAAATAGAAGAATGCATGAGAATTTGACAAGTGGCAAACTTGCCAAAGTACTCATCTTGCTTTTTTCTATTGTATGATTTTAGAAAAAAATAGTAAAAATCATTTATGTTGGCTATAAATATTGGTATTAATTATTAATAAATTCTATAAAATAAACTGAAATAATTCTTAATGAATCTCAAACTTAATTCTATTTTTTTTTTTATAATTATTATAATTATTAATTATATAGAGAAAGTAAATTTACAGAATTTATATTATAGTTTTATATTTATTAAATGCATTTTTAATTCTTCAAAATATGAGTATTCAAAATATGTCAGTTAACATTTTTACTTTGTAATAATGATCATAAAGAAATTAATGGGAAGGAAATTAATGCTTCATTTTTGCACTGGAACAATACAAAAGTTAATGGGAAGAAAAATAATATGGACGGTTCATTTTTCTAAAAATCTCAATTGCTGTGTAAGCGTGACATTACAGAATTTGTGTAATGATATCAAAAATTAAAATAAAATTAATAATAATTAAATAAAGAAAGTTTTCATTTATAGAAAATTTACAAATAGAAGAATGCATGAGAATTTGACAAGTGGCAAACTTGTCAAAGTACTCATCTTGCTTTTTTCTATTGTATGATTTTAGAAAAAAATAGTAAAAATCATTTATGTTGGCTATAAATATTGGTATTAATTATTAATACATTCTATAAAATAAACTGAAATAATTCTTAATGAATCTCAAACTTAATTCTATTTTTTCTTTTTATAATTATTATAATTATTAATTATATAGAGAAAATAAATTTACAGAATTTATATTATAGTTTTATATTTATTAAATGCATTTTTAATTCTTCAAAATATGAGTATTCAAAATATGTCAGTTAACATTTTTACTTTGTAATAATGATCATAAAGAAATTAATGGGAAGGAAATTAATGTTTCATTTTTGCACTGGAACAATACAAAAGTTAATGGGAAGAAAAATAATGTGGACGGTTCATTTTTCTAAAAACCCCAATTGCTGTGTAAGCGTGACATTACAGAATTTGTGTAATGATATCAAAAATTAAAATAAAATTAATAATAATTAAATAAAAGAAAGTTTCCATTTATATAAAATTTACAAATAGAAGAATGCATGAGAATTTGACAAGTGGCAAACTTGGCAAAGTACTCATCTTGCTTCTTTTTTTTTTCTATTGTATGATATCTGCAAATTCATCTTTCATAATTTTTTTAATAAATTACTAGTTGGTCTGTTTAAACGTTCAAAAAATTGAAAATTAGTCTTAAAAAACTTTAAAACTAACAAACTGATCCATAAAAAGTGGATTCATTTTTCTCATGCGAGAAATCTAAAAATGTATTAATCAAAGGAAAACAAACCTATTAATCAAATGAACTCTTCTTTCTTTTCCTATAATTATTTTCCTATATATATTCCATACATTCAAATGACTAAAAGTCATAAACATTACACACCATGTGTTGGCAATAATCCACTACGTGGATAAAGTATATAATTAATGCAACAGAAATAAATACAACGTTAAACACAAGAATTGTTCATGACTTATACATCTCCCAAACCATGACCACCTTTACTAGCTAAGAATGAAACAAACACCACCAAAAGACACCTACAAAAACAATTCACTCAGCTCTGGAGGTTTTGCAAAGGCACCTTGTCATGTTTTCCTAGACTTGTGAGTCCGGTCTTTCATGTTACAACATCAAGATTTGATGTTTGGGGGACCAAATCTAAGGGAGGGCCAGAATAGAAGAAAGAGGGGAGGTTCAGGTGGACAAGGTGCCACCTTTGACAAAGAAGGGAGACCGCATGTATTTTGGCAAAGGCAAATACCAGAGGCGACAAACTCATTCTCAAAGGAGATGGAGGCGATGCAAGATGAAGGGAAATGACACTAGAAACATGCTGCCAAGATTTAGGGGAGAAACTTCCTTCTTTTTCCTTCAAAACTATCAGATATGTACCAGTTCCCTGAAATTTGCCCTCTTTTGGGCAGGGGTGTAAACTAAGTAAACAGCAACTTGTTGGCAGCAAAGGAAACCAACTTAAGCAAACTCAACTGTTGAACAAACTATTTTAAAACCATACACTCATACAAGTAGAGACGACTAGTTCCTACTACAGCCCAATGTGCGACTATATTTGGCGAATGTAATAGAAATAATAGTTTCATGCATTTTCAAAATAATTTATCATGAAATGTCGGGGGGAAAAAACAAGAAACTCAAAACTATATATTCAATAGTAATGGGTGTTTTCATTGCACATGTTTCATAAGAACAATATGAAGGGGTGCCACCTTACCAGTCAACTGTGTGACTGAGTATCGGAAAATGAGATTATAATTATCACTTTGAAAAAAGCAGAACATGAAACTTCAAAACCCTTTCATCAAACCTTTGAACAAAGATTTGCAGTTAATGTTAACATAACTATAATAGAAAATGGACGAGGCTGAAGAAATGGGAGAGAGTCCGGCATCAACCTATATACTTACGAAGACAGGGCCAATCTAATGATGTATCCTACACTCCTGTTTCTTAAGATATCTCTCTACAACTTCATCAGAAAAATTAATTTTGGTTATAGAAAAAGACGTTGATTACTAAAATAGCAAGACATAAATTTTCTGTGAACAAAAAAAAAGAAATGCATATGCTGAAAGATACAAAGCCAAAATACACATACATTTTATCCAAGAAATACAAATGCAAGAAGAGCATTCCAGATGAAAAAAATTAGAACATAGAATATTTGTCATGGAATGAGAAAGGTGAAACTTGGACAATTGACTCAAACTTCAGTAAAACTGTCACCATATATAGTCTATGCAAATGTTGTCATCACTTTCAGGTCAGGCCATCAGGTGAAGTTTTAATTGTAATTCAACATAAACTCGTCATTATCAATAAACAAAGATAAACCTTTTTCAATCAAACACTTAACTGGAATTCAGGTTTAGATGAAAATCACCTGTAAATAATTATCCATGGCGTTATGTCTATAATATATATAATTATTTGTAAAAGTACTTACGGATTTCAAGACTTCAACGTCTGCAGATAAATATGTGTAAGTTACAAGAAAAATCCTGTAAATATGCAGTCAAACAGCTCAATTTTATTTCCCTTTTGACAAGTTTGATAACTATAAATCACAAGTTCTACTTTTACAGCTTTAACCAAGCATTGAATAACTAAGATTCAGTTGATGAGGTTGCATCGTCCTTGTGCTTGATCATACCAGAATCCACAAGAATGGGAATCTCCGCTGCCAGCCACGGGGCAAGACCCAAGCAAAGTGCATGTGCTATACCAAATCTAGGGCTGTAAAAGAAAGCCAAGGATACAAAAATATCAATACCTAGAATTCAGCAAAACATTGAAAGAGTACCGCAAAATCTTCCATAACAAAGTTAACATCACAAATCACCTAAAACTAGACCATGTTTGGATGAACAACTTAATTAATGACTTACAAGTTACTACATATACATTTGCTGTATAATTATTGTGTATAAGTTGATTCTATAATAAAAACTAAAATAAAGTGAAATTATTTTCATATAAGCTTCAAAATATTTATCTCCGCTATCAACAAGAGCTTATTGAAATGAGCTGAAAACATCTTTAAGAACATGTCTTAGGATGTTTCTATAAGCTCTCTAGCATATTCTCACTCTCGCATGCTCAATGTTTGGTAGCACCACCAACACCTCTAAAAAGAGTCAAGATCCCCTCCATTTTTTCTCTCCATTTTCCTTCTCCATTACTATAGTTTGGAGGACATTTTGTAGTATATTAAAATTTATTGGACCCATCAAATGTCACATAAATACATTTATATTTATAAAACTTTAGAAATTGACAAAATGGAGAGGAGAAAAATGGAGAGGATCTTGATTCCTCTAAAAAAAGGTGAGTTTGTGCCAGTGACTGAAACCCACACCGACATTTCTGAATTCGTTTAACTTATTCATTTTTTCAAATTATTATCGGTGTCGACATGTCATTGTTGATGTCTTGTTTCCAGTGTCTGTGCTTCATAGCGCCTCATAGCTCTTCATAGCTCTATGTTGGGAGATAAGTTCAAATAAGTCAGATCCAAATAAACCCTCACCTCATTCAACTCAAACCAATTTCATATTAAAAGAGCAAGTTTCCATACACAATTGTCCAAACCTCAACCAAATTCTAATATCAAACAATATCATAATAACCCCTAAGAATCTAACAATAACATAATGACAATTAAAAAGAGAAAGAAAAAAAGTACCAATTTCATATTCATAGAGCACGGTATTATTCCCAATTGTCGAAACCCTAACCAAACCCTAATATCAAAATAACATAATGACCATTAAAGGGAAAAAAAGTACCAATTTTTCGCCCAGAGAGGCTTGAAATGCACAGTCAAACAAATCTTCCCTCCTCTATACATCTGAAACCAAAATCACAACAACAAAATCACCAAAATTGAAACAATACTAATTAATCAATCAATACTCCAATCGAAAACAAAAAAACAACCTTCTGAGTTTTTCCATCCAATTGCGGCAGCTCAAGCTCCGGCGCGGTGGAAGGGTAGGTAACCGGAATATCAAACTGAAGATCAAACTCATACTTGAGAAGATTATAAACATACCAACATTTCCCGGTCCAGCGAGTACCTTCGGGGTTGGAAGCGGATATCCGAAACCAATCGTTGTCGTTGGATTTGTTCATCTGAGTGTACGCGATGAGGGATTTGTACTCTTCCTTCAGACGCGCCGTCCATGCCGCTCCGTCGCGTGGACCGGACTTTGTGGTTAAGAGTGGGATCTGTGTTAGCGTCGACTTCGTGTTGGGGTCCCAACCTTCCATTGTTCTGTGTTTTCTGTTATGTTCTTTTCGCTTTCAACGCACGCACTTGGTTCTTTTAGCTGTGTTTTAAAAATTGTATCGGACTACTAACTCACGGATCATGATTAAACCCTATAACTCAGTTGAATAAACAAATCTTTATAATAAAATTATTTAGACATAAAATTTTGAATATATAATTTAAATTTAACTTTTAAGTATTTTAAGAATATTATATTATAAATAAATTTATAATTTGATAATTTAAATATAAATATTATATAAAATAAAATATTATATAATTATAAAATTTAATTGCGACATAATATAATTCAATAATTTATAACAAAATAACTCTATTGTCTATTAAATTTAATTTTAAGGAGTAGATTATTTCAATATTGAAATATTATTCTTCAATATTAAAATTATCTACAACAAAATTCACCGCATCTATAATATTTTTTCTGTTAATAATATAATTAATTAATTTTATTTTTTATTTTTATTTAAATATAATTTTTTAATAAAATAGTCAAAAATGAATAAAAAACTTAAATTGTTGATTTAAAAAAAAAACATGAGTAAAAAGAAATAAAAAATAAAACAGTTGAACCATCGATTTTCACTGGTTTGTGTCAGTTCAATGACATATTCGATCCAATAAAATCAAATCAGACTGATTATCTGGCCGGTTCCCGGTTCAATCGATCCGACCGGCCGATCCAGTCTAATTTTTAAAACACCGTTATACGATATTCACTTTTGTTGTCTAATCTAAAACGTATGGGCTTCTATGTCTAAACTTACAACTAGGAAAAATGCATGAGTGTAAAATATTATGTACAAAAGAAAAGGTTTTTTAGTTGTGCTTGCCGCAGTTACGAATCTTTAGTCCATACGTACCTTCTCCGTGCAATGAGAGGTCAAAGCACTGTGTAGTTCTCCTCAAAAAAATTGGTGTGTTAGAATGTTTTTTATGAGTAATGTTGTTTCACATCCTTACGATTAGGATTGCAAATCGTGCTTGGCGTTGCAGCTATCATAGACTCATGTTCGGCCACTCGCACACTTAGTAACTCGCTTGGATTCGAAACAACATACCCTTGTCGAAAAGGTTTTCAAAGAAAAAGTCCGAAGACAGAATGGTTTGCATTGGTGGATTGTTTTTACCTTGAAAAAGAATTTTAGTTTTGTTAATGTGTTTTATGAACTTGATAAAGAAAAAGAGTTTTACTCTTAATATGCACACAAAAAAAACAACTAAGGGAAACTATCTAGTTTTATCCTTAATATTGTCATACAAAGATGACCCTAAGTATAGGATAAGGAGGGAAAAAACCTACCTAATATTGCCATGCATGGATATCGATCCTAAGGTCTACTCAATTTGCTTCCTAAGATTGGATCGAAAGGTCTTACGGGAGCATGTAATACACAAACCAAACAAGCAAACGCTTGAGGAGTATCCACTCACTCAAGTAGTACAAACCTAACTGAGGTATCATGTCACCAAGGTAGGAAAGGGAGAGGGATACCTAACCACGACATCGTGTCATCAGGTAGGAAAAGGGGAGCGAGACACCTATCCATGATATCATGCCATCAAGGTAGGATAAAGGGGGAAGTTCTTGACCATAAATATTTGATCATCTAGGCAAGAAGGGATATTTAAGACTACTTTTAACCAATGTATCATATCACCAAGGCAATAAGTATAGAGTGGGGTAAAAGTGAATGTCCAAGGCGACTAAACACCTAACCAAGATATTGAGCATCGAGGTAGGAGATAGAAGGCCATGCGAATAAACACGGAGCGCCAACATCGACCAATGTGAACTCCTGACAAAATGTGGGGGTTTGATTGCAGAACCCTGCATTCCACTTGACTAACTCGATAAACAAGATCAGCAAACTCCAAAGCATTGATGTGCGACGCAAGCTAAGGATGACCTGGGACTAGAAAATGGAGGGGTCGATTGTGAACCCTACTCACCTTGCCTTCTCTGAGGACTTATCACTGGGGAATGGGAATGGGGCGCTTTCTATGAGGCCTTTAGCACAAATGTAAACATACCGCAATATAATCAAACACGCGTAGGAATTGTCCGCTATAGGTCTTTAAACAGCGACTTCGAGAACATGCATCTTTAATCCTACTTCTCATGGCAAGGAAAACGATAAATCATGCCTCTTTATTCCTACTTCTTATGGCAATGAAAAGCAATAAAGAATGCAAGGTAAAATGACACGAGGAAATATCAAACGGACATCAATCAGTATAAGCTAAAGCAGTAGCAAAAGAAACCCAAAATACTTTGCGAGAAGCTAGCATCAATAACAAAGATAACAAGTGATCTCTCATGTGGAATATGCGTCAAATCATCAATGCGACAGTAAACCACAGATCGGAATATATGTTGAACACATCTGAATATCAATCAGTACACTTGGACAAGATAACAATCAAAACAAGCAATATAGAATACAATGTAACACGGAATGTGTATCAGACACATCTGTATAACAATAGTACACCTGCACAAGATAACAATCCAGATGAGTATAGAATACAAGATAACACGGAATGTGTGTCGGACACATCCGTATAACAAACAATACACCTATACAAGATAACAATCCAGATAAGTATAGAATACAAGATAACATAGAATTTGTGTCAAACACATTCGTATAACAAACAGTACACCTGCACAAGATAACAATCCAGACAAGTATACAAAAATATAATCTCATAGAATGAGAACGAAAGCCATCCATATCGGACGCAAACCACAAATTAGTGGCATAAAACCGTTCTTTTCAATAAAATAATCAAGCGATAATTAAATGATTGAAAGCCATCTCAAAGTACCTTTCACAAGTCAATAGACATGTTAAAAATAACAAAGAAACACTACCGAAGTTATGTATTTGCATCACTACCTAAATTAAGTAAGAATGATGGAGAAATGAAATTCAAACATGCATTGGAACATTAATATCAAAAATCGAGCAACATTGTCGTAATATGCAACATTGCATGAAAACTCAGTATAAAAACAACCAAAAAGGTACCAATGTTACATAAACATGCTAACTAGCCTAAGTGTGCAACAAGAATGAATTAAATTCATATGGACAAGTGTTAACCAACACGGGGCACCCATGACATAATGTGTAAAATCACAACAAAAGTTGAATTAAAACGAGCCAAAATCAGTACGGTATCAACCAATTGCAAAAATGTCGGTTTAAATGCAAAAATGTCGGTTTAAAATCAATCAAAATTGATACTGGTATCAACCGAACACTAAACAAATATTAATTATGTATCAGACATAAATTAAATCAACCATTAGCATGTTTTTATTTACGGTTATAGGTTTTGTGTAACCGTTTACAGGTAAGAGAATTTTGAAATTTTGTTATTTGCCTTATGTTACTTTTGTCCCAATACATTTGTATTGTTTGTATAAATACCATGGAGGCATCCTTATCAATGTTAATGAAAATATTTTCACCCTCAATCATCTCTTTAATTCTCCTTTATCTCAATGTCTCTCACTTCTGTAACACCCCTTCTAAAATACCCCGAATATATTAATTATATCAATGATTAAAGTCATATTTCATCAGAGTTAACACGGAACAAGGGATGCCACAATTATTAAATAAATTAAAACTTCCAATAAAACAGTAGTCATGCTACATTGAGGTTCACTATCAAAATAATCGATTAAAATAAGACCATGTCTTACACAGTGGAAATAATACCATCAAATCAAACAGAACAACTCAATTCTCAATTATTCTTAAAGTAATTCCAAACAACAAATGAATAACAAATGATTCCTCAACTAAACGTTTCCCAGTGTTACAACCTATCGAGCATGATCGACACGCGGACTAATATGAATATAGATCTAGAGCCATCCTCACCAACTCTCGAGTGCTAACTTTAATCGAAATTGTTAAAGTAAGGGTGAGACTTCTCATAATTAAAGCATATTATACGCTTCTCAATTAACAATATATTACAAGCATATTATTTCACCCACTTAACACAATTGATTCAACACACAACCATATTCATATAAGTCATTATGCATAATCAATAGACAACAAAAGAATTGCAACACGGAAGACATCCTAACATGTTACAATCCCATGCAAACACAAATGCGACTCGATGCATGCGACCGACACGTGACCAAGTCACCCAACACTGATCCATCATCAACCGGATACAGTAACCATCGATTCGTCCATAAACACCCGAACACGAATCCAACCTAACCACCCATCCTCACTCGGGTATCGGTTATCGGCAATCCAAGTCAAATTCCGCACAATGGGAATTAACTTCACCAAACAATGCATATGCACGCACATCACTAGCATGCAACATTCAACACAGGTTATGACCACATCAGACATCATAAATCCTCATCAACCACAACATGATATAATCACCTATCATAAAATAATTCACCACAAAGCATAAATATGCCAAACACTTACCCTTCAATTGGTAAGACTATCACCGGTATATATATCACAACAACAACAACTAAGATCAACAGCTATCAGGTATATACAACACCAACAAAACACATGATATCAAATACCATCATGAAATACACCAATTATCATAAACCGAGTCCAACCAAAAGCATGATATTCCAACCATCATGCATACAAATAACAACAGCATAAACATGCTTTACATTCACAAGATCAATACATCCATCACCACAACTGCTACATACACCTCAATGGGTCAATAATTGTTTATTTCGAAATTTGACTCTTTTTCAAAATAATTTCAAGTTTTAGAAAATCTTTTCATTTTATAAGATAGAGCATTAAATTTAAGAAACAACATCCAAAACGGCGCTCAAAACAGACTTACGGTTTGAAAGTTATGAATTTTCAAAGTTTTAAAAATTTTCAAAAGTTTCATGGAACCGGTTCCTCCACAGGAGTAACCCCACATTCAAAAATACAACGCCTGGAAAATGTATGGGAACCGGTTCCTCCGGTAGGAACCGGTTCGAAGAAAATTATGTTTTTTCGGAAAATCAACGTGGAACCGGTTCCTCCCATACAGAACGGTTCACGAGTTCAAAATGCCATTTTTCACCATTTCAAATGCTAGAACCCGGGTTCTCCCACTGGGGAACCGGTTCCCACGACCTTCAGACCCAAAAATCCATTTTGACAGCAATAGTTCCCAAAACTATTTTCTCATTAATTCCAAAACGTACCCACACGTTCCGACACCATAAAATCAATCATTCATCACCAATAACACACCATATAACATGTTTTATTCATCATTAATGATCCTATATCATACAATTCAATAAATTTCTACAATCTAACACAATCTGACACCAATAGGGATACATCCATGGAAACCTAGGAATTCCTAAACTGGGATTTCCTAACATGCTATGATCTATAGTATCAACATCAAAACCTATAATATGAAATAATCAATCGAAATCACCCCTTACCTTGTGGGTTCTTCGAATTCTGACACTTTAGGTCTTCTTCTTCCTTTTCCTCTTCTCAACTTCACGTATCTTTGTTTTTCTCCAAAATGACTCTTTCTTTTCTCTTTTCCTTATTTTATTCCTTTTATTCCTTTAACATAATTAAAATGAATTAAATAATGTGAGTAGAGTCTTTTACTCCTCACACCTTCACTTTACTCAACCCACCTCTGATAATTCCATTCTTTATTCCATAATTAATCCCAATAAATCCAATATATTAATGAATTATATTCTCAATTAAATTAATAATTAAAAATCATAATTATTTAATTATCGAATTATTTTGGGGTGTCACAACTCTCCCAACTAAAGAGTTTTCGTCCTCGAAAACATACCTCGACGAATAGTTCGGGATACGAGTCCTTCATCGACTTCCCAAGTGACATTTCCATCTTTCGGTCCTCCCAAGCCACTCTTACCAATGCGATCTCTTTGCCTCAACTGTTTCAACTCTTTTCGATCAAAGAGATACTTCAGCTCTTATGATCATGAATACCTCAAACCGAGAACCATATAAATAATGCCCACTACTTCAAAACAAATACAACAATGCTAACTCTAAATCATGAGTCGGATAACTCCTTTCATGCACTTTCAATTTTCGTGAAGCATAAGCCACGACCGCTTATCTTGCATCAACACACCACCTAATCCCATTAATGATGCGTGTACCCAACAAAGACTTAGTCGGATCCGGCAAAATGAAGATCGGAGCACTAGTCAACCTCCTCTTCAGCTCTTGAAATCCTTCCTTCCAACTATCACGTCATGTTTGACATCATTTCCAATATCACTAACAAATATCCCTCTTATTCAACCACTATAATCCCACACGATCCATTGCTATCGGGTTAAGAATGCATCAGCTCAGCTCACTTCTTACCCCCTTCACTCTAGGATACATGATTTATCACTTTATTACACTGCAACACAATTATAAGAACCTCCACCGAACCGCAATGTCCCCAACATTTATACACGACGCCAGTACCACGAGGCTACGTTCCAACGATCGAGCTTGCAAATTAATACATCTATTATAATGGATGTAACATCAATAAGACATAGAAGGATAATAAATATCCCTCTTATTCAACCACTATAATCCCACACGATCCATTGCTATCGGGTTAAGAATGCATCAGCTCAGCTTACTTCTTACCCCCTTCACTCTAGGATACATGATTTATCACTTTATTACACTGCAACACAATTATAAGAACCTCCACCGAACCGCAATGTCCCCAACATTTATACACGACGCCAGTACCACGAGGCTACGTTCCAACGATCGAGCTTGCAAATTAATACATCTATTATAATGGATGTAACATCAATAAGACATAGAAGGATGTAACATCTATTAGTTATCAGTATATTGGGATTTTATTAGTATTTGGACTTTTAAATTTTTTATCCATTATGAGTACTATATATGTAGTCTTTTTGAGACATTGAAGGATATCAAAAATCAAATGAAGTTATTTTATTCCTTATCTTACTTTATCTATCTTTTTCATAGTTTAGATTCTTATTTCATTTCTTATAGTTTTTTTAGGGTTTGATTTAGCATCCTAACCATTGTTACTTTCATTCCTGAACATTAAAATCTCTCATGGCATACCAATAACACTCCACCATAGATACCACTCCTACCACATCCTCATTTACATCTTTTCCATGGGAAACAATTTTACACATTATTTTGTTGCATCATCCTCACGAAGTTTGTATTTAACTCATGAGTATTCACAATATATACATAACCCATATCCCTCTTCTTCAACAATGCATCATTCATATGTTTACCCAAACTCGAGCCATGAACCACACATGCACAACACACCAGAACAACTTTTAACCTTACACCAACCATTCACTCACCACTTCCACCTAATTGAGTAGTTACTACCCAAAAGCCACATATCAATTTCACTGTCCAGGATCCAAGTATCAATTCCACTACCCAGAAATTTCATCAACCAACCCTACTCACACACAATTCTTGCATTCAGATCCAGCGGTAGTGTAACGCCCCGGACTGGCTTCGGGATTACCGACTGACCCCACAAACCAACACGAGTCTTTTTAGCATACTTTGACCTCACTTGCACGTTTTCTAAGAAAATTCCCAGAAGGTCACCCATCCCAGAATTGCTTCAAGTCAAGCACGCTTAACTGTGGAGTTCTTATGAATGAGCTACCAAAAAAATGATGCATCTTATTGGTATAGGTAGTACCAATTAATCCTTATAAGCCTCTTTCAACCATGCAGTCTCATACCTGCATACTCTTAGGATCCCTCTCATCCGATGTGGCGACCACCCTTGCCTCTGTTGGCCTCAACTGTTCCATAAGGTATAACCACCCCGCCTTCTTTTGGACTCGGGTGTTACAGGTAGCACCTCATAATGAACATTTATGGATTCACTATAATCTTTTTTCACAAGGGTCTCAAAAACATCAGATATCATCGACGACAAAAACATCTTCAATTATTGAGGAGAATGTAGTAGAATTATCATCGGATATATGCCTAAAGTCTCTTAAAGTAACACCTTGGATCAACCTACAACTCCAAAATAGACGGAAAAAGCTTCTGATTTGTATGATGAGGAAGAGGAACATGTTTAGTCTTCAAAATCTGATACGATAGAGACAACCACGACTGTCTTGGAACAACTCTATTTTGCTTCAGATTTGGAAGTGGAAGTGGAATCACTATTAAAACCCCCACTTTCAATTTCAAACTCGCTTCCTATTTTGCCTCCATCACCGCCTAAACCTCCATATTTACTATTGAAACCACCGCCCAAACCTTTTTTACTGCAACCACCATCTTCTACTTCACCAAATAGAGTCTCATCATCACCGACGCTTTCGAAACCATCAGATTCACCTCCAGAGCCACCATGACTGAAACCATTGGATCCATTGAGGCCAATGAAGAAACCATGTATGTTGCATGATTGTGTGAAAAGTCCAAGTTGGTGAAAATCATTTTATGATGTCTTACAAAATAATGCATAGAAGGTGTTTGATAAAATACCTCATGATCCATTTTGAGAGGTAGAATCTGAATCAAAATCATAGAGGAGTTCAACAAAGAAACGTGAACCGAATGAGATTCACACTGAATCGTCGTTTGAAAATGTCTTTGTAGATCTCGATTTAATAAATCCACCAGCTCCCACTCCTTCGATTTCATACACACATACTATAGTAGATCATGTTGATGTAAAACCATCAATGTATGCACCATCCTTTGCGCCTCAAAGCCACTATGTTGACTCATATACCAATCTTACTGATCAACCTTTAGATTTTGCACCTGGGTCTGGTCACTGTAACACCCCCTTCTAACTCCCCAAATATTGTATATATATATATATATATATATATATTACAATCAAAATAAATAGAATGCATAACAAGAGGGCGTCACATGATATTTCTTTCAATATTAAAATCATACATGCACAGTGGTCATAATCATAACACATATTTGAATCTCATGCTTTAGAATAATTCATGCATTTTCACAGGGGATCATTCAATATTTACAGATACTATCAATGATTACATCCCAAAGTTTCACCGCTACTTATCCACATAAGGATCGAGCCAATTGTGAACCCAAAGTTTCACCGCTACTTATCCACATAAAGATGAGGCGATTGAGAAGTTGGAGAAAGATAAGGTGATTGAGTTGTTGGTTGAGAGGTTGGGAGTTACCGTGGAGGAGGCCCTGAAGGAGGTTGATAAGACACGTGGCAACCACGTGAGATATAATTGGTTAGAGATTGTTTTTTGGTCAGGAGGTTGCGCGTGCACAAGCGGCTGATGGTAATCCCAAGCAGGTTACCCTTCATAGATAGTATGCCATGAGAGCATACCTCTTGTATCTTGTTGGGACCCAGATCTTTGTGGACACTAATGCCACCTACATTAACATCATGTACGTCAGATTCTTTGTTAATTTAGAGCAGATCCATGGGTGGAACTGCGAGGCTGCTTGCTTGGTTTACTTGTATACCAAGTTGATGGAGGCGTCTAGGTGGAGGACGAGGCAGATCACCGGTAGCATGACTCTTTGTACGGTATAAAAAATTTCTCTCAACTTCCTTTTTAAATTATTTTGATTTTGAAACTAACTGATATAATTTTGATATTATAGGGATGGATCCTACAACACTTCCCACAAATTTCAGGATGGTCATTTGCTGAGGGTTATAGTGAGCAGATGCCTCATGCATGTGCATATGAGTCGCTCAGAGGCAACCAGATGACACTTGTGTATCGGGTTTATTTGGACTAGATTGTGCATAAGGACATCCACTTTAGTGCTTACGCCGACCACCGTGAGACGATAGCTTTTGATGAGGTTTCACTATTTACAGGTTGGTTGGTCTGTGGTACTTGGAAGACTGCTGCTTATATGCCTGAGCAAGTGATGCGTCAGTTTGGATATACTCAGACGATTCCTTGACATCCTACTTTATCTGCTCCTTCGACGATGAAGATGAGGTAGATGAATGAGATTTTTTATGATCTTGAGAATCATCTCGTACTTGAGGACGCCAGGAGTACCGTGGCTCCAAACGAATGGAGTTACGTGTACGATTACATGTTATGGTTCTTCAGGATTTCTCATCCATACCTGATACGGGAGGCTCCATTGGACCCACCCAGGCCGACTCATCAGGAGATCTTGGAAGAGGAGTAGGCGACGATGGATCATGCCTAGGACGTGTTGCCTAGGTGTCGCCATATCATGGAGCTTTCTAGGGATGGCATCGACAAAGGGCTGTGTACTGACGGATCCGATGTTAGAGGCGTTTTGGAGGCCATCATGGCGGAGGCTCAGGGTGCCTTGGCCTACATGAGGCAACAAAGGAACGCCTTGAGGGTGACAGGCCGGTTCTGCCATACGCAGTAGTTTATTTTGATTGTATTTTGACTTAATTTTTTATTTCGTATTGTATCGGATTAGTATTTTGAATACTATTATTATGAAATTTATTTTGAATAACATTTTTTGGATTTAATTCGATTTAAAAATTGCATGTCTTTAATTTGAATTACAAATGTAAATTCTAAAGTAATTGCTTATAGTTAGTTTTTCTACTAACTGTCATGCCCAGAATCAAATTTATATTTCCGGTAAGGAACCAGAGATATATTTTCGGTTTCACTCAAAAATTGCAGTAAGTGGTGCGAACCAGAAATAAACTTCCGATTTTCTGAAGGGCATTTTGGGATTTTCATGGGGTGTGCCCCACCCTTATGGGGTGGGTTAAGAAATTCACATCATTTTTTGTAGTGTAGACCAAAAGCATAAATGATTCGATAGTTGATACAAAACGTGATTTAGTTGTTGCTACGAGGGGATCGAGATAGGGGAGGTGATGTGGAGGACTCGTTTGTCGAGACAAAGAGAGTGGCACCGGTGACTCTTATAGAAGGTGGTTGACTTATCAGGCTTAATTTTGTGCACCCCGCGCGATCATATGTCAATGATCTAGATCTACTATTTGATGGACAAAAGGTGATGAAGATGATCCAATTGATGTTCAGGCACCACCTACACTAATTCAGGATGACATTGAGATGGTGGTATGTGAGTTTTTCTTATTATGTGCAGTGCTGGATATACGGGTATTTCTTTTCCAATTGTGGCAGACGATTTGTTGCTACCACTGTTGGGTCCCCAAAGGGCGAGAGATGGAGGGGCAGGCATGCACATCTAGGTATTTTTCAACCGATCTTAGTGAATGATTGCTATTTATATGAGTTTTTGAAGAGAAGTTAGGGGAATTTTAACGGAGAAAAGAATTTCTACATGATCGAAGATTGGAGAGACCAAATCATTGGAGGGCCGAAGACTTTCATGAGCAGAAGCAATTGAAGATTCGAAGTTATCCAAATTCTTGTAATGTCTAATTTTAATCTTAAAATTACTTTGAACAATATGAGTAGGTAAACCCCCAGTGCTAGAGGGTGTTCCTGATTTAGGTTTGTAATTACTTTGATTTGATAATTGCAAGAACAATGTTTATTTTCATAATTGATTTAAGGGTTAAATATGTTTTTGGTCCCTATAAATATCTCAATTTTCATTTTTAGTCCTTATTTATAAAAAATATTTTAATCCTAACAAAATTATTATGCACGTAGTTTTAGTCCCTTATGTTAAACCATTGTGTATTTTTAAATGATTATTTTGCAGACATCTTTAGAACGTTATAAAAAGTTCCTCGAAAAAAAAAGGAACTCAAAATTTAATTTCTAAATTGATATTTTCATTACTTTTATCATTATCTTTTGAAATTTAAAAAATTCATATTTAATTTTTCTCATTTTAAAAAATTCTAAAATTTGGTAAAGAAATGTTTTATAGTATTTTAAACATTCATCAAAAAAATTATTCAAAAACTCAAAAGTTTAAGGATTATTAAACAGTTTTCAAAATTTTAGAAAATTGGAGGGACTAAAACTGTATGCATAAAATTTTTGTAGGGATTAAAATTTATTATTTTTTAATAGGGACTAAAAATGAAAAATGAGATATTTGTAGAGACCAACAACATATTTAACCCTTGATTTAATCTCTTAATGTTTCTAGTGCCTTCTCTGTCAAAGAAACAGGGATTTATTTTATGATTAACAATTAGGTTTGATTGTCATTGTTGGTGCTTTTATGAGATTATGCTATAGTAGATATCATCTAGGAATATGGATACCTTATAGTAACCAAATTATTCTTAATTTCATGATTCTTAATTTCGTCAGTAAGATTTTATGGACATGAGGCTTAGGATGAATGATTAAATGTTTTCTCACTAAGGACTTCTGAGCAAATGCCCTTAAGAACCTGCAATTAATTGTGTAAAATATGTTATTGCGATGTTAATTCAGGGTTGTTACAAAGTAAATCACACACCTTTCCTAGCAGATTACTCCTATTTATCAAATCCAATCTAGTTTCCTATTTATTCTTAGTTGTCATCATTGTTATAAATACAAATCAAACCCAAACATAGATTTTGTTTAATTGAACCAACAAGTCTCATGCATAGGGAGGATATTTGTGATGATGAGGCTTCACATATCCAACCCTTATGAATCAAATTTTTTCATTTGAGTGATATACACCTGTACAATAAAAAGACCTCGATCTCATGGTTAATGCGTCAATGACATGTATGCAATGTTAAATGACCTAATGGAGGGCATGTATATGCAATATGCGAAATGCATAAGCCAAACGGTCCCTATAAAAGGTAGGACAAATTTGGGGTATGATAGGTGTCCCTATTTAACCGTCTTAAATCTGAAGGTAAGATTGATGCATGCCTTTCGAACATTTAAGGTAGAAGATGATTAAATACAAGTGCCAAAAATTTGTTATGAAAGGATGGTGTGAGTAGGTTATTTATTTTTGTATTATCTGTTGGCGAAAAGTATAATATAATATAATATAATACTAACAGTGACAAATTTGAGGGGATGTGGGAAATTGAATACCTTAATTTCCATTGTTGTGTGTGTGTGTGTGAAAAATTATAGAGAAAGTGCAAATGATGGAAGAAGAAGAAGAAGAAGAAAAGGAGAGGAGAGTTCGTGAGAGAGAGAGAGAGACAAACAGAGAGAGAGAGGACGATAGAGATTTTGGGACGATTGAAAGAGAAATTAAAATATTTCCCAAACCATGATTTTCACTTCATAACTTCTAATGAACATGGGAGAGGAATAATTGGAAAATTTCCAGTATCGTAACCACCATTGGAATGGGAAGTGGATAAAGAGATTGAAATAACTTAAGTGAAAAATGAGGAGAAAGTTGTGTGAAGCGTTAGAACGATTTAAAACATATATAAATGCACTGGAAGCCATGTGTCATGTTTTGGGAAGAAAATAGTTACTTTTATGATATAATAGAACTAGTAACAAACCCGTGCGTTCACACGAGTTATGGTACGGAATGCACATTTATTTAAAGGGTTAATACCTATTTTCACCCCTGACATATGGGGTGTATTTGAAAAAACCCCCTGCCAAAAAAAAAGTTCCAATTGTTACCTTGACAAATTTTAAAAGTTTCATTTTTTACCTTTAGGATGCCACATCACCTAAAAGGCTGATGTGGCTTATTTTTTTGTTACATTTGTAAGTTTTTGTTATGCCACGTCACACAATTCCAATTAAAATGACCAGAATGCCCTTAGCTACATTTTTCTTAAAATCCCAAATTATTTTGCAAAGGCTATGTTTCATCTTCATCCTTCGCCCTAGATCTGGTGCACCCTCCACACAAGATCCTCCCCTCCTCCTCACCACCACCCCCACCCCCACCAGATCCTCCATCTCTCTCTCCGAAATCGTCCTCTTCCCTTCCCCTTCCTCCTCCGACTCACCCCCGAGTCACTCCTCCGCCGAGTCACCATCCCACCCCCACAACCACAACCACAGAACCACATAGACTCACTCTCCTCCAACAAAACACCACAACAGCTCTTCCACCTTAGACTCCAAAGAGACGCTGCCAGAGTCAAACCTTTCACTCTCGCAACATCTCCCAACCAGCCTCACCCCTTAGATCCACCCGGCTCCATCGTCTCCGGCCTTTCCCAAGGCGTGACAGTATTTCACCATAGGCGTAGGCACACCAAAGAAAATACGTGTTCATGGTCCTCGACAAAGCGGCGTCGTTTGGCTCCAATGTGCTCCATGCCGTAAATGCTACACCAGCAGATCCTTTCGATCCCACAAAGTCACTCACCGCCGAATCCCATGCGGTGCTCTCTCCGAGACTCGACTCACGGATGCAACAATAGAAACAAAGTTTGCAAGTCGTTTCTTACGGCGATGGCTCTTTCACTTTCGGTGATTTCTCAACGAAACGCGACGTTCGTAAGACGCGTGCGCGCTTGCCTGGGATGTGGTCATGATAATGAAGGTCTCTTTGTTGGGCCGGTTTATTGGGACTTGGGAGAGGAAGATTATCTTTCCCGGTTCAAACCGGTCACCGATTCAATCAGAAATTCTCTTACTGTCTTGTCGGGGTTAAAGACACTATTGATAGGATTAAACAGGTTTGGACTGTTGGAGCAAGCGTATGAGATTTGAGTATACTGAGTCATTTGATGTGCCTGCTAAGGAAGTTCCTAGGTTACAAGAACTTCTCGCATAAGGTTGTGCTTTGTATTAGGCAGAATCCTAATTTGCAAGGATGAAGATGAAACATGGATTTGCAAAATAATTTTGGATTTTAAGATAAATGGAGCTAAGGGCATTCTGGTCATTTTAATGGGAATTATGTGATGTGGAATAACAAAAAATTACAAATTTAACAAAAAAATAAGCCACATCAGCCTTTTTGGTGATGTGGCCTCCTAAAGGTAAAAAATGAAACATTTAAAATTTGTCAAGGTAACTTTTGGAACTTTTTTTTTGGCAGGGGGATTTTTCAAATACACCCCATATGTCAGGGGTGAAAATAGGTATTAACCCTTATTTAAAATGTATATCTTTTAATAGAAAAAGTTGTATTTTAAAATTAATCAACATTTTGTGGAAAAAAATTTAAATAATTAACATTAAATTGTGTCTAAAAAAATCAGTAACAAAATTGAAAGCACCAAAATTAACGTTAATATTCAATATTTTGATCAATAACTTCATATTCCCGTTAATATTCAATATTTTGTTCAATAACTTTAAGATTTTTTTAATATTCAATATTTTGATCAGTAAAATGTTTTCGTTAATATTCAATATTTTGATCAATAACTTCATGTCCCGTTAATATTTAATATTTTGATCAGTAACTTCATGTTCCCGTTAATATTCAATATTGTGTTATGTAACTTCATATTTTCATTAATATTCAATATTTTTATCAACACATTCATGTTGTCATTAGTATTTAATATTTTGATCAATAACTTCATGTCTCATTAATATTCAATACTTTGATTATTAACTTCATATTTCTGTTAATATTTAATAATTTGATCAATAACTTCATATTTCTGTTAATATTCAATATTTTGATCAGTAACTTCATGTTCCCGTTAAAATTAATATTTAATCAATCACTTCATGTTCTCGTTAAATTCAATATTTTTATTAGTAATTTCATGTTCCCGTCAAGTTTTGTTTAATAATATAAATGTAACAAAAATAAATTTTCTTTATATTCAAAGAAGTGTAGTTGGAAAGATTGGTATTTGAAATTTAAAATTCAAATTTAAAAACTATTGAGGACTAAAAAAGTAAAAAAATGTGTAGTAGACTGCAAAAGATACATCAAACATTTATTTTGATTGAACTTTATGACACATTAAAATAATTAATTTAGTGTTATTCTTCAAAGTCAAAGATGCCTTACTCCAAAGTCTAAAATAAATTTAAAAATAAATCTATAAATATAAATTTTTATAATTTTCAAAAGAACCATATTTAATTCTATCATTTAATGTTATTTGAATCATAAGTTTAAATAAACAATAAATATTTTAAGTTTGGTTGATAAATTATTTATCAATATTCTGGATAAATCGTTATTTTCTCTATTTCATATATAGTAATGTTGAATTATATATATATATATATATATATATATATATATATATATATATATATATATATATATATATATATATATATATATATATATAATAATTAAAATATTGGGTATGGGATTGGATTTATATCATTATTATTTAATAGATAATATTATAGTGATATTATAGTTGAGAGATTCATGTCATGAGATAAATAATGTGCTTCAAAATGTCTTCAATCTATTCCATCTTCTCACACTTCAATCAAATCATAAAATTTGTGTGCTTCAACATTGAAACACTACACACGTAGTCTATAATCTATAATATAAGAAATGAAATCGTTGTGGAAATCCCAATTTAAACCCTGCTTAAATTTGTGACAAATCATAATTTTGAGGGTAATTTGTGTCTGAAATTTACTTTTTTCAACCAATGATGTCACTTTCTTCTATTACAACTACATAGTTATTGAATTTTGCATTTGATTGCTAGGATTTAACAAAATGTTGATATCACTAAGCTCTCTTTAGTTCCAAACCAATCAATACAAACCTACTTTTCTTTTTCACATTTACCTAACTCATTCTTTTTCTTTTTCACTTTTGAATTTCAAAATCTTTTCTCTTTCTTCCTCCAAAAACATTTTCTCATTTCTCTCTCTTCCTCCGTTCTTCTTCTTCTTCACACTGTCTGTACCACTTTCTTCTTCTTCTTCTTCTTCTTCTAAAGACAAAAACATATTCATATATTTTTTCAAATAAACAAATCTTATTACTAAAAGGAATAATGAACGGGTTCGTATGTCGATTTCAAAGTGCATAATTTCGATGTTTTTGATTATTTGTTCTCTCTTCTTGTGTTGCTTCATTTTCATATCTCTGGTGAGGAACTATAGGCCAATAATTTCGTCCTCAGATCTCTATTGAAGAATCATGGTCTATTTTGAATCTTTTATGATGTTAAAGCTCGATTCATCGTTTTTTATTCTAATCTATTTTACTTACTATCATTCTTTTGTAGATCTTAAGGTGTCGTCACTGTAAGCGGCTTTTACCAGATGTGATTTATTTATTTTTCTTTTTTCTATAATTATTTTGGGGGTTTTGTTTTAGTTAATTACAAACCATCATGCTAGTTGTTGTTTCAACATTTCATGGGTTGGAAATTTGGTGTTAATTTGATGGATTTTGTAGGAAACAAAGTTAGGGTTTAGTTGATAAAGAGGAGATTAGGTTTTATTTATATGTATCTCACAATTGTGTGAGAGTGTTTCTTTTGGTTACAACATAAAACGATTTTAAAGCAAAAAAATAAAAATGTTACTCAATTTAGTTTATGAAAAATCTGAGTGAAAAGTAAAGATTTTGTTAAGTTTGATTTTGTTTTTCGTTTTGAAGAAGATTTTGTGGTACAATGTTGTCATGTTTGTAAATATCCTTACAAAATATTGGATCTATTTTATTTTGTTTTCATGTTTATGTTAATTTTATGGGATTTTGATTTTGATGGTATGAAGAAAAGTTTTTTGGTATAACCTAACAAACGTTCAATCTTTATGTTTGAGTATGAGTTTGTTTTTGTGTTTTTCTTCTGGTTATTTTTGTTTTGATGTATAATTTTGTTTTGAAGACGTTGGATGTTAAAAGATATAAAAATGTTGATTTTGTTTAGAAAATAATTTCTGAAGTTAAAGATGAACTTAATGATTTTTAATTTATTTATTTAACGTTATTGATTCAACCAAATTGTTTCAGGTTTTCTTAATATAAGAGGATCTTTTTGTTGCTGAAATGCCAATCATGCCGCAAAGTTTTGGCAACCGTGAAATCACGGATCTAAAAGCGTTAAGGTAATGGAAGGGGTATGGTTGGATGAATGGGCGGTGGGCGTGGTTTTGGTGGTTCTCTTTCATTCATCAATATGACAGCTCTCTTAATTTTGATCTAATTTTTCACTCTTGCGATTAAACAAGACATATCCAATAGGAAGACTTAGCGTGTGAGCCTGACTGATACATGTACACCTTTTCACTAGCAGTGTAGATGCAGTTATTACATATGGAAAATGCTAATACTAAAAACTATTAATTTGATGTTCAAGTTGGTAATTCTGTTGAACACGAAAAATAATTTATGTTGGATTGTTATATAATGTTTATTTCAAGGGATTACTTAAAACTTTCTTTTTATCTTTTATGGAAAATAATACTCCTTTGTATTAGGTTAAAAGTTTTCATTTTTTGAAATTTGTGAAGATCTCTTAATGATCTAGATGATCACATCAGAGGTGCTTCTAAAATAATAGGTATGAATAACTATAGAGACAAGTTCATCACATGTCTCCTTTCACAGATGTATTGACATTGTTACTTCATAAGAAAGACATGTGAAGTAGTAGCTAAAATCTATTTGTAATAATAAATCATATAAAGTAGGTGATTAACACAACTTTTATTGTGATTTTGTGATGTTTAAACCTAGCTAAGGTTTTGAATTGGTGGTATGGATTTCCTTACTTAAGTTGATACAACTTTGATGCAATTAACCCGCGCTTTTTAGGATAATTTATTTGCATATATGAACGAGGGATTAGACGACAGTGAAGCTTCGAAGAGAAAGACAGAGCTTGTCGACGGGCCTCTCTCATCCGAACACGATAAATTAATGATTGAAAGGAGAAAGAGGAAAGACGAACGCTGATCAATATGAAGGTCATGTTGCCATTTCCGACAGTGCGAACAAGCTTTTATTGCTGACATGCATCAGTGGTGTATTTATGGTTTAGTTTGCTGAAATTTAATGTTGTTAATGTTCTATATTTGTTTTGTATCTATTTTGTATTCTCATCTATGTGTTGTTTTGCTTCAATTTGACAATATGTTTTTCAAACATGTGTGTGATTGATGATCAGGAAGAGTTCTTAGTGATAAAGCTATCTTACTATGTTTATGTCTATAATCATCCTATTTTATTGTTTATTTTTCATAAACTTGTGTCTTGAATGTCCATATATTAATACGTGCAATGGATTTTGCTGCGATCAATTCACGCCAAACTCTAACCTGAAACGAAAAATATGGACTGAGAATTGGACTAAATGGATAATAGTGACTTTTTCTATTTATGTAATTTTGTTATTTGAATTGAGTACTCTATTACATTTGGAGTTTAATTTTCCAAGTTAACAAATGGGCTTTGTTCATATTCTGCTATGTTATATCGCTATAGTCGTTACTTAGCAACATTAAATCATATCTCCCTTTTTCAGATGCTCACGAAGAAAATTGACACACTAACAAAGGTTATGACAGTAGACTGGAAGAGAATAAAAAGAGAAGCAGTTGATAGGGAGAAAGAGCTTTCACCCATCAAATTAGATGATAACATGAATAACAAAGTTGGAAATTTTCTAAAAGGTTCTTTTTTTGTGATTTTTGTTTTGAATGAATGATACATTTTACTTCTAAAGTTAACCTTAAGACTGTTAAAAATTATTGTTGTGTGATGAAAGAAACATTGAACATTCTTTATGTGGAGAAAATTGGAGGTAATTTATTTATCAACACATATTGGTAGCTCTGAAATGAGACTTATACCTAGATTTCACATTGGTAAACTATATAGTTGTAACTTCTGTTTATTCTAGTTGTTAATTTCTAATTCTATTATATTTTGTCTGCAATTGTAGTTAGGTAGCGTCATTATTCTATTATATTTTGTTAATTTATGTGATCAGTTTTTTCTCTCAATTCATCACTCTAATTGAAATAAGGGTTTACTTAATTCTTTTGGGGACCAATGTAGGATTATTTTTCATGTTGTGTTAAATGAATAAGCTTATATTGATATTGTAGGGTTATAGGTGATCTGCATTATCCTATGGCAATTGTTAAAAACAACATAAACAATGTTACTTTCAACCAGAAATTAGTGGATCCCATTGAGGTTGTGAAAAGCAGTTCAAAATTCAACCAAGCTACTATCGCAATGAAGGATCAGCCTTTGCAGCAACAAGGATATTTTCTTGCGTTATCTGATCGATTTGATCAATTTTGTTCAAAATTCTTTTGTAACATAATTGTTATCATTATCAGGTTTCTTATTGTTTTTGGAGCCTACTCATCTTAGTAGTGTAATTGGACCTGACCTCTAATGGTTTTGGTTTCTTTGAATTCTATGGTATATGTGAGACCAGTTCAAATCTGCATGTATACTTTTTAGAGCCTACTCAAATCTGCATGTATACTTTTTCCTTTGTTTTCCAGCTCATAGATTTTCTTAGCCTTGCTTGCTACATGATGCAGATATGGTTTTCTTTTTTATACTCTAATCTCTATTGATTTGTATCAGATTTGTCATGGTTTTCTCATGGTTCTTATTACTCTCATCTTCAGGTGCACGTTCCTCCATCTTTTATGCTTGATGGTGTTCATTCGCAACACTTTTTTTGAACCAGTGTCATAATATATCAAACTCAAGATATATGAGATTAGGTGCATTTGACAATAATATTGTTGCAGTATCTTCCTCTAATGTGTTGCTATCTTTTGCTGCTTCCCCCATTGAAATTCCTGGAGAAGTTTAATAGCCTATTACGTGTGAATATTTAACATAAGTAACCAAGTTGCATTGTAATAGTTTCATAATGTCTTTTACCTGCTTTCTTGAAATGAGTCGGAATATGACAATTTTCATTGTTTTGGCATATAGCTTTCTGCTGCTTTCCTAGGCTTTGATTTGATCGATTCCTGTTTTTTGGAAAAAATACACTCTATGATTAACTCATCTTTAAATGTCAACAAACTACTTTTACAGCTAGACAATACTAACCTCACTATATTTGTTGTATTAATACTAATTTTTCTTTTATTATTAATTAAGTATGATTATTCTTTTGTAGCATGATAGTGGATACAAAGTGAAATAGTGTGACACTGTGACCTAAAAGTCCAAAGAGATTACTCTAATTAAGATATCTTTAAAGCCAAAAGATTCCTAATTCCAGCGGTACTAAGATTTTGTATAAATTGTGTTTAATTAACCTAATTATGTTTAATTTTGTATGTAAATAACTTCAATTGTTTTTATCATATATCAAATTATTATTATAATGATCAAAACATCAAAGAATTAATTTTTACCATTTTTAATAAATAAGAGTTTTTTAATCTTATTTACCATATTCGATTTTTTCTTTATTTCAAAGCAAAGCCTTATTTTATTTAAATTTATAAATAATTTTAAAATATAAAATATTTATAAATACGAATAATTGTACTGTTGATTCAAATAATTTTTTATATGTAAGAAATTATAAAAAACTGATTTTTTTTAAAAAATAATAAACTATTTTGATTAAGAATGATGGAACTATTTTGATTATAAATATTTTTATATATAAAAATAATATTTATGATTAAAATATTTTTTACTCCAAAATGGTATACGAAAAAAATTTATTATTGATCTAAATATTTTTATATACGAATATTTACTATTGATCCAAATATATTTATAAATGATACTTAAAATAAATCTTATTTGTATGTGAAAAAAAATCTATTATTGATCTAATTATTTTTACATACGAAAAATAGTATTTATGATCCAAATATTTTACGAGGAAAATGTATTATTGATCTAAATATATTTATATATGAAAATTTACTATTAATCAAGGTATTTTTGTAAACGAAACCTAAACTAAAATCAGGCTCGACCCTGTGTAGAAGCAACTATATTTTAAAAAACATGCTCTATAACACAAGGCCTCATATTTTAAAAGGGCCCAAAATTTTTAAAAGTTCAATTTTTTTACGTTAATATTAATAAAAAAATGTTATAAAAAAAAATTAAATAAATAAAAAAAAAATACTATGATAAAAATCCAATACATTATAAAAAATGAGATTGATAAACTCAACATAATTCTAATTAAATTTTTTATTAATCTAATTATATGTTTTATATGTTTTTTTTTAATTTATATATATATATATATATATATATATATATATATATATATATATATATATATATATATATATATATATATATATATATATATATATATATATATATATATATTAAATTTAGGTCCATTTTAAAATAAAACGGGGCCTTCAGTTTGATTGGGTCGGCCCTGATTAAAATAATAGTTGCATACGTGAAAAATATCTAATTTTGATCTAAAAAAATTTATATAGAAAAATTAATATTTATGATCCAATTTTTTTTATTAAAAAATAATATATGAAAAAAATATATTATTAATCTAAATATTTTTATATATGAAAATTTACTATTTATCCGGATATTTTTGTAAACGAAACCTAAACTAAAATAATATTTGTATACGGGAAAAAATCTAAATTTGATCTAAAAAATTTTGTATACGGAAAATGATATTTACGATCTAAATATTTATGATCCAAAAATAATATACGAGAAAAAATTTATTGTTGATCTAAATATTGTTATATAAGAAAATGATATTATGATTTAAATATTTATGATCCAAAAATAATTAACGGGAAAAAATCTATTATTGATCTAAATATATTTGTATAAAAAAAATGATATTTATGATTCAAAAATAATATACAAAAAAAATTTATTATTAATCTAAATATTTTTATATACGAAATAATTTATTATTGATCTAATTTTTTTTCTTTTTAGCCTTCTATTTAAAATAAATATCTTATATAAATAAATATGTGTTCCAGACCAGTGCCACACGACTTTGTTTCTGGTGTGAAAAGTTGCATACACTTGCTTGCTTCTGCACACAATAATGATTATACTTTCTACGAGTATCAAAATGACTATAAGTTCACTTCTTTAAACTATATAAAATCCACCATAAGCTCCTTGTTATTTCCACTCCTATAAATAGGAGCAAATCTTGTGTTTTGTTAGTGGCATTAAAATGAAAAGAGGGTAATGAAATCTTGTGGATTTAGAGCCTGTATGTTAAATGGTCAAATCAAAAGTGAACATTTCGAGACTGTGTCAAATGAGCCTATTAATTTCAGCTAACAAATGTCTACCGAAAATTCAGTGGATGTTTCGGTTCATGATATCCAAAATGACAAGTATTACACACGAATTTGGGAATAACCATGTTGGGGCTGCTTTAAAAATGCCCAAGAGTAATATAATGATTTTGTCTAATAAAATTCAATACGATATCTCATCACCATTTATAACACACTAAAAATCTAAACATTTACAATAACTAATAAAATTTTGTAAAGTATCTTATGGACCACACTCCCTCCTCATTCAACATCTTAAATGTTTTCAATATCAATTAATTCACCTTACTTTCAACACTTCATTCAACACTCTATTATAAATATTTAACTATTGAATATATTTTTCAACACACCATTCTACATAGTGTAAGCTACTTTTATCCAAAGATGAATTACTATTTTTCATGTGTCATAGGAGACCTCAACTACAAACAATGGGATCCAGGTGATTGTATTCTTAAAAGATTCAATGGTGTTGAAATAATTGCTTATAATTGGTTCCAAATTTGGAGAGAAATTAATGTTATGTGGTCTGCAATTGATATAAATTAATTTGATATTGATAAAATATATTTAAACGTATAAGTAAATTTAAAATGAGTTAGTTAATTATAAAATATACATTAATATGATAAATTTAATTATATTAAATAATCAAGAAAAGAAAGAAAAAATACATGGAAAAAAGAATAAAGAGAATTTGATATTTGAAAATAAAAATTTATATCTCAAATAAAAGTAAAATTTGATGAAAATAAAATATATATTATAGTGATAGTAATCCGTAAAATCGAAATGCATTGTTTACAATAAAAAAATTATAATTAGTTTTAAAATGTCTTTTGTGCTATAAAAGACAAAAGAACTATTGTTCTCCCTAAAAATTTCATGAAAGAATAAATTGAATGAAAAAAAATGGGAAGAGAGAAAGTTAGATAAAGTTATAAACATGAAGAGCGGTAAAAAGAAAAGAGAAAGTATATATGATAATGTGTATAAAGATGATGGAACTTAAATCTCCAATATTACAACAAATTAATCATATGATAGAGTTTAAACTCATATACAAAGTAATTTAAGTAATCTAAGCATTGATATTCAACAATGTAAATAAAATATAAATAGATCAAATAGTAACTTCTATTATAGGTTTGAGTTATTAAAGTCATAAATCAAATACCAAATTTACAACTCTAAACATAAATATTTATAAATATATCATACAAGTTAGCTAGTGTTTCTTAGGCTAGAAAGTACAATGGTGTCTTAGTATATGAAAATATATAGTGTCTTAGTATACATTAATGTCTTTGACAGAAAATATGATAGAGTTTTTGGCAGAAAAAATATCATAGAATTTACTCCTTTGTTAGGCTAGAAAATACAATAGTGTTTTAGTATACAATAATGTCTTTGGTAGTAGCCTTCATTGATATACTTCCTCATGATTTTCATAGTACTGCATTACTGCAACCATCTCACCAGCAACTTCAAGTCTTCAAGACATCGTTATTCTAGTAAGACTACTAATAATGAAGAGAGAAGAGAGCAAGTATTTGTTAGTTATTGTTAATAATTTTATTGAGTGGATAGAATTTGGAAAACATTCATTATTCAATTATGATTGTATACAAAACAAATGCAATTTCATAAATATTATTTTAAAAAAGACACCCCTATTACAATTTTTGCAAAACTCAAACACTTTAGTTTCAAACTGGTATCACAGCTCATACTCAATATCACATTGTTAACAGTACCTCATAAAATCATCTCATTGTTATACATTGTTAATGAGTTCGCTCAATAAAGAAGCGCTGATGCAGTTTGAGTACACTTATTAAAGAAGGTACCTAAAAACAAAAACAAAGTTTATTGTAACCCGGCGGATAAAGTTCAAGTGAACCTGACGGCAATGATAAAGAGGTAAAATATAATTTATAATATTAGTTATCAATATTGTTATTGGACTCTTATTAGTATTCAACCAAACAAATATCAATAGAATTCCATAACAGTGATTTCAAAACAAAATCATGCTGAATACAATGGTTCATTTGGCAAAGTCAATGGCAAAAAATCACATGTTGTTGAATATGCAGAAAAACTAATGCAGCCAACTGGACAATTGGCTCACAGTATGGAAAATATAATCCAATCCGAGAATTGGCTCACAGTCGTTTAAAGTTATACATTAAAAAAAACTTACATTAACAGCACAATTGCATTAAAGTAACCATTTAGCTTAACTGTAAAAGTGTAACACAGGCATGTAGGAGTATAAGGAAAACAAATGCATTTTATCCATACCTTTTCTGCAGAACTTTTCTTCATAAATCCTCTGGCGCACAACTCATTCAATAACCCCAAAGCCTCCTCAGCTAATCCTTCATAAGCAATGCCTTCGATAAGAATAGTATAAGTACCTTCAGTAGGTTTGCATCCTTTTGCGATCATATGAGCCAGAAGATCAATAGCGCGGCTAGTTTGACGTGCCTTACAAAGTCCCAACATGATTGAGTTGTAAGTGACAACATTGGCCCTAATACCTAATCTTTCCAAGTCATGGAAAATTTTGATAGCATCATCAAGCTTTCCCTCACGGATAAATCCTTGAATCAGCGAAGTATATGTAATTGCATCAGGTTTAAGACCTTTCCGACCCATCTCATCCAAGAGTTTCACAGCACGCTCTGTTGCCCCCTTCTTCGAAAGCCCGTCAATAACCGTACTATAAGTAATCACATCCGGTTCACAACCATAGGACGACATATTATTCAACAACTCAATTGCTTCATCCAACCTATCTTCCTTGCAAATAGCATTGATAAGAACATTGAAAGTAACCACATCTGGTTCACAACCATAGGACGACATATTATTCAACAACGCAATTGCTTCATCCAATCTATCTTCCTTGCAAATAGCATTGATAAGAACATTAAAAGTAACCACATTGGGTTTACATCCTCTAATCCTCATCTCATCCAATAACTTGATCGCTTCATGAACTCCACTCTCTTTACAAGTTGCTTTTATCAATATAGTGTATGTAATCACATCCGGATAACACCCCCTTTGCACTTGCCTTTCAAAAACCTCCATAGCTTGCTTCAATTTACCACAATCACACAAACTACGCAAAATCGTACTGTAAGTAACCACATTAGGCGAAACACTCATCTGTTCTAGAAACTCCAAAGCTTTCTCTATCTCCCCCGATTTACATAAACCGTTAATCAATATATTGTAAGTAACCACATCAGGCGAAACAGTCATCCGTTCCATAAACTCCAAAGCTTTCTCTATCTCCCCCGATTTACATAAACCGTTAATCAATATATTGTATGTAAACACATTCGGATAACACCCCCTTTGCACTTGCCTTTCAAAAACCTCCATAGCTTGCTTCAATTTACCACAATCACACAAACTACGCAAAATCGTACTGTAAGTAACCACATCAGGCGAAACAGTCACCCGTTCCATAAACTCCAAAGCTTTCTCTATCTCCCCCGATTTACATAAACCGTTAATCAATATACTGTATGTAATCACATCAGGATAACCTCCCCTTTGCACTTGCCTATCATAAACCTCCATAGCTTGCTTCAATTTACCACAATCACACAAACTACCCAAAATCGTATTGTAAGTAACCACGTCAGGCGAAACACTCATCCGTTCTAGAAACTCCAAAGCTTTCTCTATCTCACCCGATTTACATAAACCGTTAATCAAAACATTGTAGGCTATAATATCAGGAACAGCACCAGAATCCTCAAGAATGTTCATAACCCGTGTAGCTTTCTTAGTGTTACCAGTCTTGCAAAACTGACTAATAAGGGTCGTGCACACAATGACATCCGGGATATCTCCTTTGTAACTAACACTCTGTAGAAACAGTAAAGCTTTTTCTAATTCGCCGGTTTTAACCAATTTACGGAGATGATTAGTGCTCTCTAACACCTTTTGATTTGTTGAACTAAGGTATTGGTGAGAACATTTGAGTTTTGTAACATTATAAAGGGACAGAATCAGGGATTTTCTTGGGAAGAACGTTAATCTGGAATATTCTTTGTGAGAGTGGTGAAGTGAGTAAAATTGTTCACTAGGCATGACCAAATCCATTGTTTTCTAATTTCTTCTTAAACAAGTGAGTATGAGAAGGATTTGACTTACTTTGAGAAATTCTCGCCAACACTGAGAGAAAGAGTATGAATGGATGAGATGAGGGCAGAATAACAGCAGCAGGGATACACCGAAAATGACCCAAATCCGTCAACTAAAGTGTGGCACCAAATTCACATGATTTAAATAATCTCAAATTCATTTGAAGAGTTTTTAGTTTAAAGGGGATAGTTGATAAGCAACCAAAACTTAACTGTTGTCATGTTTACATTTATTGATTTAAAATTATTTAAAAGTTTTTATTTAATATTAATTTAGCTATTATAATTAAAAAGTTTAATACTCTTTTTAGTCCTGAATTTATTTTGGTCTTTTAATTTTAAAAACAACTATTTTAATCTTTTAATTATTCAAACAAAGTCACATTTGTCCTTATATTTACACATATGTTCGTCAAAGTCAGATTAAATGCATTGATAACGCATACATGGATTACTATTAGGTGATCTATCATTCATAAAGCATAAATTGCTTAAATACATTAGTTAAAGTATTCACCTCACAAACACTTATACCCCAAAAAGTATCTAAAGAAGAACAACGAACTATGGAAATGGTGAAGAACAATGACGAACGAAGAAGAACATATACACTTAATTTCTAAATCGGAAAGAGAGAGACAAGTATTATGGTAACAAAATCTTTTCTCTTCGACTGAGGGTTATTCTTGTTTTTCATTTTTCGCCATTTTTAATTTATTATTTTTTGGCCATTTCTGTCTAAGATTTTTAATGTTAATGTGTGGTTGTTAACGTATTATTTTCGTTTTAGGATATAAAGTTAGTTTTAGGGTTTTCTCCATGATTTAAGGTTTTGTTTTGATTTTGATTCTAGATGTTTTATTTTTAGGCAAAATATAGATAAATTTGTTCATGTAATTATACACCATGGAGTTTCCTTTGTAGATGATGAGTTGTCTAGTTATGAAGTATTAGTTTTAGAGGTGAGATGTGATATAGATAATGTGAGTAAAACTTCACCATTAGATGTTTTGCATGATGTCAAAACTAGGAAAATTTAGCATTTCTGAATATTGGACAATATCTCTATGTCTTGTGGCACTCATTTGAATTATGGGTCTTAGTGAAACAACTGGCTGAACATCATCCGATAACTATATCAATGAAGTCACCATCGAACGTTTTTTATCTCACAAAAGGAGAAAGGTAAACGCATCGCGAAAACCTAAAAGGGATAAGACACGGTCTTGCGACCGATAGATAGGGTAAGAGAATCTATTACGCGAAGGGAAGGTATTAGCACCCAACACGTCCGTAGTACTCTACGGTATCCACTTCTATTTTCTGTCTAATGGGTGTGTTTATATCTATTTACTACTTAATTGTTATATTTGTATGCTAAAAGAGAATGCATGTGAAAGAAAAGAAAATAAAGAAAACACAGGGAAAAGAAGGAAGTATTTACAAAGTTTGCTCGATCGAGCCCTGTGACAAGATGCCTACGTATTCCCGCGTGCAATGGGAAAGTCAGAGCGCCGTAGTTTGGCTCATATGTTTTGGTGGGTTATGTGTTTTTTAACTTATGAAAAAGGTTTTAAACACAAAAAGGAAACCCGTAGGCAAAAAAGAATTAATCTTGGTTGGTTGCTTTTATATTTGAAAAAGGAGTTTGAACCATTATTAAGTGTTTGGATTTTCAAAGAAAAAGAAAACAATTTTTAGTTTTATTACATGCATGGATGCAAAAGAAACCAGAAAAACAAACAAGGGAAACTATCTAATGCTATCCCTAATGCCATCATGCATGGATCACAACCTAAGGTCTAACTCGAATCACTACCTAAGGTAGGGTCGAGAGAATCCTAAAGGAACATGGCAAAGGTTTACAACCTAAATCTATGTCTATCTCGAATCGCTAACTAAAGTAGAGTCGAAGATGACAAAAAAAGGATGGAAAAGGTTTAAAACCTAAGTCTATGTCCATCTCGAATCACTAACTAAAGTAGAGTCGAAGACGACAAAAAGGGATAAAGCAAACAAGTGCTTTGGCAGAAGCACACAAACAATGCAATGCAAACAAACAAATGGTACACAAGCGCAGGAAAAGGAGGAACTCTCATAGCCTCGAACAGTAACGAGCATACCGTGAGTCAACCAAGAGCCGACACATCCGATTCCTGTGAAAAGTATCACTACATGACATGAATTGTCAAGTGTGAAGAGCAAATGATGCGAGCTCTACAATAAATGCGAACCCCAGGAAAGCGTGGAGAGTCAGAATAGATAACTTTTGCCACTTTATTATCATTGACTCGATAAAGGAAGCAACACGATTCGCGTGTGCTGAGCTGACACGGACTAGAACTGTGCGGGGGTCGATTGCGGACCCTTTACGCTTGACCATTTATCAATGACTCGATGACAGGAAATATAAAAAGCGGGACTTCGCTTGGTGGTACCACGTCGGGTGTCCTAACCACTCTTGACCTATGCAAGCACAAACATAAACATTTACTGAGAATTATCTCCCTATGCAGATGGAGGAGTTTAAACAAACCAAACACAATTAGCAAACAGAATCGCCCTAAACGGGTCTTTAAATAAACCAGAGGGGTTCCTGAACATGCTCCAACTACGGAAGCCCCTTTATACATCTCTATTCCTACTTCTCATGGCAAGGAAAGCGGTAAAACCCTACTTCTCATGCTCTCTAGAAAAGCGGTAAAAGAAATGCGGTAAACAAAGTAAAAATAAATATCAAACAGATAAAGATCCGGAAGAGCACTGCAAGCTAAAAAAATACTCCGGAAAACTTCAAGTACTGTTGGCACGCAATAAAGAAATCCGGTGAGAAGTGTGCGGAGGCACAAAAAGCATAATCGGAATGTGTGTCATGCACATCCGAAGCAAATACACCTGTACAAGATCGTAATCCAGACAATACAGATAAAGGATGTGCATCGATATACACGGTCAAGAATGTGTGTCTATACACATCCGACGTATATCCAATAAACCTGCAAGAAACTATCCAGGTAATACAGACAAAGGATGTGCATCGATATGCACGGTCAAGAACGTGTGTCTATACACATTCGACGTATATCTAATGAACCTGCAGAAAATTACAATCCGGACAAAGCAGACAAAGAAGGCACACATATGTGTGCAAGCAACAAATATGGATTCTACACATCCAAATCAAATCAGATAACCTGCAAAAAAAATGGTGAAAACCAAGCAGACAGATAAAGAGTGCACACACATGTGTGCAACACCAAAACATGGATTCTACACATCCAAATTAACAATATAATGCTCCGTGTACCTCGCATACGAAACAAAGTGTCAAAAATAACAATGAGGCTTTTATAGAAAGCACAAGACGCAAAAGTGGTTATTTACAATGAGATCGAAGTATTAAAGATAATTTCCTAGTGAGGGCAGCAACTAAATTGTTCTAAAGCTATCCTAAACATCTAAACAAATAGAGGAAAGGCTACAAATTAATCATGCGAAAGGAAGCTAGAAAACTATACAATTATCAAACTAGTTCCTAAGAATCAAACTATTAAAAGTTAGCTTTGAAATTCTATTTACAACCCTAAGGTATGGTATACATTTAACTACAATTAAATGGTAGAAAACAATCTAAAGTTTCTAAGAAAAAATGGTATTACATTCCTAAGATTAGTCAACTCAAACTACAAAGGAAAAACATGCTTCTAAACATATTATTGAAAATGAATTAAAAATTAAAAGAAATTAATTGCAAAAATATCAAAAAAAATATATCAAAAATATTCTAAGATCCTAAAATGTCAGAAACTATTTTTTATATATTTTTTATAAGTCAATCGAATCGAAATCGGGAGCAATTTTGATTAGGTGTTAGTATTGTGAAGCAAGGAAAACAGGGGTGTAAAACTGAATCTGCAGAATGAACTAAATCTAGTTAAAAACGCAAAATTGGGCTTAAGATAAGGGGTGTATTAGCATTTCTCTAGGCCCAGTCCAAATTCTATACTAAGTCCATTTGTCCAACAAAACATTTTTTATTCAGATTTTTTATTCAGATTTTTTTTTAGTAATGTCACGTTTTAATGCATGTGGATTAATACTTGCATCAATTGGGCAAACATTCTAAACTATTATCAGAATAAAAAATAAAAAAAAATATAAATACAATAATAATAAAACAAAAGAAAACCTGGCCAATTAGGAATTGCCACGTCGAGGGCTCCTTGTTTTGTTTTAACGGAATCTGTCACCTGAGAATACCTCCGGTTGTCTCTTCCGATGAAGTCCCCGCCGCTAGCTGTAGTATTCAGGTCCGTAAAAACAAAGGTTTCGTCCCGACCGAAATTCCATGCTGACCTCGAATATGGCTCTTGAATTTACCAGAACTGGTTCCAACTTCATGAACTTTTCTCAAGCGATAACTACCGGAAACCCTTCAAGATCTCTTGCGGACTTCAAGGATTACGGACAGACAAATCTGAATCGTTTCGATGATGAGATGGCCGTGACGGATCATTTTCTGTTATGACTTTCTTGAAGTTTGTTAGAAGGAAGAAAGTTATCGAATGGCGAGAGAGTTGACTCCGATGCAACGCGGAGGGTTTCGGTTATGATCAAGAGGTTAGTGGTGGTGGTGAATGGATGAAGGTGGAGAGCGTGAGAAACAGAAGGAGGACAAAAGTTTGTTTTCTCTGTTATTGTTTCGCGAAGATGCAGAATGAGGAGAAATTGGTTATGGTGTTAGCGGTTATGGCAACATGAATTCGGTTACGGTGAGAGACCTAAAGTTATGGTGTTGAGGTTGTTAGGATGAGGATCGGTTGTTGAAGATAGTCAGTGAAGAATCCGAGAGATAGTGAGGTTATGATGATAGTTTGAAGTGGTGATTTTGTTGTTGGAGGTGATCAAGAAGAAGAAGCGTGAATGAATGAAGTGATGATGTCGTTACGATTTCGTAACTGTTTTCTTTATTATCGTCGGAACTGATGATGAAGGTTGAGGAAGGTGGTTATGGATTTCTATCATGGCAGCGAAAGTTTGTTGCAGTTATTGAGAGAGGAGGAGACTGGTGGTTACGGCGAGTTCATTATAATTAAGTGTGAGTTTTTGCGGTGGTTGTGAAAGTTCGTTACGGCGGATAAAGATGATGGTGAAAGAAGGTTATAGCGATGGAGTGAATGGTTCTGTTAGAGGTTGTTACGGTTGTGATGATGAATTGAGAAAGATAAAGGTTGTGTGGAAGGGATGATGGTAGCGAGAACAGAAGAGATGGAGGAAAGTGTGTTGTTACAGTGAGCAAGTGAATGAGGGAATTTCTTTGTAACAGAATGGTGTGTGGAAAAAAAATGGAAGAAGAAAAATGGTTTTGTTATGGTTGTTACTAATGGAGAGCAAAAAACCAAAATAGTTGTTACTGTGAGGAAAAGAAAAAAAAAGGATTCTGTTAGTTTATTTATTACTGTCATGAATATCTCTACTGCTAGCACTTTTTCTAAACGAAAAATAACCATGCCCGCTACTTTGTATGCTCCTATCTTGGTGTGTAGTAACTCAATCAATATAACGAGAGCGTCGACTCGAAGAGCACACTTGATAGAGCAATATTGATGTTGAACACCCGATGAGAAATCGATCGTAAGCTCGCCGTATTTAGCTTGGAAGTCATGACGTCACAAGCTGACTTGGATATTTGAGAAATTAGTGTCATATTCTTAAATTAATCCATGTGCACCACTTTACGGATCCATAACTTTTCCAGTACTATACCAAACGACTCAAGCTTGACATTATCGAAAAGAGCACGTGTGATATAACAACTTTATAGTTCGACAAAAATCCAAACGGAGCTTTAATCACCGAATAAAAAGTGTTTGAACTTTGCCACACAAGTGTTCGAGAAAAGTCCAGACCTGGCTGGGCAAGTTCCAAGCATGACTTGCAGCAATTTTCCAACTTCAAACCATCAATTACGGCGCTCTATATTTTCCGCTCCGACGTCCAAAACGAAAAAGTTTCTAAATGGAACATGTAGAGTATACGGCAAACTGCAACTTTCATGTTAGGAGTTTCTCTGTGCAGCGATCGAATCGATGACAAAAACAGCCCCGAACAAACGTACACCAACTGTTTGATAAAAAGTTATCGTAGCCATGGCAAAAATGCGTATGCTGTCTTGCGTTTTGGCAGCTTCAAACTGCAAACTACGACGCTCCGTATCTTCCGCTCCGACGTCCGAAACGAAAAAGTTTGTGAACTAAACTTGTAGAGGGAATGGCAATCTCCAACTTTTGTGTTCAGAGTTTTTCCGTGCAGCGATCGAATCGATGACAAAAACAGCCCTTAACACGCGCACAACAACTATTCGAATCTTACAAACATGATGAATTCTTATTTTCCGAGCTTTATAACTTCTTATCTGAGTCCCGAATGAATTTGACTCCTTCAACAAAGTTATACATTGTCGTGATATGAACAACTTTGCAGTTGAACATTTTTTAATTCGGAGCCACGAACTATGATAAAATCGAACCCGAAACTGTCAGCTTGAGCATAGAAACAAACACTTTGAAATATTTCTAAGTGTTGAATTTTGGAGAAATGATAACCCGTAACTTCCGAGCTCCATGACTTTTTATCTGATTCCCGAATGGATTCGATTTCTTCAGCAAAGTTGTAGATTGCCGCTAAATAAACAACCTTGATTTTGAACTCAACTCGAATCGACGCCTCGAAACATGTGTAAAATACCTCCGAAGTCGAGCACTTGAACACATTGAAAAACACTTCAAAAGTTGTGAACTTCGAACTTCGGAGCTTTATAACCCGAAATTCGGGCATTTCTGGAAAAATCTTCACAACGACAAGTTCAGAGTACGAAATGCACTCTTTCCAATGACTGCTCATTCGCAAAATTTTGAACACAGACGAGCAAGATACGGAATCGACAACATGGCTCTGTGAACACAAAGCGCTAAAAACTTAGAATTTTTTTCTAAGTCCAAGATTACTTAAAATGTAAGAAACCTTATTTTCTTCTGATTCTTCCGACATTGCTCAACAGAATGATCACATTTTCTTAAATGTCGACTTTTGACCATAATTTTGACCAGAAATTCCACTCGGTCAAACTTTGACTTTTGTTGACTTTTCAATACACACACTCAAATATCATTTTATTCAACCGTTCTTGATTTTTTGATGAATCGCGTGGATCGATAAGCCGTATACAGATACTTCACCACTCACAGAAGGCCATATAATCAATTCGGGCTCAAGTATTCAACCACCACACACTGTAGCTCGAAATTGTAATCAATATCCGACTGATAGGCGATCAAAACACCAAAACCTCAACTCGCGAGATAATAATCATAAGCTTCTAGACACGCATATCTTGCGTATTGAAAAGACGCTTGAATTAAACGAACCTCAAATAGTCAACTTTGAGGAATCAAACCTATTCTTCAGAACTGTACAAGTTCATACGATTGGAAAATTAAGAACCCATGGTTAATGCATGAATGATATGTATGCAATGCACCTATTGATCAAGTGTTAGCCAATTATTTATTAATAAAATGAAGAGGACGAATTTTGGGGTGCAACACTTAGGAACCATTAAAAACCATTATGAAATTGACCAAAATCTTGAAAAACAATTTTTGCTTGCATGTGTCGACACATACTGAAGCTTTTTGTTTGAGAATCCAGATTACACAATGTTTAAGTACACCAACACAAAAGTGTTGATATCAAGAAAAGAACAAAAGCTCCTTGCTTAGTTACAAAATTATACAAATAATTTTTCTATAGAGTTTCTGCAGCGTTTTGGTGTAGTTTGTAGAACTGATTCTTTGATTTCAAATTCTTACAAGTCTTTTTTTATAGTTGAAAAAGATATATGTTGGAGGGTATAATAGGAAATACATATACATATCTTGTTTCCAATGATCATGGTGAGACTGGTAGGCAAAAGTACAAAAAGGTATATCCTTTCGCCACTCTAGAGAGTAGAGGTCACAATGTTCTTTTATACGTTTATACTCACAATTATACGCAACCCCTTGTTTGTTGGTGAAACATGTTGTAGAAGGATCAAAACTATGTATCTTCAGAACCTAAGTCTTTAAGTCTTTTAGGGCTTATTCGAAGAATCCTTGTCCTCAGAGTCTTCAGCACTTTCTCTTCAGAAAAATGTCTTCACATCTTCATAACTCGTTCAATAGACCCTTGTCTTCAGCATCTTTAGAACTTGGAATAACATAAGTAAAGCTTTAGAAGGCCTCCAAAGCTTCCTTGCATAAGTCACGATCAGAAGCTCTTTTACTAATGTTCCTTAGAACCGTTGCATAAGAAGCATTCATTAATCTTGACTTAACTTGTCACGCACCAAAGGTATTCTTCTAGAGTGTTGAGTTCAGAACCTAAAGACATCACACGCCTTGTGATCAGAAAAATAGCAAGTGTACTCTTTTTACCGATGTAGTAATAATGGGATTTACCCCAAGTATCGATCTCGAGGATTGCGTAGGAAATACTGAGTTAGAAGATTTATTTAATTGAACAAAAACAATAGTTTTTAGTTTTGTGGGAATAAATCCTTGCAAAATATAAATTGACACAATATAAAAATTGACTTTTTCTTTGATTAAAATATGCTAGGGTGAGTGTATAATTTGTCATGAAATAACCTTCACTCTTTGATCTATTCAACAAGTTCATCAGCCTTAATTACTGATTCTCAATATAATCTTTTCCTAATTCCTTAGTGAAAAAACCTTTAACCTTCTTTCCTAATTTCAATTTCCATTTAAATTAGTAGAGAGGTTAAGCATGCAATTATCAAGACCTATTCTGGCTATCATAGGATTACCCTAGTCCTAGGTGAAATCCTTAATAATATAATTATTTAGAAAACCTTAACACGACTGTCCGACTCTAATGTGTTAAAATAGTGAAATCTTATTGTCCCATAGGGTCACACTATGAATTAATCTAAATAATCAAATTGATGCATAACGAACTAAAATGTTGATTAAAATAAATAGATCAGTATTCTTAACATAACAAATTAGGGACCCCCTAGCATTAGAGGGTTTAGTCTCTTATAGAATTCAAAAGTAACATAATAACAATATTAGATATAGAATCTACAATAAATTGGGGTCTTCGATCTTCAATTGCTCTCGCGCATGAAGGCTTCTCCGTTCTCAAAGCTATTGAATCTCCGATCTTCTATCGTCAATTATTCTTCCTTGTTCCAACAAAGTCCTTTTCCTTTGGTTCAAAAAAGGTTTTTATAATGTTAGGTCATCCCTCAACAGTGGCCAATGTCCAAAATACCCTTAATGATCCAAAAACCAAAGACCAATTTTTGCCCAGACTTCCTGACACGGGCCGTGTCAGCTGACACGCCCCTGCTTCTTCTCCCAAACTGCCTCTATGCACAATTTCCTGACACGGGTCGTGTCCTGTGACACAGGTGGCCGTGTCAGGACCTCTATAGCCTCCAATATTCAGATTTTTGCACTTATTTTGCCCCGATTTGTCTTGTTTTATGCCTCTGGCCCTGAAAACAGTCAAACACACAACTAAAGCATAAAATGCAAAAACAAGAACTAAAATGCTCAACAATTAAAAGAAAATTCAACTGAAACACATGCTAAATATTTGTGTAAAACCACTGGTCATCTTCTTACTAGAGTCCGAACCTGTTGAGAAAAAGCTACACAATTGTTCTCTAAGATAACATGTAAAGTTATCATCAAAATATAAGGTCAGATGTAGAACCAATCTTGTTCTTACAATCTCTCCCTTTTATGATGAAAAAATCATGCATTTTGATAGAACAATTTGTACATGATAATCACCATGGAATACTCAAAATCTCATTTATACTTGTTCAGAGTCTCCACATGAGCTTAAGACTCACAAAGTGAATTTTGCAGTACACAAGGTAATATACAAAAGGGTTACTCCTCTATTGACGTTTCATCGAAGTATGACTATAAATGTATGGTATTCATCTCAGAACCTAACTTACTATGAGAATACTATGAAGTAAAAAAACCTGTTTAGTCACTGTCTTGATGACTCGCATCAAACATATAATTCACTGGTTCTTCGTGAAACTAGAAATGTGCCACCAAAAAGTGCACAACATCATGTCGTCAAAAGGTTTAGCACCTGAACCATTTCCTGAATGGCCATGTCTTTCAAACATGTCTTCTGACCATGTCTCAGACCATGTCTTCTAAACGTATCTTTAAAACATGTATTTTACCATGTCTTATGTATTTAGAACATGTCTTCCGAACATATCTTAGACCATGTCTTTGAAACATGTATTAAAACATGTCGTAGACCATGTCTTCCGAACATGTCTTAGACCATATCTTTTGACCATGTCATCTAGCCATGTCCCTTGACCATGTCTTCAGAAGGTTCATAACCTCTAAATAATGCCTTGATGGAAACAGACTTATTATACTTCCAAAAAGTTCACAACTTCTGAAATATCAGAGTATGGTATAACATAACATGGTTACAAAACTTTAAGATACTTTACAACTTTTGAACAATTCTATGGTAACGGATCAAACATTTCCAACGCACACGTTGACACTCTGAACAATGCCTGGGTGGAAACAAACTTACTATACTTCCAGAAAGTCCACAACTTCTGAAACGTATGCTTAGTAACATATCAACTTTGTTAAGCATTTAGACAATTCACAATTCTGAAGCAACAAAGTTTGATCACCATGTTGCACCCCAAAATTCGCCCTCTTTATTTTTCAATAAAATAATTGGCTTAAACTTAATCTTTATGTGCATTACATGCATATCATTCATTCATTAACCGTGGGTTCAAGATTTTCTAATCGTGTGAATGTGCACAATTCAGAAAAAGCGTTTGATACATAAAGGCTGAATATTTGAGGTTCTGTATTTCAAGCGTCACCTCAATGTGCAAAATGTGAGCGTCGAAAGGTTTCTGACTATCTCACGAGAATTTGAGGTTTTGAAGTTCTGATCTTCCATCTTGTGGGTATTGATTGAGGTTTTTTACTGAGAGCATGTTGTGGTCGAATATTTGAGCCTGGTGTGATTCTACAGCTTTTTGTGAGTCTCGAAGTATCAGTATACAGCTTATCGATCTATATGATTTATCAGAAAATCAAGAGCGGTCGGATAAAAACATATATGTGTGCGCGTATTCAAAATTCGACAAAAAGTCAAAATTTGACCAAGTGGAATTTTTGGTCAAAATTATTGTCAAAAGTCGATATTTGAGAAAATGTGATCTTTTGTTAAGAAAAGTCTGAAGAATATGAGATTTCTTGCATTTTAAGTAATCTTGGACTTAGAAAGGTTTTCTAAGTTTTGAGAACTTTATGTTCTCGAAGCCATGTTGTAGACTCTCTATCTCACTCGTATGTGGTCGAAATTTTGCGAATTTGGAATAGTTGGAAAGAGCGCATTTCGTACTCCGAATTTGTACTAGTGAGGATTCCTCTGAAAATGTCCAGATTTCGAGTTATGAGGCTCCGAAGTTTGGAGTTTACTTCTTTTGAAGTTTATACATGATGAAATTTTGAATACTTTTAACATGGTCAAGTGCTCGACTTCGGAGGTATTTCACACGTGTTACTAAGCGTCGTTTTTCGTCGAGTTCAAAATCAAAGTTGTTCATTTTGCGGCAGTCTACAACTCTGTCGAAGAAATCGAATTCATTCGAGACTCGTATCGAAAGTTACGAAGCCTTGAAGTTGTGAGTTTGTCATATGTACAATATTCAACACTTAGAAATTTGGAGTGTTTGTCAATATGGTCAAGCTGACGACTTCGGGTTCGATTTTCTCATGGCTATCGACTCCGTACAGAGAAATGTCCAATTACAAAATTGTTCATATCGCGGAAGGCTACAATTTTGCAGAAGAGTTCGAACTCGTTCGGATCGCGGATCGAGAATTACAAGTCAGTAAACTCAAGTGAAAACATTTGGTAAATTTTGTCGATGTTGCGGACATTTTAGAAGTTACTTTCTCTTAACTTCGAGGCCATTTTTAAGTGTGCTACAGGCCTCAAATTGTAAAAGTTTCAACATGAAAGTTGTTCATAGAAATGTGCTCTTCGACTTTGATATTCGAATCTTTTCTCCAAGGTGCTCATATTTCGAGTTGTCGAGGTTAGTAGAGGGGTACCCGACAATAAGTTGAGTGTACAAGTATATGGAAAAATTTACGCCAAGTTATACTTTTGGCATGTTTTGGTGGCCATCAACACTATAATCCGCGTCGGTTTTCTTTATTTGGCCATACAGTATCTCCACATGCATGCGTCATGGAGGATGGTTACTGAAAATAACAGAATTGACACCTCCATCTCTTCACCTTCACGCTTTTTCTTCTCTCCTGGAAAACAACAAACTTCTTTACATAAGAGGATCTGGAAAAATTCTCCATTTTGGTGATCCAAACGCTCCATATCTCTCGCCATTCACGATCCCTCCCTCTTCAACTCTTCCACCTCACCACTTTCTTCTTCTTTCTCTAAACGAAAAATGTCCGAAACACGAAATTGCTTGCGTGAGTCAAAATTTCGACTTAATCGGGTGAACGGTCCAGGCGATACGAATTTTTGAATTTTCATCACACTTTTTAGGCATTTGACACGTGCACAATTTTTATTGCGCTCTTCGGAGAAATTGCCTCGAACGAGGGTTTTCTTATCAAAATCCGAACTCGGAGTTTTGGTAACAAATGAAGCCAACGAAATTTGTGAACTTTTGACACTGGTCCCACATCATTTTGATAAAAATCGAGTGAGATATGATTTTTCGAACTTCGTGTATCAAATGAAAAATGCTCGGTTCGTCTCAAAATCAATTCCAAAGAATAAAAAACTGCTCTTAAACGGTAAGGAATTGGCCATGGACTTGTGAATTAAAGTTGGATAAGACTTCGATACAGAATTTTAGACACCAGTCCCGCTCATTTACGATGTTGCATCTAGGAATTATGACCTTTTAAGCGCACCAAGAACACGGTACAACACTAAAATTTAGTTTATTCCACTTGAAAGATAAATTTCTTTGAGGACTTCCTTCACACAATTTGCCTCCGACTTGTGAACAAAAGTTGTAGATAATAATTATAGGTACTTGCCAGTCGAAAATCATCAGAAAATACCCGACGAGCTGAGAGATGTGCTTTCCGGAGTACCCGAAACGTCCAAAAAACTTAAAATTCACTTTATTGAGAAATGAATAATTAAATTCTTTTTCATGAAGAAACGGCCTCCGATCTGAACAGATGAACTTGAGAATATATTGAAGTGATCTCAATGCTTATGGAACTAAACCAAAATATCTTTCTGACCAGAAAATCTTGCATCAAGCATACAGACCGAAAAATATCGATATCGGTCTCGAAATGATCTGAGATAGTCGAAACGCATAATTTCTTTCGCAAATTGAGATACTTAGAACCCGATAACCATATGATCAATGTCATGTATGTGCATGCATGTATATCTATGATAATGAAACTATAAGCCAGAAATACCGAAGTGAAGAGAGTAAATTTTGGGGTACATCAGGTACATATAACACTCCAGTGATAGTAGCCTTTCCACCATCCTTCCTGGAAATCGAGATGTTTCATTTGCCTCCATAATTGATGTGTCTTGCATCAGCAAATTTTATCACCTTTTTCACTGACTCATCTAACTTGGTGAACGAATCTTTATTTCCAGTCATATGGTTGCTACATCCTGAATCGATATACCACATGTTGGTTTTCTCAGTGTTCGACCAAGTGTTTACCATCATCAGCACCTCGTCTGAGTCATTATCTCTTGCTCATGCATATTGGGCTTCATCACCTTTTTTCCCTCTTGTTGTTTTCTTTCTTCGACAGTCTCAAGCATAATGACCAAAACCTTGACAATTGTGACATTGCACCTCTTTCGTGCCGACTTTCCTCCCAAAGTACTTGTTTCCCACACCTTTCTTGCTCGAATCAACATTCTTGCTTGACTTCTCATCACCTGCAAGATTCTTTTTCTGCTTCGACTTCTCATCTTTCTTGCTGAATCTTGATTGCAATGCTTGTTCAGCCACCTTTTCTCTTTCTGAGTTTCTTTGCTTCAACCTCATCTCATGAGCCTCCAATGAAGCTTGAAGTTCTTCCAACATCATCTCAGATAGAGTCTTGGCCTCTTCGATTGTCACTACTATATAGTCGGAATCTACAGTCAGAGATCTCAGTACCTTCTCTATTTTCAGCAATTTTGTGACCATTACACCACATGCCTTCATCTGGTTTTTCAGTGTCATAAACCTTGAGAAGTATGTAGAGACTAATTCATTATCTTTCATCTGAATCATCTCGTACTGCTTCCTCAATGTCTGCAATTTTACCTTCTTCAATTTCTCACCTCCTCCATACAAGTTCTTTAACTTGTCCCACACATCTTTCACCGGTTCTTCTTTAATTATCTTCTCAAATACATCAGAGTCCCCACACTGATGAATCAAGAACAATGATTTACAATCTTTCTTCCTCTGGTCTTTGTGTGCAGCTTTCTGAGCATCTTTCGCGTCTTCTTCCAGCTCCGATACTCCATCATTCAAGATTTCAACAACATCTTGAAATCTAAAGATAACCTTCATCTATTCAACCCACCGTTGATAGTTTTCACCTTTGAAAACTTGTAGATTCGCAAGAATCTGCGACGACGTTATTGTTCAGTTTGCCATTAGATTCTCTCTGAATTGCAACCAGGCTCTAATACCAATTTGTTGGAACAAAGGGTTTTCAAGAAAGATTGTTTGATGATAGAAGAATAATAATAGAGGTAGAGGAGAGAGTATTGTTTTACTGTAAAACTATATGAAAATTCTATTAATTGCATTATTGATTACAAAGGGAAATATCCTTATATAGACACCTTTCTCAGGCCCAAATAGAAACTAAACTAAGAACCAAATGCTAAGGCCCAAGCAACCTTCGACATAATGCAACAACATCTAGCATTCGACTATAGTGCATACAACCTAACATTTCGATTTCTAGCGTTTCGAAACAAGCTAATTCGACAGAACAAGAATTATTCATTCTAACAGTAAGATACATGTGCGTCTGCAAGGATAAATTAATTTGATATGTATAAAATATATTTAAATGTATAAGTAAATTTAAAATGAGTTAGTTAATTTTAAAATTTCTAATAATATGATAAATTCAATTATATTAAATAATTAAGAAAAGAAAAAAAATTAGATGGAAAAAGGAAAAAAGAAAATTTGATATTTGATATTTGACGATAAAAATTTATATTTCAAATAAAAGTAAAGTTTGATTAAAATAAAATATATATATTATAGTGATAGTGATCCGTAAAATTGAAATGCATTGTCTACGTGTTTACGGTGATTTCTCGTAAACAACCGCTAGTCTTCCAATTTTTACTATTTATTATTGGTTACTTACAGGATCGACTAGATTGATCCTAGGACACATGTGTCATAATAGATTTTTATGTTCAAACCCATGATCTTCAATTAATTCTTAAACTTGATTTCGGAAATATACTGACTGTTTGACTATGGAAATATAATGACTGTTTGTGTAAAGATTTCGAACTTAAACTTGATCATTAACAATTGAATGTAATGGTAAGGACACTCTTAAAAAGTAACAATATCTGGGAAATACAATAAAAGTTTGGAAGTAAATAGGTTTCTAGAACAATAAGTGTTTAAAGGCGAATTGAATAAAGGTAAAAAGAAAAGAATCGAAAGACTTTAAAGGTAAAATTGCAGGAAACTGGAAATGAATGATAATAAACTGGCATTTAAATTGTAAAATAACATGATGTTCTTAACGTACATGATATCTCCTTGACTCGTTTCCCTTTCGATCACGGTAGTTTGAGTGTTTGAGAATTTTTTAGTACATCTAACGAACACCCCTAAAAATCTAATAGAAAACACCTATTTATAATGTTCTGACCCTAACGGTCTTATTATAATATTGCGCCACGTTTAAGACATGCAAGTCTCTTTCGTTCACCAAGCTCCACGCGTCCCTTACAATGGCGCCTTTTATTCAAAATTCGAATCTTCAGAAGTCATTCGAAATTCGAATTCTATAACTATTCGTATGTCACTTTAATCCTTTTGTTTGGACCGCTCCAATGTTGACATACTTATTAAAGGAATTTCTTCATATCCTAAAAATACTAAAGACTTTAGTTCGAAATGTCGCTCACCATTGGCAATCGAAAGATCTTTTCTCTATGAAAACGAAAAGGCCTTATGTTTACCTATCACCAACAAATATCAATCTCTTTTCCACGTGATAGTAAACATATTTTATTCACCTATGCCAATTTTACCCTGGATCGAAATTCCCAGCTAACAAATTGCCCCTCAAGAACATTTATTTCGATAGAGAGAGAGAAATATTTGTTCTTGAATATCTCATGCAATTTCGATACAGTAATGATGATTTCACTGTACATGACGTCAGAGTAGGTATATCACTTTCTGCATATGTCTAATCAGCACACCTAAACGTGCCATCATGACAGTTTAATGATAGTAATTAGTGACAACACATCATTTCTTAGGTAACAACACGTCACCTCTTAGGAAGTTGAAAAAGTTCACTTTTCTCCGTTCCAATAAAATGATTACACGTGTCCCATTACTTCCCAAAGGTCAAAAAATTTCCCAACCGTTAGAGAAGCTATAAAAACACTTCATCTTCTTCATTCTGAACTTTTCCAAAACCCTCTCAGCTTTCAAGAAAAATCAGATTTTTCTACTCTTCATTTCTTTGAACAAACTAGATTCTTCCATCAAAAAAGACTTTTCATCTCACCATGTCTTCCTCAACAATGCCATCAACTGCTTCCAAGAGATCTGGGAAATCCAAACAGATCGCGGATTCTGTTGAAAAACCAGTGGGCAAGATCATCAACCTGGGTAACCAAGAGTTTATCTCTACTCCCAAAATGACCCCGGAGCAAAAAGCGATTTATGCTTCTCAGGTAATCATCCCTACCATTGTTTCTGATAGAATCTTAGGAGTAATGGGTCCTCTAATTTCCACAGAACGTTTAGCGAAGACGAAGGGATTCTTTCCCGCCTATTTTTTAACAAAACCTATTTTTAATAAGTCATGCCCTTAAATCTTAAGGGTGAGGACTCTCTAAATTGCCTAAAACCCTAGAAGGAGCCAGTGAAGGTATAACAACGGCACTAAAAAGAGACCCTTTTAACCTAGATTACGTTACTGTTAACTTCAAACCCTTCCGTTCTTGCCCTACATCTGACCAATCATATCAAAATTGGCTTGCCAAGATTGAAAACAAGAAGTCTCAGGAATGGGAAAGCTTAGGTATCCTTAATTTGATTCAAATGTCCAAATTATGTTTTAGCTATAGCCACCCCTTTTTGTTGGCTTCTTTATACTTCTGGGACAGTACTTACAACACGTTCCATCTTCCTTGTGGGATGGTGACACCCACTTTCTTTGACATAGCACCATTACAGGCTTTCACCTATTGGAGAAACTTTCGATCCTAATGAGGATGCGGAGAACCTCATTGAATTTGAGCTCAAGCATGCCGACTTCTCCAAATATATTGCTTTCTACCATTATGAGGAAGAAGTTTGGAAGTTGAACACATAGCCTTCTTAGCACTATGGCTATCGAAATATGTTCTGCGCAAATCCCTTCAAGTGGCTAGTAGATTCATTACCTAGCCAATCAACTACACCATGGTCGAAAAGTGCGCATCGTGACTGTTGTCCGGCTGTCTGAAAGCATTTGTCTTCTTTGTATTGAAATTAAAACCTATAAAGCGCACAAATCTTCTTCTAGCTGGCCCTTTTGGTTGTTGCAACTTTGGTTAAATGCTACCTTGAATCATCTCTACCAACCTCGGGAACGCTTAATGAAGATCATCCGATGTTGCGAATCGTAGCATGAGGGAACGATTCTTGAAACTCACTCAAGCGATGAAAAGAAAACTTCAAAACCACTTCATTCAATACATGATGATCTTTTCGAAGAGACATAATTGTGATTCTTGATGGCCCCATTTGCTACGAAGCGTGGACCATCTTGGTTCACCTGCCTCTGGAGCAGCTATTTTGGAAAAACAACAAGAGATATCTGAAAGCTTTTCTAACCCTAGATTGATTGCTTCAAGGATAACCCTGTCAAAAGTCAAGCACATATCCTTGCTATCTATGACTTCATTGGCTCGACGGTTTGGTTTGTGTCGGATCCTTCACGAACCTCTTTTCGACAAGAAGAGAAATATATCGGCGGTACCTTACCCTTCAAGGAAATTGAAATCAAACAAAAACAACATGAAGATTTTCTTTGAGTTCGCATTAGTTTGTTTTACTTCCTTCTACAAGACAAGAGATTTTCATACTTGGTGGATGACTATTATTCAAGTAATATGTTTGGTACCATCGAAATCCAACAACAATTAACAACAACTTTTTCTCTTGTGCGGAAAACATCCGAAAGGTAGGCTTACTCATGTCAAAGAAATTCGAGCTTTCAAAAATATTTTGAAGTTGTGTATAATCAATGGACATACATCGAGCTTTGCGATAAAACTTTAAAAGAAAAATTTGAAAAGCAACTTCCAACGATTCGATGTCCTCCTTATGTGAAATCGAAGATAGGTGCAGTGGGCTTTTAAGCATAAACCACCTAAATTTCCAAACTTGCCTACTTGGTGGCTCTTGCCTTTTCCCCGTACAGGTGGTTATATTTTAGGGATCTCTTTTGCTGCGAAAATGATACCAAAAACTTGCCAGGAGGGTTACGTGGAAACATGATTTATACAACTTCAAAGGGCACCTTCGCTACGACTTGTCGACCATATCATTAAATCTCGGAATGCGAAGGTAAAAGAAAATCGAAGTTCCTCCATATTTTCACTTTGTCTTATTTTAAACTTGATCTCAATCTTTCACTATTGATTTGAAATCTTTGAAGAAAGACAAAGTCGCGCCTAAAGTTGGCTCAACTTCAACTTCACAACACGACCACCATCACTACAAATCCTCCTTTGAGGTGGACAACACTTTGAAGAAAAGAAAAAGAAGGTATTTTCGTGCTTACCTCTTTACTATTTGAAATTCCTTCTAAATTGGTTAATCATCTTAGTCACACTTTCGGGCAAGTGGCTTGCCCCAAAGTCCCCAAGCGAAAGCATGAAACTCTTCGACCGAAGATGAAACACAAGGAAGCGGCGATACCTCGATCCTCAAAAGAAAAAGAAGAAAAACCTTCACAATCGGTGAAGCTTCTCAAGTTGCTAAGTCCATTAGCAAAGAAGTTCCTGCCAATGCTCCTCAAACCAAATCTAAAGTCTCTTCGAATCCTCTACCTTCGAAGAATCCTGCTTCAGAACAAATTGGCAGCAATGCTACTTCTGATGGACAAAAGGTAAAGATTACTTCGATGCCTTTCGTTACTAACTTACACAACTTTAACACACGCTGATCCCTGATATTTTTTTTATATGCAGAGTATTCCTTCTGCTCCTGTCAATCCTCCTAATATCCAAAGTTCGAACCCTGTACTTTCTCCTCAACCGGAAGGCTCAAATGAGGATGCTTTAAACAAAGGTTCATCTACTGTGGCTACCCCTGTGGAGACTGTTGAAGCCTTAGATCAACAAGTAACTTCGCCTCCCTTGGGTGAAACCTTAGATCACCGGGCTACTTCTCCTTCATTGGTGGAGAACTTGAAGGTAGATGAACCAAACATTGGGGTCGAAACCCCTATCATTGATATTCCTAGTGACTCTTCTCCAGAAAAGGCGCATTCTGTTGGTCAAACCGATGGAGACAGCGATACGCACACTGTGAGTCACTACTTTGCCAGTGACAACGAAGATGAAGGGATGCAAGCGGAAGGTGGCGATGGGAGAATGGAGGTAGAGGGTCGATGAGAAACACATAAATTCCTATTTACATTGGCGCTTCGTCAAGCCAAATCCTCGATCCTCTCGAAGAGCAAAAGCGAGATGAAGAAGAATAATCCTTTAAAATACCTCAAATTGATGCTTCTCAATGTGGTCCTTCTTGAGCGATTCCATCTAGTGATTCAAGTCAATCAAAGAGGATCGCCTCTCCCTTCTCTTGACCGACTTCTTGAGAGGTTAATACTACTATTTTTCAAGTTGATTTCTTCACTATCTTACAAGACAATCAGGGTTTACTTTTCGATGAAGAATCTTGACACAAATAGATCTTAGTATTTGCCCCTCTGACGTGGCTGAGATCATTTATGATTTGCAACTCCTTCTTGATGAAGTTAATACTGTATACATCAGGCTTCATGGTATCGAAGCTAAAACTCGAACCAAACGAGAAGCTTTATCTAACGCCTATGACCAGACTTCAGAGCTTACTAAAAGGGCAGAAGCTTTAGAGTCTGCGAAAATTGCAGCAAAAGATAGGCACGATGTTCTAGGTCGGTCTATCTTATTTTGGGAATCCCAGATTGAGGAGCTTAAACAGAAAATCGCGGCTGCAAAAGGTGAACAGATAACTCTGCAAACGACCATGAAGTGCGATGATCAAGGGTGATCTCACGAGTCTTAAGCAGATGGAGGCGGTGAAGGTATAACCAAGAAATCGAAGAGCTTGAAAGGATCAAACACACGAATCAATGTAGAATCAACTTGTGCAAAAACAAATTTGCTAGGTTGAAACGAGATGCTCCTTTTACTTCTTGGAAAAGTTAAAAGAAAACTTTATTATGTATTCCTATATTTCGAACATGACTCATATTTGTTATTTATATGTTTCTCTCTTAGCTCTATTCCATCTTCAATATCTATTTAGTGAAGTGATTCGAATTTCCTGCAAGTATGGTTTATACCTTTTTAAGTATTTCCCGTTTACTCTTAAGATTCTTCTGTCTTCTGCTAATTCCTCTATCTCATAGGCATTATTCGAAAATATTTTCAAAATACGAAAAGGTCCTCCCAATGGGGTGACCATTTACGAGTACTCTATTCTTCTTATCCATAGCCAAAATAACTTTCGGACGGATCATTGGTTGAAAATTTCTTGTTCTTAACTCTTTTATTGTATGCCCTAGCTACTCTTTCTTTCTGTCTTCTCATAACCTCTAAAGCACGTAGCCTTTCTTCGTCTATATCCACTAATTCATTCATCATCATTTCCCAGTATTGATCAATGGGTATTTCGTTACATCTTTGGATTACGGTGATTGTAGATGTATTTATTGGCAACACCGTCGTGCCCAAATGTAAGTCGAAGCGGGTGGTATTCGTTGCCTCCTTAGGAGACGTTCGACAGGCCCATAGAGCTTGATCTAGGGTTTTGTGCCAATTTCTTGGTTTTCGACCTATATGCTTCTTGATCAAACCTATTATGACTTTATTGGCTGCTTCTACCTGACCGTTTGCTTGGGCGTAATAAGGTGTTGATGTGAGTAGTTTGAATCCCATTTCTTGTGCGAATTCTTGCATTTTACCTGTGGAACCTTGATCTGTTGTGATACTTTACGGTATCCCAAATCATATATTACTTGCTTGAATAAATTCTATAATAGCGTCTTGGTCTACATTCACTAAAGGAATCGCTTGACCCACTTTGTGAAATAGTCTATTCCTACAAGAATATACTTACATCCTTTAGATGATGTTGGCGAATTTCACCAATCAAATCTAATGCCCATCCACGAAGGCCAAGGCTTAATAATCGAATGTGGCTCGCTTGCGGAGCATGTTGAATGCCGCATGGACTTGACACTCTTCACAACCTTTGGCGAATTCTATGCAATCTTTGAGCATAGTGGGCCAATACATTCCATATCTGAACAAGAGCCATTTCATTTTGTGGCACCTTGATGTGCCCCACATGCTCCACTGTGCACATTAGACAAGGCTAAATATGCTTCGTTTTCCCCTAAACATTTGAGTAGCACTCCTTCTGCGGTCTTCTTAAATAATTCATTCCCGATCCCTACGTAAGACAATGCTCTGTACTTGACTTTCCTCTCTGTATTTATTGAAGGATTTCTCAAATAGTTTACTATAGGAGTCCGCCAATCTGTATCTGCTAAAGCATCTATGTTAAAAACTTCGAATTCCTCCTGGTTTGAGTAACCTAATTTCGCATTCTCTAAATCTAAGGGTGATAACTTTGTAGCCATTATTCTTCCCCTAGCTTCTATGAGGTATTGGAGTTTTTCTTTTGATATCCTATATCCTGAGGCTATTTGAGCCAGGTCATTTGCCTCTTGATTATCACTTCTAGGAATGTGTTTTAAATCCACATATTCAAATTTCTTGATTAATCGATTAGCAATAACGAAGTACATGATCAAATTTTCTTTGATGCACTTGTATTCTTTGGTTATTTGCTTGATGACTAGTTCTGAGTCTCCTCTTATTTCGACTCTGGTTGCCCCCAATTCCAACAAAGCTTCAAGTCCAGCAATTAGTGCTTCATATTCAGCTTCATTGTTCGAACATAAAGGGCCTTCCAACTTATACTTGAATTTTGTTGGAATTCCTTCGGGCGAAATGATACATATTCCGACACCACTTCCATTTTATGTGTTGAGCCATGAAATATAATTTCCATGGTGAGTTTCGACATAATCTAGTGCGAAATTCTCATTCACGAGTGGTCGACTATGAAATCGAAACCACCGTCCTTTCATAACTGTAAAGGCTTAAAGGCCGATTATATTCGGTGAGTGCCAATGCCCATTTACCAATCTGCGTGCATAATTGGCTTTGACAACATATGTTTAATGACATCAAAGTGAGGCGAAACATAAACATCAACGGGTTTAATATAATACTTGAGTTTTGTACACGAGAAATATAAGCAAAGACATAGTTTTTCTATATTATTGTACCTAGTTTACGCATTATTTAAGACTCTACTAATATAGTAAATGGCTCTTTCGATGCCATCTTCATTTTCTGGCCGCATGCTTCCTATGGTTGCATTAGGCGAAATATACAATCGCATCGGCCTATCTTTAGAAGGGCTGCTAGGATCGGAGGGTGCATCAAGTAAGTCTTGATTTTTCAAATGCTTCTTGATGTTGATCATCAATCAAAATTGCCACGATTTATGCGCAACAATGGAGAAAGCTTGGGTTCGCCACTCAGTTGGATATAAATCTCCTTAAAAGTTGATTTTACCCAAAAGGGATTGCGGTTCTTTCTTTGTTGAAGGAGGCTTTGTCTCCATGATGGCCTTTGTTTTATTCAGGTTGATTTCGATGCCCTTCTTGTGAACCACGAAGGAAATCCCACCTGCCGAAAAAAGCACACTTAAGAGGGTTCATTTTAAGCCATGCTTCCTCGTTCGTTCGAATGATTGGCTCAAGTGATTTAAATGATCCTCATCGAAACCGATTTGACCACTATATCATCTATGTAAATCTGCATAAATGTTTCGATAAAGTCATGGAATATTGTGTTCATTGCTCTTTGGTATGTTGCCCGACATTTTTAAGCCAAAGGCATTACTACCCATTCATAGGTGCCTAAAGCGCTGGGCATCGGAATTTTGGGGACATCATCCTCCAATGAAAATCGATTATAGCGAGTATCCGTCTAGCATACTCGGTATTCATAACCATTGCGAGAATCAATTAACATTTACGCTATAGGCATAGAGTATTCGTCTTTTGGGGTAGCGATATTCAAGTCCCTAAAATCTATGCAAATGCGTAAAGAACCATTTTCTTAATAACGGTACAATATTAGCAAGCCATTCGGCGTACCTCGTGGTTACGATAAACTTGCGGTGAGCAATCGTTCTATTTACGCCTTAATCTTGAGAGGATTCTTTGTGCGAATCTTCTAGGCGCTGCTTGATGGGCTTCTTGCCATCCTTGATCGGAAGCCTATGTTCCACAGTTCTCTTTTCAAACCGGGCATTCGTAATCCCAAGCGGATCTTTATTAGCTTTGAGCAATTCGATCACCTTATGCTTCAAAGCGGGATTGAGTTTGGCGCTAATGTCGTTACTCTTTTTCGACTTCATCCCCAATATTAACTTCCTCCAAGGGTCTTGGTGACATCTTGGCGTTGATGATCTGGATCTTTTTGAAACCTAATGGCTCTTGATCATAGATAGCGTCTAGCCGATCCATTGGTGTGGAAGTTTGTCCTTCATGGGTGGGATAAAATGGGTGCCCTCGGGACTTGCTTTTCTGCGTCGTTCTTTGTTTTAGTGTCTATGGCTTGTGCACCATATTTTGTATCTCGGCCGAGCCGTCTTTTCTTATTCTCGACTAGATAGGCGGCCGATAGTAGTTGGTTTCGGTCATAACACCCTTCGTTGTCGGCCGGTTGGCGGATCGTGAAGTCTCACCTTCTTCTTCAACTTCTTGTCCATCCACATCGGTTCTCTATCCTTTGGAAGCCATTAGGACGAAGTGTTAGAGAATAGTAGGCATTTTCATTTGGTTGAAGTACTCTTGGTGGGTTGCATGGCCGATGTTGGCCATATTACGGTCAAAATTCCTCTTATCAACATGATTAATATCGTCATAATAACTCGGTCGACCTCTATATTTTCAACTATTCCATCCTCTCTCCATAGCACTAATCTTTGATGCATTGAAGAGTGGACTCAATCCGTGGATCCATTCTACGCCAAGTAGCATGTTGTAGTTGGCCTTTATTACCATGAACATGGTTGGCCTAGTCGGGGAACCAACCGTGAGATTCACTTGTATTACCCTAGTGTCTTGCCAACTTTACCTTCATAATTGGAGTACCATGTTATGAGGTCGAGCGTCGAGAATCCTGCATCCCTATCCTTTTAGCATGAATCTTGGCATTAAATTGGCGTGACTCCTCCGTCACGTACTTTATTTACACGTGTTGCTCCACTTTGGCCGATGAGCGGAGGTTTCAAATGATTCTTCATTCCTAAATGCGGTCTTTCGAAAAAGCGTTACGCTCTTATTGCGCCGTTATTCATTATATAGTAACACCGGCCTATGTTTGGCCATTTCCTCTTCGTCTGTTTCCTCTCAACCCATACTTACGTATTATGTTCGAACTTCATGAGGTAAAGCGATACAACATTACAATTAGCGTTGAAGAAAGACTCCCCGACTCGAAATCATCGGTCATTAGATCTTCTTCGTTCGCTTCCTTTTGTTCTTGATCTCCTTTTTGGTGAGAATAACTTTACGGATCGGGGTTTGCCCCAGTGGGTTCTTGACTTTGGATTGTTGGTGCTAGACTGCCAATTTCCATGGGCCGACTCCTTCGCCGCCTTCTTGTTACGTTGGTGTCTGCGCCATTGAGGCGTGACATTGGGTTTTCCTTTATAATTTTCCGGCTGATTTCCTCCCTTCTATTGAATTAAATTGCCTCTGTATGCCATAGCGGTTCTTATACAGTCGGCTCGCCATTTGCCCTTCCTTTGTCATTCTTTGCTGCGCCACCTATCGGTAGGGATTTGCGGGTAATTTGAAAGATACCTTCCTTGCTTCCCTAGGATAAGGGCCGGTCTTCTCGCATGGTTACGCCCAAATCGGCGTTACTCGAAGGATTCCACTTTGGCGTCCCCAGGAAGCGAGCGGGACTGTTTCAAATGCTTCAGACATTCCTTTATCATAAACTGCTGCACATCTGGGACAAATCAGACATTCCGTACCAATCTTGTGGCATCGAACTATAAATTCCGGTGAGCTTTCATCGATACAGGGTATACCTGGCCGATTGTCTTGTCTCCAATTAATTCACTGCTCCCTCGGGCCCTTTCAAATTGACTATCACAGGGTTGCAAATGATGCTGCATCTTGGGCACAGCAACTTGTCTTGGTTCTTCTTATGACAGTGAAATAGGTATTCGCGCAGGCTTGCGTCTTTCTTTGGCAAACTTTCCCTCTTTTGCTCTCTTTCTTTCTCCAAGCATCGCTCCACTTCTTGCATTTCGGCGTGTGGCTGCTCGAAATCTACCATGTTTACTCCCAGCATTGGGTCATCAGAAATTCTAACCTTCTCGAACTTTATCCACGAGACCTTGGTGGCCTTAGTTAAATTTTTGTCGGCGATATCTTGGCCTCGATGCTTTGTATTGCCTCTTTCATTAGTTTTGCCTTGAGCACTTTTGGAGGGTTATCAGTAGTTCCTTTCTTAACCAGGACGAAACCTCCATCTTCCTCGAACTCCACGTTTGTTTTAACCTTGTTCTCAGCAACTTCGATCATGTTGATTTCCAAAGGTTCAGCATAGTTGGTTTCCGCCATCGATGTGGATCCGTATCCACTTTCATGGGGTTTTCCTTGTCCATAAATTTCAACTGCCATCCTTGATTGCATTACGTATCAAATCCACGAGAAAGCATTGTGAGGTTTTATGACCTAGGAAATTATGGTACTTACAAAACCCTCTTCTTCCTTTGTTCCAATGGAGGAATCTTAAGGTTCGGAGGAACTATTAGCGACCATCCTTAACAAGCAAATCGAAGATTTCATCACATTTAGTTATGTCGAAAGTGTATATTTTCTTAGGATATTTCTCATTTTCTCATTTTCGATTGTCCTTTCCATTGGAAGGAAGCGAGAACTCGCAACGTAAGGGGTGCCTCTTTTAGTTCAAGAAGATCTATTTCGAACGGTCGAAATTGTATGGGTCTTGGAAATCATCTATGTTTTCTTCTTCCGCCTCTATATAGGCTATTCGTTCTTTCTTGTGATTCTTACTAGCCCTAGCCTTTTCCGCTTTTAATCTTTCGACTTGTCGAACTCTATCGACCAATTGGGCCATATCCGTAGATCTGGGTATCCGGTTTCTTTCGAATGGAATAATCCGGGCCTCCTGCGACCATTTCGACCAATTCATGTTCGAGCACTCTTGTAAAACATCTAGATTTTAACGATCGGAATCTATTCGAGATAGTCATCTATGGGTTCGTAAACTTTCTTTTAATGCTTGCCGTTCTTTCGGTGATTTTGGATTGGCCCATGTAGAATTGCTCATGAAAGAGTCTTTCCAAATAGGGCCAAGTATCCACGGATCCGAGGGGTAATGTGGTGAACCACGTAACGCGTTCTTTGTCAAAGAACTTGGAAAATATTTTATCCTAAGATTTTCGTTATTTGATATATCCCTTCGATCAAATATCTCGCTATGTGTTCTCTGTCGACTCCTTGGTATCACCGAATTTTGTAAATTTGGGGACTTTGAAACCACAGGTAATTTGTTTGTAGAATGTAACCTACGATGGAGAAGTATAATTTGGCCTTCTAAATCCTGAATTTACACCATTTTGGGCCATTATTCTTTCTATCATAGCGGTTAGATTATTTTACGCCACTAAATTGTCGTTCGACCCTATGGACAACCGTCGCATTACGGTCCTGTGACAACCACTAACGGTCTAGGCATTCGATCGGTCTTCTTGAGCGTCGGTTGCCTTAATCTTGGCCTACGTTTCTTTCTTGATCCCTCGTATAGGGGTCGAACTTGTTCAATAGTAGGTTCTTCGTTCGAATCACCTTTGGATTACGCCTCGTCTCCGGTGCATCAGGGGCACCAAAGAAATCTGCTATCCTAGACATCTGGGCTGTGTTTTCTTGGTTTGTTCGATTTATATTCTGAATTAAAGGACCAAAAATAGCATTCATTTCGCGGGCTAAGACTCCTACCATATCATGGTTACTATCATCCATCTGTTGTCTAAACGCTGCCTGATTGTTAGTTGTCAGGGTAGGCCATTGGTTACGATTTCCCAAGTTCTGGGAGTTTGTAGGGAAATGGTTCGTTCTGAACGGATCCTCGGATGGGACAAAATGGGTGCGTTATGTAACCGCCATAAGCGAAGTTGGCATCCGTCTTGTGGATCTCTGGGCCTTAAAGGGTCGAAACCTGGAGGCCTAGTGGGAGTCGAATATGATTGACTTCCTGCGTGCGGCATAGTTGAAATGGCAGATGGTATTTCTGTCACACTAAATGGGGCCGCGTTCGAACTACCCACAGGGATAGTACTAGAGGCATCAGTCGAACCCGGCGTTGGCGCTCCTTGTAAGGAGGTTTGTCCCTATCTTGGTTGGTTGTATTTGTCATTGTTTTGGTACGTTGTCTTCTGGGTATATACAGATTATTATCTTTTATTTTACCACTTCGAAGGTTCATATACCAATTCAAATTTTGCAATGTTCATAAAATTCTAATAAATAGTTTCTAATATGACCTGTCCCACGGTGTGCCAATTTGTTTACGGTGATTTCTAAAAACCGCTAGTCTTCAATTTTTACTATTTATTATTGGTTACTTACGGGATCGACTAGATTGATCCTAGGACACATGTGTCATAATAGATTTTTATGTTCAAACCCATGATCTTCAATTAATTCTTAAACTTGATTTGGAAATATCTTGTTGTTTGACTATGGAAATATAATATTTGTTTGTGTAAAGATTTGAACTTAAACTTGATCATTAACAATTGAATGTAATGGTAAGGACACTCTTAAAAAGTAACAATATCTGGGAAATACAATAAAAGTTTGGAAGTAAATAGGTTTCTAGAACAATAAGTGTTTAAAGGCGAATTGAATAAAGGTAAAAAGAAAAGAATCGAAAGACTTTAAAGGTAAAATTGCAGGAAACTGGAAATGAATGATAATAAACTGGCATTTAAATTGTAAAATAACATGATGTTCTTAACGTACATGATATCTCCTTGACTCGTTTCCCTTTCGATCACGGTAGTTTGAGTGTTTGAGAATTTTTTAGTACATCTAACGAACACCCCTAAAAATCTAATAGAAAACACCTATTTATAATGTTCTGACCCTAACGGTCTTATTATAATATTGCATACGTTTAAGACATGCAAGTCTCTTTCGTTCACCAAGCTCCACGCGTCCCTTACAATGGCGCCTTTTATTCAAAATTCGAATCTTCAGAAGTCATTCGAAATTCGAATTCTATAACTATTCGTATGTCACTTTAATCCTTTTGTTTGGACCGCTCCAATGTTGACATACTTATTAAAGGAATTTCTTCATATCCTAAAAATACTAAAGACTTTAGTTCGAAATGTCGCTCACCATTGGCAATCGAAAGATCTTTTCTCTATGAAAACGAAAAGGCCTTATGTTTACCTATCACCAACAAATATCAATCTCTTTTCCACGTGATAGTAAACATATTTTATTCACCTATGCCAATTTTACCCTGGATCGAAATTCCCAGCTAACACTACGATAAAAAAAATTGTAATTAGTTTTAAAATATCTTTTGTGCTATAAAAGACAAAAGAACTATTGTTCTCCCTAAAAATTTCTGGAAAGAGTAAATTGAAAGAAAAAAATGGGAAGAGGAAAAGTTAGATAGAGTTACAAAAATGAAGAGAGGTAAAAATAAAAGAGAAAGTATATATGATAATGTGTATAAAGATGATGGAACTTAAATCTCCAATATTACAGCAAATTAATCATATGATAGAGTTTAAACTCATATACAAAGTAATCTAAGCATTGATGTTCAACAATGTAAATATGATATAAATATGATAGAGTTTAAACTCATATACAAAGTAATCTAAGCATTGATGTTCAACAATGTAAATATGATATAAATAGATCAAATAGTAACTTCTATTATAGATTTGAGTCATTAAAGTCATAAATCAAATACCAAATTTACAACTCTAAACATAAATATCTTATAAATATATCATACAAGTTAGCTAGTGTTTCTTAGGCTAGAAAATACAACGGTGTCTTAGTATGCGAAAATATATAGTGTCTTAGTATACAATAATGTCTTGGGAGAAAATATAATAGAGTTTTTGGCAGAAAAAATATCATAGAATTTACTCCTTTGTTAAGATAGAAAATACAATAGTGTTTTAGTATACAATAATGTCTTTGGTAGTAGCCTTCATTGATATACTTCATGATTTTCATAATACTGCATGACTGCAACCATCTCACCAGCAACTTCAAGACATCGTTATTCTAGTAAGACTACTAATAATGAAGAGAGAAGAGAGCAAGTATTTGTTAGTTATTGTTAATAATTTTATTGAGTGGATAGAATTTGGAAAACATTCATTATTCAATTATGATTGTATACAAAACAAATGCAATTTCATAAATATTATTTTTAAAAAGACACCCCTTTTACAATTTTTGCAAAATCAAACACTTTAGTTTCAAACCGGTATCACAGCTCATGCTCAATATCACATTGTTAACAGTACCTCATAAAATCATCTCATTGTTATACATTGTTAATGAATTCGCTCAATAAAGAACCGTTGATGCAGTACACTCAATAAAAAAGGTACCTAAAAACAAAAACAAAGTTTATTGTAACCCGACGGATAAAGTTCAAGTGAACCTGGCGGCAATGATAAAGAGGTAAAATATAATTTATAATATTAGTTATCAATATTGTTATTGGACTCTTATTAGTATTCAACCAAACAAATATCAATAGAATTCCATAACAGTGATTTCAAAACAAAATCATGCTGAATACAATGGTTCATTTGGCAAAGTCAATGGCAAAAAAATCACATGTTGTTGAATATGCAGAAAAACTAATGCAGCCAACTGGACAATTGGCTCACAGTATGGATAATATATACCAATCCGAGAATTGGCTCACAGTCGTTTAAAGTTATACATTAAAAAAAACTTACATTAACAGCACAATTGCATTAAAGTAACCATTTAGCTTAACTGTAAAAGTGTAATTGGAAAAAAAGTATTTATTAAAATCCGGCATACTGAACCTAGTTCCAACCAACAACATATAAATATACAAAATTTGCATTACTTGTCATAGAAATATAACATAAACTTATGAACGTCGCTAGTATTTGGAACCAACAAACTGAACTAAAAAACAATCAGCATAAGCCTTTCCTTGAAGCGCATAACACATGAAAGACGAAGTAAACAAGGAAGAAGAGCATGAGACATGAAAGATGAAGTACAACATCAAAAAATTCAGTTGAGTGTTGAGAACAAAAGAAAGAACGTATTATTGATTGAGTGTGTTACTTGATTTCATATCCAAAAAAAGTATTAAGCGTGTGTTTGATTCTGTGATTTCATATCCATTTGACGTTAGGGAAGCTGACGGTATGCTTGGTTTAAGCCGGTTGGAGAAACTCAGAGAAGTTACAACTTCATCAAGTTAACACTAATGATGGAAATAGTCATGAAACTAATAACTATGAAGGAAGCTTCCATATCCAAGTCACATGCCTCCTTGTTCAAGATTTAACTCATTCTGCTCCATCTTTTCTTTTAGTTCCAGCCAAGCTCCCTATCATGAAAAGATAAAGCACCAAATCATGTTATATATTTGGAGAGACTAGCTGTCAAAAACACCGAGATACAGTAAACATGATTAGTGCATATCATCGCCAAGTAGCAACACAATAACAATACAAGATTCGGATCAAGAATTCGCTAACAAAAACTATCTAACACAAATTTAAGTGCACAAAAGTATAACACAGGCATGTAGGAGTATAAGGAAAACAAATGCATTTTATCCATACCTTTTCTGCAGAACTTTTCTTCATAAATCCTCTGGCGCACAACTCATTCAATAACCCCAAAGCCTCCTCAACGAATCCTTCAAAAGCAATGCCTTTAATAAGAATTGTATACGTACCTTCATTAGGTTTGCATCCTTTTGCTACCATATGAGCCAGAAGATCAATAGCGCGGCTAGTTTGACGTGCCTTAAAAAGTCCCAACATGATTGAGTTGTAAGTGACAACATCGGCCCTAATACCTAATCTTTCCAAGTCATGGAAAATTTTGATAGCACCATCGACCTTTCCCTCGCGGATAAATCCCTGAAACAGCGTAGTGTATGTAATTGCAACGGGTGTAAGACCTTTCCGACACATCTCATCCAAGAGTTTCACAGCACGCTCTATTGCCCCCTTCTTCGAAAGCCCGTCAATAACCGTACTATAAGTTATCACATCCGGTTCACAACCATAGGACGACATATTATTCAACAACTCAATTGCTTCATCCAACCTATCTTCCTTGCAAATAGCATTGATAAGAACATTAAAAGTAACCACATCTGGTTCACAACCTCGAATCCTCATCTCATCCAATAACTTGATCGCTTCATGAACTCCACTCTCTTTACAAGTCGCTTTTATCAATATATTGTATGTAAACACATTCGGATAACACCCCCTTTGCACTTGCCTTTCAAAAACCTCCATAGCTTGCTTCAATTTACCACTATCACACAAACTACACAAAATCGTACTGTAAGTAACCACATTAGGCGAAACACTCATCTGTTCTAGAAACTCGAAAGCTTTCTCTATCTCACCCGATTTACATAAACCGTTAATCAAAACATTGTAGGATATAATATCAGGAACAGCACCAGAATCCTCGAGAATGTTCATAACCCGTGTAGCTTTCTTAGTGTTACCAGTCTTGCAAAACTGACGAATAAGGGTCGTGCACACAATGACATCCGGGATATCTCCTTTGTAACTAACACTCTGTAGAAACAGTAAAGATTTTTCTAATTCGCCGGCTTTAACCAATTTGCGGAGATGATTAGTGCTCTCTGACACCTTTTGATTTGTTGAACTAAGGTATTGGTGAGAACATTTGAGTTTTGTAACATTATAAAGGGACAGAATCAGGGATTTTCTTAGGAAGAATGTTAATCTGGAATATTCTTTGTGAGAGTGGTGAAGAGAGTAAAATTGTTCACTAGGCATAACTAAATCCATTGTTTTCTAATTTCTTCTTAAAGAAGTGAGTATGAGAAGGATTTGACTTACTTTGAGAAATTCTCGCAAACACTGAGAGAAAGAGTATGAATGGATGAGATGAGGGCAGAATAACAGCAGCAGGGATACACCGGAAATGACCCAAATCCGTAAAGGGTAGACAAAGTTATTTTATTTTTATTTGGCACCAAATTCACATGATTTAAATAATGTTTTTCTTTTTTGGCTTCTCACCACCATCAAGTGGTTCCAGCCCCCTCCCAATGGCCGTTGTCGGGGATCGAACCGTGGTTCTCCCTACCAAGTTCAGGTCCAATTGCCACTGAACCAAAACTTAACTCTTGTCATGTTTATATTTATTGATTTAAAATTATTTAAAAGATTTTATTTAATACTACCTCTGTTCCTATATATAAGAGACAATTCATTTTTTAAATTCATTGAATAATCAATGTATTTGGTCAATTTATAGACTAGGTACATTGATTATTCAATGAATCTAAAAATTGAATTGTCTCTTATATATAGGAACGGAGGTAGTATTAATTAAGCTATTATAATTAAAAAGTTTAATAATCTTTTTTGTCCTGAATTTTTATGGTGGAATTTATTTTGGTCTTTTAATTATAAAAATAATTATTTTAATCTTTTAATTATTCAAACAAAGTCGCATTTATCCTTATATTTACACATATGTTCGTCAAAGTCAGATTAAATGCATAGATGACGCATACATGGATTAGTATTAGGTGATCTATCATTGATAAAGCATAAATTGCTTAAATACATTAGTTAAAGTATTCACCTCACAAACACTTATACCCCAAAAAGTATTTAAAGAAGAACAACGAACTATGGAAATGGTGAAGAACAATGACGAACGAAGAAGAACGTATACACTTAATTTCTAAATCGGAAAGAGAGAGACAAGTATTATGGTAACAAAATCTTTTCTCTTCGACTGAGGGTTATTCTCGTTTTTCATTTTTCGCCATTTTTAATTTATGATTTTTATGGGTTTTCATTTTTTGGCCATTTCTGTCTTAGGTTTTTAATGTTAATGTGTGGTTATTAACGTATTATTTTCGTTTTAGGATATAAAGTTAGTTTTAGGGTTTTCTCCATGATTTAAGGTTTTGTGTTGATTTTGATTCTAGATGTTTTATTTTTAGGCAAAATATGGATAAATTTGTTCATGTAATTATACACCATGGAGTTTCCTTTGTAGATGATGAGTTGTCTAGTTATGAAGTATTAGTTTTAGAGGTGAGATGTGATGTAGATAATGTGAGTACAACTTCACTATTAGATGTTTTGCATAATGTCAAAACTAGGAAAATTTAGCATTTCTGAATATTGGACAATATCTCTATGGCTTGTGGCACTCCTTTGAATTATGGGTCTTAGGAACCATTAAAAACCATTATGAAATTGACCAAAATCTTGAAAAACAATTTTTGCTTGCATGTGTCAACACATACTGAAGCTTTTTGTTTGAGAAGCCAGATTACACAATGTTTAAGTACACCAACACAAAGTGTTGATAGCAAGAAACGAACAAAAGCTCCTTGCTTAGTTACAAAATTATACAAATAATTTTTCTCCAGAGTTTCTGCAGCGTTTTGGGGTAGTTTTGTAGAACTGATTCTTTGATTTCAAATTCTTACAAGTCTTTTTTTATAGTTGAAAAAGATATATGTTGGAGGGTATAATAGGAAATACATATACATATCTTGTTTCCAACGATCATGGTGAGACTGGTAGGCAAAAGTACAAAAGGCACATCCTTGCGCCACTCTAGAGAGTAAAGGTCACAATGTTCTTTTATACGTTTATACTCACAATTATATGCAACCCCTTAGTCTTGATCTTCATCTTCTATATCTTTAGAGTCTTGTGATTTGTTTGTTGATGAAACATGTTATAGAAGGATCAAAACTATGTATCTTCAGAACCTAAGTCTTTAAGTCTTTTAGGGCTTATTCGAAGAATCCTTGTCTTCAGAGTCTTCTGCACTTTCTCTTCAGAAAAAATATCTTCAATCTTCATAACTCGTTCAATAGACCCTTGTCTTTAGCATCTTTAGAACTTGGAATAACATAAATAAAGCTTTAGAAGGCCTCCAAAGCTTCCTTGCATAAGTCACGATCAGAAGCTCTTTTACTAATGTTCCTTAGAATCGTTGCATAAGAAGCATTCATTAATCTTGACTTAACTTGTCACACACCAAAGGTATTCTTCCAGAGTGTTGAGTTCAGAACCTAAAGACATCACACGCCTTCTGATCAGAAAAATAGCAACTGTACTATTTTTACCGATGTAGTAATAATGAGATTTACCCCAAGTATCGATCTCGAGGATTGCGTAGGAAATACTGAGTTAGATGATTTATTCAATTAAACAAAAACAATAATTTTTAGTTTTGTGGGAATAAATCCTTGCAAAATATAAATTGACACAATACAAAAATTGACTTTTTGTTTGATTAAAATATGTTAGGGCGAGTGTATAATTTGTCATGTAATAACCTTCACTCTTTGATCTATTCAACAAGTTCATCAGCCTTAATTATCGATTCTCAATATAATCTTTTCCTAATTCTTTAGTGAAAAAACCTTTAACCTTCTTTCCTAATTTCAATTTCCATTTAAATTAGTAGAGAGGTTAAGCATGCAATTATCAAGACCTTTTCTGGTTATCATAGGATTACCCTAATCCTAGGTGAAATCCTTAATAATATCATTATTTTGAAAACCTTAACACGACTGTCCGACTCTAATGTGTTAAAATAGTGAAATCTTATGGTCCCATAGGATCACACTATGAATTAATCTAAATAATCAAATTGATGCATAACGAACTAAAATGTTGATTAAAATAAAGAGATCAGTATTCTTAACATAACAAATTAGGGACCCCCTAGCATTTGAGGGTTTAGCCTCTCATAGAATTCAAAAGTAACATAATAACAATATTAGATATAGAATCTACAATAGATTGGGGTCTTCGATCTTTAATTGCTCTCGCGCATGAAGACTTCTCCGTTCTCAAAGCTTTTGAATCTTCGATCTTCTATCGTCAATTATTCTTCCTCGTTCCAACAAAGTCCTTTTCCTTTGGTTCAGAACAGGTTTTTATAATGTTAGGTCACCCCTCAATAGTGCCAAATGTCCAAAATACCCTTAATGATCCAAAAACACTTAAAACTCCAAAAATTAGAATTCTCAGTATCCTGGCTAACACGGGCAACCGTGTCAGCCTCTATCCATCGCTCCAAAGACCAATTTTTGCCCAGACTTCCTGACACGGGCCGTGTTAGCTGACACGCCCCTACTTCTTCTCCCAAACTGCCTCTGTGCACAATTTCCTGACACGGGTCGTGTCTTGTGACACGGGTGGCCGTGTCAGGATCTCTGTAGCCTCCAATATTCAGATTTTTGCACTTATTTTGCCCCGATTTGTCCTGTTTTATGCCTCTGGCCTTGAAAACAGTCAAACACACAACTAAAGCATAAAATGCAAAAACAAGAACTAAAATGCTCAACACTTAAAAGAAAATTCAACTAAAATACATGCTAAATATTTGTGTAAAACCACTGGTCATCTTCTTACTAGAGTCCGAACCTGTTGAGAAAAAGCTACACAATTGTTCTCTAAGATAACATGTAAAGTTATCATCAAAATATAAGGTCAGATGTAGAACCAATCTTGTTCTTACAATCTCTACCTTTTTATGATGAAAAAATCATGCGATTTGATAGAACAATTTGTACAGGATAATCACCATGGAATGCAAATTTAGAAAAGCTAACTAGATCCCCTTAAACCTGTTAATACTCAAAATCTCATTTATACTTGTTTAGAGTCTCCACATGAGCTTGAGACTCACAAAGTGAATTTTGCAGTACACAAGGTAATATACATAAGGGTTACTCCTCTATTGACGTTTCATCAAAGTATGACTATAAATGTATGGTATCATCTCAGAACCTAACTTACTATGAGAATACTATGAAGTAAAAAAACCTGTTTAGTCACTGTCTTGATGACTCACATCAAACATATAATTCACTGGTTCTTCGAGAAACTAGAAGTGTGCCACCAAAGAGTGCACAACATCATGTCATCAAAAGGTTTAGCACCTAAACCATTTCCTGAATGACCATGTCTTTCGAACATGTCTTCTGACCATGTCTCAGACCATGTCTTCTAAACATGTCTTTAAAACATGTATTTTACCATGTCTTATGAACATATATTTAGAACATGTCTTTTACCATGTCTTCCGAACATATCTTAGACCATGTCTTTGAAACATGTATTAGAACATGTTTTAGACCATGTCTTCCGAACATGTCTTAGATCATATCTTCTGACCATGTCATCTGGCCATGTCTCTTGACCATGTCTTCCGAAGGTTCATAACCTCTAAATAATGCCTTGATGGAAATAGACTTATTATACTTCCAGAAAGTTCACAACTTCTGAAGTATCAGAGTCTGGTATAACATAACCTGGTTACAAAACTTTCAGATACTTTACAACTTATGAACAATTCTATGGTAACGTATTAAACATTTCCAACGCACACGTTGACACTCTAAACAATGCCTGGGTGGAAACAAACTTACTATACTTCTAGAAAGTCCACAACTTCTGAAACTTATGCTTAGTAACATATCAACTTTGTTAAGATTTCAGACAATTCACAACTTCTGAAGCAACAAAGTTTGATCACCATGTTGCACCCCAAAATTCGCCCTACTTATTTTTCAATAAAATAATTGGCTTAAACTTAATCTTTAGGTGCATTACATGCATATCATTCATTCATTAACCGTGGGTTCAAGATTTTCTAATTGTGTGAATGTGCATAATTCAGAAAAAGCGTTTGATACATAAAGGCTGAATATATAAGGTTATGTATTTCAAGCGTCACCTCAATGTGCAAAATGTGAGCGTCGAAAGGTTTCTGACTATCTCACGAGAATTTGAGGTTTTGAAGTTCTGATCTTCCATCTTGTGGGTATTGATTGAGGTTTTTGACTGAGAGCATGTGTTGGTCAAATGTTTGAGCCTGATGTGATTCTACAGCTTTTTGTGAGTCTCGAAGTATCAATATACAACTTATCGATTCATACGATTTATCAGAAAATCAAGAGCGGTCGGATAAAAACATATATGTGTGCGCGTATTCAAAATTCGACAAAAAGACAAAATTTGACCGAGTGGAATTTTTGGTCAAAATTATTGTCAAAAGTCGATATTTGAGAAAATGTGATCATTTGTTTAGAAAAGTCGGAAGAAAATGAGATTTCTTGCATTTTAAGTAATCTTGGACTTAGAAAGGTTTTCTAAGTTTTGAGAACTTTATGTTCTCTGAGCCATGTTGTCGACTCTCTATCTCACTCGTATGTGGTTGAAATTTCGCAAATTTGGAATATTTGGAAAGAGCGCATTCTGTACTCCGAATTTTTCCTAGTGAGGATTCCTTTGAAAATGTCCAGATTTCCAGTTATGAGGCTCCGAAATTTGGAGTTTACTACTTTTGAAGTTTATACTTGATGAAATTTTGAAGACTTTTAACCTGGTCAAGTGCTCGACTTCGGAGGTATTTCACACGTGTTATTAAGCGTCATTTTGTGTCGAGTTCAAAATTAAAGTTGTTCATTTAGCGGCAGTCTACAACTTTGTTGAAGAAATCGAATTCATTCGAGACTCGTATCGAAAGTTAAGAAGCCTTGAAGTTGTGAGTTTGTCATATGTACAATATTCAACACTAAGAAATTTTTTGGAGTGTTTGTCAATATGGTCAAATTTGTAGAAGGCTACAAATTTGCAGAAGGCTACAAATTTGCAGAAGAGTTCGAACTCGTTCGGGTCGCGAATCGAGAATTATAAGTCAGTAAACTCAAGTGAAAACATTTGGTAAATTTTCTCGATGTTGCCGGCATTTTAGAAGTTACTTTCTCTTAACTTCGAGGCAATTTTTAAGTGTGCTACAGGCCTCGAATCGAAAAAGTTTCACCATGAAAGTTGCTCATAGAAATGTGCTCTTCGACTTTGATCATCGAATCTTTTCTCCAAGGTGCTCATATTCCGAGTTGTCGAGGTTAGTAGAGGGGTACCCGGTAATAAGTTGAGTGTACAAGCATATGGAAAAATTTACACCAAGTTATACTTTTTGCAAGTTTTGGTGGCCATCAACACTATAATCCGCGTCGATTTTCTTCAATTGGCCATACAATATCTCCACATGCATGCGTCATGGAGGATGGTTACTGAAAATAATAGAATTGACACCTCAATCTCTTCACCTTCACACTCTTTCTTCTTCTCTCCTGGAAAATAACAAAACTTTTTCACATAAGAGGATTTGGAAAAAAGTCTCCATTTTGGTGATCCACACACTCCATATCTCTCACCATTCTCGCTCTCTCCCTCTTCAACTCTTCCATCTCACCACTTTCTTCTTCTTTCTCTAAACAAAAAATATCTGAAATGCAAAATTTCTTACGTGAGTCAAAATTTCGACTCAATCAGGCGAACGGTCCAGGCGATACGAATTTTTGAAGTCTCAACACACTTTTAAGGCATCTGACACGTGCATAATTTTTATTGCGCTCTTCGGAGAAATTGCCTCGAACGAGGGTTTTCTGATCAAAATCCGAACTCGGAGTCTCCGTAACAAATGAAGCCAACGAGATTTTTGAACTTTTGACACTGGTCCCACTTCATTTTGATAAAAATCAAGTGAGATATGATTTTTCGAACTTCATGTATTAGATGAAAAATGCTCGGTTCGTCTCAAAATCAATTCCAAAGAATAAAAAACTACTCTTAAATGGTAAGGAATTGGCCATGGACTTGTGAGTTAAAGTCGGATAAGACTTCGATATAGAATTTTAGACACCAGTCCCGCTCATTTACGATGTTGCATCTAGGAATTATGGCCTTTAAGCGCACCAAGAACACGGTACAACACTAAAATTTAGTTTATTCCACTTGAAAGATAAATTTCTTTGAGGACTTCCTTCACACAATTTGCCTCCGACTTGTGAACAAAAGTTGTAGATAATAATTATAGGTACTTGCCAGTCGAAAATCATCAGAAAATACCCGACGAGCTGAGAGATATGCTTTCCGGAGTACCCGAAACGCCCAAAAAACTTAAAATTCACTTTATTGAGAAATGAACAATTAAATTCTTTTTCATGAAGAAACGGCCTCCGATCTGAACAGATGAACTTGAGAATATATTGAAGTGATCTCAATGCCTATGGAACTAAACCAAAATATCTTTCTGACCAGAAAATCTTGCATCAAGCATACAGACCAAAAAATATCGATATCGGTCTCGAAATGATCTGAGATAGTTGAAACGCATAATTTCTTTCGCAAATTGAGATACTTAGAACCCGATAACCATATGATCAATGTCATGTATGTGCATGCGTGTATATCTATGATAATGAAATTATAAGCCAGAAATACCGAAGTGAAGAGAGTAAATTTTTGGGTACATCAAGTACATATAACACTTCAGTGATAGTAGCCTTTCCACCATCCTTCCTGGAAATCGAGATGTTTCATTTGCCTCCATAATTGATGTGTCTTGCATCAGCAAACTTTATCACCTTTTTCACTGACTCATCTAACTTGGTGAACGAATCTTTATTTCCAGTCATATGGTTGCTACATCCTGAATCCAGATACCACATGTTGGTTTTCTCAGTGTTCGACTGAGTGTTTACCATCATCAGCACCTCGTCTGAGTCATTATCTCTTGCTCATGCATATATGGCTTCATCACCTTCTTTTCCTCTTGTTGTTTTCTTTCTCTGACAGTCTCGAGCATAGTGACCAAAATCTTGACAATTGTAACATTGCACCTCTTTCGTGCCGACTTTCCTCCCAGAGTACTTGTTTCCCACACCTTTCTTGCTCGAATCAGCATTCTTGCTTGACTTCTCATCACCTGCAAGATTCTTTTTCTGTTTCGACTTCTCATCTTTCTTGCTGAATCTTGATTGCAATGCTTGTTCAGCCACCTTTTCTCTTTTTGAGTTTCTTTGCTTCAACCTCATCTCAGGAGCCTCCAATGAAGCTTGAAGTTTTTCCAACTTCATCTCAGATAGAGTCTTGGCCTCTTCAATTGTCACTACTATATAGTTGGAATCTACAGTCAGAGATCTCAGTACCTTCTTTATTTTCAGCAAATTTGTGACCATTACACCACATGCCTTCATCTGGTTTTTCAGTGTCATAGTCCTTAATAAGTATGTAGAGACTGATTCATTATCTTTCATATGAATCATCTCATACTGCTTCCTCAATGTATGCAATTTTACCTTCTTCAATTTCTCACCTCCTCCATACAAGTTCTTTAACTTGTCCCACACATCTTTCACCGGTTCTTCTTTAATTATCTTCTCAAATACATCAGAGTCCCCACACTGATGAATCAAGAACAATGATTTACAATCTTTCTTCCTCTGGTCTTTGTGTGCAGCTTTCTGAGCATCTTTCGCGTCTTCTTCCAGCTCCGATACTCCATCATTCAAGATTTCAACAACATCTTGAAATCTAAAGATAACCTTCATCTATTCAACCCACCGTTGATGGTTTTCACCTTTGAAAACTTGTAGATTCGCTAGAATCTGCGACGACGTTATTGTTCAGTTTGCCATTAGATTCTCTCTAAATTGCAACCAGGCTTTAATACCAATTTGTTGGAACAAAGGGTTTTCAAGAAAGATTGTTTGATGATAGAAGAATAATAATAGAGGTAGAGGAGAGAGTATTGTTTTACTGTAAAACTATATGAAAATTCTATTAATTGCATTATTGATTACAAAGGGAAATATCCTTATATAGACACCTTTCTCAGGCCCAAATAGAAACTAAACTAAGAACCAAATGCTAAGGCCCAAGCAACCTTCGACATAATGCAACAACATCTAGCATTCGACTATAGTGCATACAACCTAACATTTCGATTTCTAGCGTTTCGACACAAGCTAATTCGACAGAACAAGAATTATTCATTCTAACAGTAAGATACATGTGCGTCTGCAAGGATAAATTAATTTGATATGTATAAAATATATTTAAATGTATAAGTAAATTTAAAATGAGTTAGTTAATTTTAAAATTTCTAAAAATCTGATAAATTCAATTATATTAAATAATCAAGAAAAGAAAGAAAAATTAGATGGAAAAAGGAAAAAAGAAAATTTGATATTTGATATTTGACAATAAAAATTTATATTTCATATAAAAGTAAAGTTTGATTAAAATAAAATATATATATTATAGTGATAGTGACCCGTAAAATTGAAATGTATTGTCTACGATAAAAAAAAAATTGTAATTAGTTTTAAAATATCTTTTGTGCTATAAAACACAAAACAACTATTGTTCTCCCTAAAAATTTCCAGAAAGAGTAAATTGAAAGAAAAAAATGGGAAGAGGAAAAGTTAGATAGAGTTACAAAAATGAAGAGAGGTAAAAATAAAAGAGAAAGTATATATGATAATGTGTATAAAGATGATGAAACTTAAATCTCCAATATTACAGCAAATTAAGCATATGATAGAGTTTAAACTCATATACAAAGTAATCTAAGCATTGATGTTCAACAATGTAAATATGATATAAATATGATAGAGTTTAAACTCATATACAAAGTAATCTAAGCATTGATGTTCAACAATGTAAATATGATATAAATAGATCAAATAGTAACTTCTATTATAGATTTGAGTCATTAAAGTCATAAATCAAATACCAAATTTACAACTCTAAACATAAATATATTATAAATATATCATACACGTTAGCTAGTGTTTCTTAGGCTAGAAAATACAACGGTGTCTTAGTATGCGAAAATATATAGTGTCTTAGTATACAATAATGTCTTTGGGAGAAAATATAATAGAGTTTTTGGCAGAAAAAATATCATAGAATTTACTCCTTTGTTAAGATAGAAAATACAATAGTGTTTTAGTATACAATAATGTCTTTGGTAGTAGCCTTCATTGATATACTTCTTCATGATTTTCATAATACTGCGTGACTGCAACCATCTCACCAGCAACTTCAAGACATCGTTATTCTAGTAAGACTACTAATAATGAAGAGAGAAGTATTTGTTAGTTATTGTTAATAATTTCATTGAGTGGATAGAATTTGAAAAACATTCATTATTCAATTATGATTGTATACAAAACAAATGCAATTTCATAAATATTATTTTAAAAAAGACACCCCTTTTACAATTTTTGCAAAACTCAAACACTTTAGTTTCAACCTGCTATCACAGCTCATGCTCAATATCACATTGTTAACAGTACCTCATAAAATCATCTCATTGTTATACATTGTTAATGAATTCGCTCAATAAAGAACCGTTGATGCAGTACACTCAATAAAAAAGTACCTAAAAACAAAAACAAAGTTTATTGTAACCCGACGGATAAAGTTCAAGTGAACCTGGCGGCAATGATAAAGAGGTAAAATATAATTTATAATATTAGTTATCAATATTGTTATTGGACTCTTATTAGTATTCAACCAAACAAATATCAATAGAATTCCATAACAGTGATTTCAAAACAAAATCATGCTGAATACAATGGTTCATTTGGCAAAGTCAATGGCAAAAAAATCACATGTTGTTGAATATGCAGAAAAACTAATGCAGCCAACTGGACAATTGGCTCACAGTATGGATAATATATACCAATCCGAGAATTGGCTCACAGTCGTTTAAAGTTATACATTAAAAAAAACTTACATTAACAGCACAATTGCATTAAAGTAACCATTTAGCTTAACTGTAAAAGTGTAATTGGAAAAAAAGTATTTATTAAAATCCGGCGGCATACTGAACCTAGTTCCAACCAACAACATATAAATATACAAAATTTGCATTACTTGTCATAGAAATATAACATAAACTTATGAACGTCGCTAGTATTTGGAACCAACAAACTGAACTAAAACACAATCAGCATAAGCCTTTCCTTGAAGCGCATAACACATGAAAGACGAAGTAAACAAGGAAGAAGAGCATGAGACATGAAAGATGAAGTACAACATCAAAAAATTCAGTTGAGTGTTGAGAACAAAAGAAAGAACGTATTATTGATTGAGTGTGTTACTTGATTTCATATCCAAAAAAAGTATTAAGCGTGTGTTTGATTCTGTGATTTCATATCCATTTGACTTTAGGGAAGCTGACGGTATGCTTGGTTTAAGCCGGTTGGAGAAACTCAGAGAAGTTACAACTTCATGAAGTTAACACTAATGATGGAAATAGTCATGAAACTAATAACTATGAAGGAAGCTTCCATATCCAAGTCACATGCCTCCTTGTTCAAGATTTAACTCATTCTGCTCCATCTTTTCTTTTAGTTCCAGCCAAGCTCCCTATCATGAAAAGATAAAGCACCAAATCATGTTATATATTTGGAGAGACTAGCTGTCAAAAACACCGAGATACAGTAAACATGATTAGTGCATATCATCGCCAAGTAGCAACACAATAACAATACAAGATTCGGATCAAGAATTCGCTAACAAAAACTATCTAACACAAATTTAAGTGCACAAAAGTATAACACAGGCATGTAGGAGTATAAGGAAAACAAATGCATTTTATCCATACCTTTTCTGCAGAACTTTTCTTCATAAATCCTCTGGCGCACAACTCATTCAATAACCCCAAAGCCTCCTCAACGAATCCTTCAAAAGCAATGCCTTTAATAAGAATTGTATACGTACCTTCATTAGGTTTGCATCCTTTTGCTACCATATGAGCCAGAAGATCAATAGCGCGGCTAGTTTGACGTGCCTTAAAAAGTCCCAACATGATTGAGTTGTAAGTGACAACATCGGCCCTAATACCTAATCTTTCCAAGTCATGGAAAATTTTGATAGCACCATCGACCTTTCCCTCGCGGATAAATCCTTGAATCAGCGAAGTATATGTAATTGCATCAGGTTTAAGACCTTTCCGACACATCTCATCCAAGAGTTTCACAGCACGCTCTATTGCCCCCTTCTTCGAAAGCCCGTCAATAACCGTACTATAAGTTATCACATCCGGTTCACAACCATAGGACGACATATTATTCAACAACTCAATTGCTTCATCCAACCTATCTTCCTTGCAAATAGCATTGATAAGAACACTATAAGTAATCACATCCGGTTCACAACCATAGGATGACATATTATTCAACAACTCAATCGCTTCATCCAACCTACCTTCCTTGCAAATAGCATTGATAAGAACATTGAAAGTAACCACATCTGGTTCACAACCTCTAATCCTCATCTCATCCAATAACTTGATCGCTTCGTGAACTCCACTCTCTCTACAAGTCGCTTTTATCAATATATTGTATGTAATCACATCAGGATAACACCCCATTTGCACTTGCCTATCATAAACCTCCATAGCTTGCTTCAATTTACCACAATCACACAAACAACCCAAAATCGTATTGTAAGTAACCACATTAGGCGAAACACTCATCTGTTCTAGAAACTCAAAAGCTTTCTCTATCTCACCCGATTTACATAAACCGTTAATCAAAACATTGTAGGCTAAAACATCAGGAACAGCACCAGAATCCTCAAGAATGTTCATAACCCGTGTAGCTTTCTTAGTGTTACCAGTCTTGCAAAACTGACGAATAAGGGTCGTGCACGCAAAGACATCCGGAATATCTCCTTTGTAACTAACACTCTGTAGAAACCTTAAAGCTAATTCTGATTCGCCAGTTTTAACCAATTTACGGAAATGATTAGGGCTCTCTAACACCTTTTGATTTGTTGAACTAAGGTATTGGTGAGAACATTTGAGTTTTGTAACATTATAAAAGGAAAGAATCAGGGGTTTTCTTGGGAAGAATGTTAATCTGGAATATTCTTTGTGAGAGTGGTGAAGTGAATAAAATTGTTCACTAGGCATAACCAAATCCATTGTTTTCTAATTTCTTCTTAAAGAAGTGAGTATGAGAAGGATTTGACTTACTTTGAGAAATTCTCGCCAAGACGGAGAGAAAGAGTATGGATGTATGAGATGAGGGCAGAATAACAGCAGCAGGGATACACCGGAAATGACCCAAATCCGTCAACTAAAGTGCGGCACCAAATTCACATGATTTAAATAATCTTAAATTCATTTGAAGAGTTTTTAGTTTAAAGGGGATAGTTGATAAGCAACCAAAACTTAACTCTTGTCATGTTTATATTTATTGATTTAAAATTATTTAAAAGTTTTTATTTAATATTAATTTAGCTATTATAATTAAAAAGTTTAATACTCTTTTTCGTCCTGAATTTATTTTGGTCTTTTAATTTTAAAAACAACTATTTTAATTTTTTAATTATTCAAACAAAGTCACATTTGTCCTTACATTCACACATATGTTAGTCAAAATTAGATTAAATGCATAGATGACGCATACATGGATTACTATTAGGTGATCTATCATTGATAAAGCATAAATTGCTTAAATACATTAGTCAAAGTATTCACCTCACAAGCATTATATCCCAAAAAGTATCTAAAGAAGAACGACGAATTATGGAAATGGTGAAGAACAATGACGAACGAAGAAGAGCATACACACTTAATTTCTAAATCGGAAAGAGAGAGACAAGTATTATGGTAACATAATCTTTTCTCTTCGACTGAGGGTTATTCTTGTTTTTCATTTTTCGCCATTTTTAATTTATGATTTTTATGGGTTTTCATTTTTTGGCCATTTCTGTCTTAGATTTTTAATGTTAATGTGTGGTATTTAATGTATTATTTTCATTTTAGGATATAAAGTTAGTTTTAGGGTTTTCTCAATGATTTAGGGTTTTGTGTTGATTTTGATTTTAGAGGTTTTATTTTTAGGCAAAATATGGATAAATTTGTTCATGTAATTATACACCATGGAGTTTCCTTTGTAGATGATGAGTTGTCTAGTTATGAAGTATTAGTTTTAGAGGTGAGATGTGATGTAGATAATGTGAGTACAACTTCACTATTAGATGTTTTGCATAATGTCAAAACTAGGAAAATTTAGCATTTTTGAATATTGGACAATATCTCTATGTCTTGTGGCACTCTTTTGAATTATGGGTCTTAGGAATCATTAAAAACCATTAGGAAATTGACCAAAATCTTGAAAAACAATTTTTGCTTGCATGTGTCGACACATACTGAAGCTTTTTGTTTGAGAATCCAGATTACACACTGTTTAAGTATACCAACACAAAAGTGTTGATAGCAAGAAACGAACAAAAACTCTTTGCTTATTTACAAAATTATACAAATAATTTTTCTACAGAGTTTCTGCAGCGTTTTGGTGTAGTTTTGTAGAACTGATTCTTTGATTTCAAATTCTTACAAGTTTTTTTTATAGTTGAAAAAGATATTTGTTGGAGGGTATAATAGGAAATTCATATACATATCTTATTTCCAACGGTCATGGTGAGACTGGTAGGCAAAAGTACAAAAAAAGTACGTCCTTGCGCCACTCTAGAGAGTAGAGGTCACAATGTTCTTTTATACTTTTATACTCGCAATTATACGCAACCCCTTAGTCTTGATCTTAATCTTCTATATCTTTAGAGTCTTCTGATTTGTTTGTTGATGAAGCATGTTGTAGAAGGATCAAAACTATGCATCTTCAGAACCTAAGTCTTTAAGTCTTTTAGGGCTTGAATGACCATGAATATTGTCGGCCTAGTGACGGAGCCGGTCGTGATATCTACCTGGATTACCCTCATGGTAGTTTTAGTTCTTCCTTCGTAGTTCGACAGGACCACGTTGTGAGATCTTATATCGGTGTCGAACTTACCGATTTTCTTCAAAATATGATGTGGCATTATGTTGACAGTAGCGCCACAATCCACTAACACCTTGTTAATGGCAATTTTTTCGACCTTCGCCCTGATCAGCAAAGGTTTCAAATGGCTCCTCATCACCATGTAGGGCCTCTCAAAAAAGCATATTGGCTCTCAATAGAGCCATTATTCATTACAAAGTAGCAAGTTGGATTATGCAAAGCCATTTTAGCAACATCCACATCATCTGCATTGGGATATTATACTCCTCTGGGAGTATAGATACAACGTTGACTAGAATGTCGAGGCTTTCTTCTGAATCAGAATTAAAATCACCAGTTGCCTCATCAGAGCCATTGTCGACTGGCTTGTTGACACATTCCTTAATCTGCTGCTCGACAGCAGAGTCGACCTTTTGCTTGTACTACCGTGGATTATTTCCTTTACTGACAATGATCTGCTTAACCGCAGCAGCAGCTTGTCTTCCATCCTGCTTATTTCTCTAGAAACACCTCCACTGAGTCTGACTCATAGGATTTTGCCCCACGTAGTTTTCAGACACATGGCTTTTCTTCTCAGAACGTACCTCTAGTCGATAGCTCATGGGTGCTTTTCCTTTCGCCTCTCTCATTGCACCAACAACATTTGATGGCCCAGGCTTGATCCACGTCCCCTTGGGTGTAGTGGCCGATGGAACAAAAGTCTTCGGCATAAATTGGGATGCTTGTCTTGGGTCCCTTCTATTCCATTGGGTCATTCCCCTCTTCAGCTGTAGTTTCTGGAAACAATGATTTACATTCGTAGGCTGACCCTGATTTTAATTCAGCCACATCCACGTCTGTCTTAGTCGGTGACATGTAATCGGCCTCATATATGGGATTTGTATCATCAAAGTCGACATAGGCTACCTTCTCTTTCTTAGACTTAGCCTTAGTATGTCTAACTTTCTCTAGTCGAAGGCGCTCAAGGTGTCGAACCCTATCAGCCAATTGTGACATGCTCTTAACGAAGGTTGGATTTATTTTCTTCCTAATGGAGTAGTCCAAACCTCCAACAGCCATTTGAACCAATTCATGTCCAGGCATCTGGGTAAAGCACCTTACTTTTAACGATCTAAACCTATTTAGATAATCGTCTATTGTCTCAGCAAATTTTCTCTTAATGCTTGACAACTCAACCAAACTAATTTTTGAATGCCCCTCGTAAAATTGTTCGTGGAAGAGTTTCTCCAACTTTGACCATGAGTCGATCGAATCAGGGGGAAAGGTAGTAAACCATGTAAAGGTTGTTTTAGTGAGGAATGAAGGGAAATGTTTCACCCTCAGGCCTTCATTATTCGCCATATCTGTCGACTCAGTCAGGTATCTAGCGATGTGTTCGACCGTTGACTCACCCGTTTCTCCCCCAAACTTGGTGTACTTAGGAATTTTCCATCCCCTAGGGTTTTCGGTCTATAAAATATATTTTGATAATGGAGAGGAATATGTTGGCCTTGGCATTGTATTCATACCATTCCGGGCCATAATTCTTTCGACAATATTGGTTAAGTTGTTCTCGACAACTAAATCCTCCTGTCGGACTTGATCAAGGATTTGGTCGACCTCTTGTTGTCTACGCACCAGAACCCTCGGTGGGTCGACAACGACATTCTTTGAGGCGTTGCAGCTTGACCTTGATACACAATTTCTTCTTCTACTTTCCCCATGTCACCATGAACAAGTATGGGTTGTCGAATCGGGTGCCCCTGTCGGGAAGCCGCTTATGGGGCTCCTAAGAAGTTACATAAACGTGTTAATTGTGCAATAACCTGTCGGTTCGTTTCAGCGGACTGTCTATTAGTCTCGACCGATTCTTGCACTATGGGGTTAAACACCTTGCCCATTTGGTTAGTTAACATATTAACTAACTCATGGTTGATATCATACATTTGTTGCCTTAATACTGCCACAGAGGTAGTATTTAGATGTTGCACAAGCATCTCCCTATTTGCCCCTATTGTAGATCCTTGCAAATGAGCATTTGTGTTTTATGCGTTATCAGACATAATTGTTACACTTGTGGTCGATTGGTGTCCCATCATTAAGGAATACGACATTCCATAAAGGGGATTCGTAGTAGTACCAAATTGAGGTATCACTATGTTCGGAATGACACTCGTGGCCACCACAGGCCCTGGACTCACCAGTGTGGTCTGGGGAATGGGAATTGATACTGAAGCAGTTGGCCCTGAGGCAGTTGTGCTGCTTAAAGGAGGAAATGACGCAAGTTGTGAAACAACTGGGTAGACAATACCCAATGTTCGTGATGGAACTTCATCCGCATTTGACGCGGGCGTATTGTTTGTCATCTTAGGTGTATGTTTCCTAGTAGGTGGTGGTTTCTTATTTGCTGAATTTCCACTTCTAAGTTTCATCCCCTTCTAACGCTACTGACAAACTCTAATACTTAGCACATGGTCCCACCAGGTGTGCCAATTTGTTTACTATGGAAAATGGTAAACAACCGCTGGTACTCCTAGGTCCTAAAACTAAGGGTTACTTGCAAGATCGATCAGTTGGTCTTAAGACACGTGCTAAGATTTGGTATATTGTATTGATTATGCAGAAAAAGACCTTGGTCAAGAAACGGTTTTCAGAGACCAAGGGAAACAACACAATGGTTTTTCACACACACACAGAATTTTGACTACCTGCTAATCGACTGCAGGCACTGGATAAATAGGACTCAACAAAACACTAATTGGTGACTCGTGACCAACAATTTACGTTGAAGTATTTTGTGAAGAGATCGTTCGAAATGAAATAGAAGTAAACAAACAGTAAAGATAAACTTAAATGTAAATTGATTGCATTGAAAGTAAATATGGTGATTCACGTACATCAAAGACTTGGATAACTCTTTCTTCCTTTAGCGCTGAATTGGGAAGAGTTTCAACAAGCAATTTGAAGATACAAATGAACACATTAAAATCCTAACAAACTGACTTATTTATAATATTTTACAAGATAACTGCTCAGAGTAATCAACGGACGAGATTCAAGCTAAAAACAACTGCTACACACGATTTCGCTATTAGTTTAGCGCCTCTGAACCATGATCTTCTGAAATAACTGCCCATGATCTCCACATATTGACTTTTTCCCGCTTCGTGACTTCAAAAAGAACTAACTGCTTTTGGTTTCGATATACCTTTAAGGAATACAAATATTTCCTAAGTCCCTTAGCCTATATCTTCGACAACATCTAACCTTTGACCAACTCCTTCATTTGACCCAATCCTATGTCGAATCGACCAACACACCATTTTGTCAATATGGTTTTATTTTCAACGCAGTTTGTTCTGGCTGTTTGGTCGATTAGGTTGGTTTTTTGACTCAACTTCTCAACCGACATGTGTTTTCTGGTATTTCCAACTTGGCTTTGTAAAGTTTTTCCCAAAAACCATCTTCATTTAAGATTGGTCCTTAACTTGTAGGGACGTTTGCCTTTAAGCAGTGTCCTCAAACACTTTTACAAATTTCCAGTTAACACCACCCCACTTCCTATGCACATGTATCTTTTTTTTCTTTTATTCCAATAGGCGTGTTTGGTCATTATTTAATTTTCTACACAAAACCACTACCAATTATACAAACACCAAACAAAGCCTAAGGTAAATGGGACACTCCCTTTTCTCCAAGGGGGACCGCCCCACTTACTGTATGTATGTATCATCTTTAATTCTTTTTCTCCAATTAACATGTTCCGATTCACTATTTTTTTTCTATCGATTTATTAAATTAATTACCAGCAAACCCCCCAACCATCACAGTCATACAATTATTCAGGTATACTATTATTTTCATGGACGATTACAATTAACGGAATCGGTACACAATAAATAATTATTCTACATACAAATTACACAAACGAAGATAATTCCACACAATTCGACCCCCACATATGATTCATCATAAACCCAATTATAAAGTTAGAACCCCACCCTTACCTGGATTTTACGGTCACTCTAACTCTGATCGAATTCCTTATTTTCGGTCGAACTCTGATTCGACTTGCCGGTCTGCAATTTCCTCTTCTGGCGGCTTAATCCACAAACCCTTGCTTTCTCCCACATACAACAACTTTTTCTCTCTTCATCAACCGCTGTTCTTTTCTTATTTTCTCTTTATTCCAAATATTACTAATAATAATAATATTATTATTATTTGATTTAATGGGCCAACTAATCCACACCTCCACATTGCTATATACCACACCATAACTAAACCAACTTAAATAAATAAAGTTCAATAATAATAGTATTATATATAATATTATTTCTCCAACATAACCAACCTTATTAATCTCCCGACTAACCGACTAAATAATCCAATTACGTCGATTAATTCTCAACTTCAACTAAATCCAATAATTAAATCCTTAAATAATTTAATTAAATAATTAATTAAATTCGGGGCGTTACAGTTTGCAGCAATAATAATTCTTACACAGAAAATATAACAGAATAAGGCGACAAAAAGACGAAGATTTTTTTACCCAGTTCGACCAAACGATTTACTCTGGGGGAGAGAGAAACACTTCAATTCACTATACTCAGAAAGTTGTTACAAGAGATTACATATGAGTTACAAGAAAATAACTTTTACCTTCATGTTCCCAAGAACAATCCTGAAGGTGCCCAAGAATTATCCTATTTTCTACCCAAGTGTTTCTCAACCCCTTCAACCTTCAATATATGAATAACTCAAACCGAAGGTGTAAACAAGTATTTCCCAATTCCCAATAACCTTAGGTAACCCCAAAAGTTTCTAAAACATTTGCCTTCTAAGTTTCTGTCGAGAATAGTTGAGCCCTATACAATGCCTTAAAACTCTTATTCTCCCTTTTGGTGTAAGCTCTAAGATTATCACACTTGCAATAACATAAGAGATATATATTTATAATAACAAATACCCAATAACTAAAGCCCAAAATCATAATCCAATCACACATGGATCCATGGACCAAATCGAAACACCAAAAGGAGAAACTGTCAAAAAAACCAAAAACACTATTCATGTCAATACAGTTACTATTCACGTCCGTATGGTCACTATTTATCGGTCCGTATGGTCACTATTCACCCGTCCGTATGACCGTACAATTTTTCTGATTTTTGATTTTTCGACTTTCTGAAACTTCCAATTTTCGCAGTATATGCAATCTCTAAAATATGTTTTCTTTCTCTTCATCAACAAAGATTTTAAGGCACATTTACAACAATCTCCACCTTGACTTTAAACCGTGTTGATATCAATTTAACCAACAACAACATTGCTGCTCTTTACCAGGTTGAAACTCTAATCAATAACCTTGATCAAATTCAAACAACCCTTGAATCTTGATCTCGTCACTTGCATCCACTTGTTTCCAATTACCTTTTTCTACCTAGGTAATATAACAAGTCTACAAGTATGATTTTTCAACCACCCTTGACTCCACCTGCTTTCAAATGTCTCCCTGAAGGTTTTTCTTCTTTTATTTTGCAGTCCTTCAGACACATTAAAAACATAATATCCAAGGCTATCATAATTGTTTCTTTGAGATGTTACAATAACCCTCCTTACCTTATCATGAGTCAAATGATAATCAGAGATCTCTATAACCATTCCCTCACTACTGCTAGCACCCATAGTAGAAAACTCCACCTCAAACTGAGTTTTCTCTGTTATAGTTTCTCCCGGTTTTCTCCCCTGGTTTTCACTATTCTTCTTTTGAAGAAATTCTCTACCAACCAAGTAAGTTGTTTTAACCTCAGCTTTTCCCCAGAAACTCAATAACAAATCAGCGGTAACATGCATTTTTATCCCTTAATTTCTGCAAAATTCATTCCTAGTGACTTTTCTTAGAACTTTATCCCCGAGGCACAAGATAATAGCACTTCTGGCCTTATCCAACATCTCAGTCTTTTGTACCTGTGTAATCCTAGACATCAATGCTTCACTCTTCAAAGCATCAATACACTTTTCTTGAATTGAAATTGCCTACATCTTAATTTTCCACAACCCGAAGTTGTTGTTCTGGAAAATTTCTCGATCTTCCATCTGCCCATGGTGCTCAATACCTCTTTGCTCCACGCTCACCACACCACTTGTTGTGAATCTTGTTGTTAATTACGACAAAATTCAATACTACCTCCGTTTCTATATATAAGAGATAATTCATTTTTTAGGTTCATTAAATAATCAATGTATCTAGTTTATAAACTGACTAAATACATTGATTATTTAATGAGTCTAAAAAATGAATTGTCTCTTATATATATAGGAACAAAGGTAGTATTAATTTGTGGGGCGAGGAATACTAGCAACCAAAATAAATGGTTTGCAACAATAATAATTCTTACACAAAAAATATAACAAGATAAGGCGAGAAAAAGACGAAGGTTTGTTTACCCAATTCGATTAAACGATCTACTTTGGGGGAGATAGCAGCTCTCCAATTCACTATACTCAAAAAGTTGTTACGAGAGATTACAAATGAATTACAAGAAATTAGTCTTCACCTTCATGTTCCCAAGAACAATCCACCCAAGGTGTAAACAAGTGTTTCCCAATTCCCAATAACCTTAGGTAACCCCAAAGGTTTCCAAAACCTTTGCCTTCTAAGGTTTCCCTTGAGAATAGCCGAAATTCTATATAATGCCTTCAAACCCTTATTCTCCCTTTTGGTGTAAGCTCTAAGATTGTCACACTTGCAATAACAAAATAAATATATATCTATAATAGCAAATACCCAACAACTAAAACCCAAAATCATAATTCAATCACACATGAATCCATGGACCAAACCGGAACACCCAAAAGGAGAAATTGTCAAAAAAGTCTGAAAAATCCAAAAACACTATTCATGTCAGTATAATTACTATTCATGTTCGTATGGTCACTACTCATCGGTCCGTACGATCACTATTCACCCGTACGTACGACCTTACAGTTATCCTGATTTTTAATTTTCCAACTTTCTAAAATTTTCGGTTTCCGCAGTATATGCAATCTTCAAAATATGTTTTCTTTCTCTTTATCAATAAAGATTTTAAGGCACATTTACAATCGATCTAAATACACAGGAAGCCATGTGTCATGTTTTAGGAAGAAAAGAAATACTTTTCTTATATTATTATAGAAGATTATAAGATTATAGATTAACATTTTTTCAACCAAAGAATTAAGCAATAAGAAATAAAGAGTTAAATATGTTTTTGGTCTTGGTCCGTATAAATATCTCAATTTTTAATTTTAGTTTCTATTAAAAGATAATATTTTTTAATATCTACAAAATTATTATACACGTAGTTTTAGTCCTTCATATTAAATCAATGTGTATTTTTAAATGATTATTTTGCACACATCTTTAGAACGTTATAAAAAGTTCTTCGAAAAAAATAAACTCAAAATACGATTTTTAAGTCGAAATTTTCATTACTTTTATTATTATTTTTTAAAATTAAAAAAATTTAAATTTAATTTTTCTCACTTTAAAAAATTATAAAATTTGATTAAGAAATATTTTATAATATTTTAAACATGAATGAAAAAAATTATTAAAAAATTTAAAAATTTGAAGATAATTAAACAGTTTTTAAAATTTTAAAAAATAATAGGGACTAAAACTTAATACACAAAAAAATTGTAGAGAGAAATATATTATTTTCTTAATAGAGAGTAAAAATAAAAAAATTGAGATATTTACTGAGATAGAAACATATTTAACCAAAAAATAAATTATTTGAGTAAATAAATAACAAATAATTTCCCAAAAAAAGGATAAATTTCCCACTGGCAATGCAAATGTTGAATCCACATCGTCCCAAACTCTAAGCCCAGGCGGGACTTCTCTCGTTCGTTCTGATTAACAACAACACCAACACCCCGCCCGCCGATTCATATTTTCAATTCCATTTCCAATTTTACCCTCCATCTTCTTCTTCATTCTCCTAACATTTTTCAATTTATAAGTTATAACCACAAACAAAACCTCATCTTCTTATTCTTCAAAACCCTAACTCCCATGGCCGCACCTCCTACCAAGGACCAAGTCCTCTCTCTCCTCGCCGCTGCCAACAACCACGGCGACGTCTCCGTCAAAACCACTTCCCTTAAACAAGCCAAAGACCTTCTTCTCTCCATCGACCCCTCTCTCGCTGCCGAGCTTTTTCCTTATCTCCTCGACCTTCAGTCTTCGCATGAATGCCTCGTCCGCAAATTGCTTATTCAGTAACTAACTAACTTCGAAATTCTACTTTTAATTTTCTTCTTTTCAATTCGCATATGTAATAATGTGTTTGCTTAATTGACGTTATACGTTTTTTTTTTTTTTGGATTTTAGGATAATTGAGGAGATTGGTTTTAGAGCAGCTGAACATTCTCCGACGCTGATTTCGTCCCTGTTAACGCTTTTACAAGACGGCGATGTAATTGTTGTAAAGCAGTGTATTATTAGTGGCATCAATTTGTTCTCCAGTTGTTTTGAGGAGATGATTTTGCAGGTATATACATGTTGTCTTTTTCCTTCGAAGTGTTCTTGTGTGTATTAAACTAGTGGTTATTAGGTAGGTTGCAGTAATGGATCTGGTGTGATTTAGTGTGTGTTTGGTTCTGCGGTGAAAAAAATTGATTTCTGCATGAATGGATTGTGTTCAAAAGCGAGTTGAATGTAAACTGATTTATGTTTGGATATTAGTAGAAAAGTGAGTTGAACACTAATTTTAAGGTTAGAAACCATGTTTAGACTTTAAAGCTACAAATCCTAGCTTCAAGTAGAATTGATTTTGGAAAGATGAATCAATTTTTCTCAAGAGCAACTGAGCATGTCAAAATCATTTTTACATGTCTAGAATCAATTCTAAATACTCCCACCGTGAAACCAAACATACACTTAGATATAATAACTACTGAAGTGTTATGGTGTTCTGAATTTATGTGGGTTGTATAGTATTAGTTTTTGAAGTAAATCAGGTTTGGTTGGGTTGAATTGTTTATAACCTTTGAAAAATTCAAATTGTTCCCCTAGTCACTGCTAATTATTGGGTGAATTATGTACAATTTTCATTGGTTTTTTGATGGATTTTTCACGTTTATTCTTGTTCTGTTTAATTAAAGAAGGATCTCAATTAGGATGAAGAGCTTGTGCCGATGCTACTCCCTCTCTTTTCATGACTTTGGTATGTAGTGTGATACTGACAATTGGCTGTATTTTGGAAAAATTAACAGTTTCAGCAACGCGGTAAAGTTGAGAGGTGGTTAGAAGAGATTTGGATGTGGATGCTTAAGTTCAAGGAGGCTGTTTTTGAGATTGCTCTGGAGGTAACTAGCTTTTGCTTTTAATGGGACCTATATATGGACAGAGATGTGTTGTCTCATTGTATTTAAGTAATTTAACTGTATTCATTCTTTAGAGATTGTTACATTTTGGAAAACATATAATTATTCTTGGTCAGCTGAGTGATCCAGGCAGTTTTATAATATTTGATATTCAATCGAAGTTTAGTCAAATGAGTTGTTTAAATCATTTGCCAGTTTTGTTTTTGTATAAGATCTTGGACAACCATTGAAAGACATAACTTTCTTAGGGGTTCTTTCACTCAGTGTAAGGTTGTTGTATATGTTGTGGTTATCAGCTCTATGTAGTTTTTGATATTGAATAGTGCTTTACCTTAGATGCATAAAGACAATATGGGTGATGATGTCTACCTTTTGAGGCACATGACAATGTAGGAAATAGGCTAATAATGTCATGCAATTTGGCTAAGAAAAGTTGCCTTTGTGCATGTTTACGCGTTAATAAGATTTTAATTTTCTATGTCTTTGTTGGTAACTATTGTCATTTGCGGCTTTTTGTCTGGATTTTTTTCTTCTAATTACCATTTTGCTAATTTTAAATATGTTTAATTGTTTCCAAAAGTTGTCTTCTGAGATTTTGGATTGCATAATATTTATATTTTAAATAACTAATCAAGTTTTAAGTATCTGTCAGTCACTGGTTATTTTTTCGTTGCATTTTGTTCGCTGTTTGGAATGTGATTGTGAATTTCATTCTTTTCAACTTGAACTTGTGGTGGTGGCAGGCAGTGTGTTTTTTATATTTTATTATGATTGAGAATTGAAAGTTAATTTACTTGATTTTGTAGGGTGGGTCTATTGTAATAAAGTTATTGGCTCTGAAATTCTTGGAGATTTTTGTATTACTTTTTACATCGGACACCAGTTATCCAGAAAAATCAGCCACTGAAGGTATTGCTTCTCAAGTTTCACGAGTACAATTTTTCTTTAATTGATAGGCTTTTAGATAAAGAGGGAGGGAAGAGAAAGAAAAAATCTTCGATATGTGATTATTGTTCGATACAAAAAGATGATTTAAGATACTTATAGTATAATTCAAAATGTGGTTGGTGTGCAAATCACAAGTAATTCATCCTGATATCATTATTGAGACGGCAGAGATCACTGTTTATTGGACTTACAAGGATTAGCTAATACAAATTATAGCTAATATATGTCTATTACATTGTTATATGACTCATTTGCAAGAAAGATTTCACCAAAGATTGTTAGTGAAAAAAATGAGTAAATAAGGATAGTTTGAGGATAGAAATCTTAAACTTATATATTTCAAAGTAAAGTGGTGTATAGTAGTCACTTTCCTGCCTAAATTGATGTAATATAATTTTTTTTTTGTGCAACATTATAAATTTATTGAAAATATCATGTGCAGTACGTAATTGCGATTTATGAAAAAGTGAACACATGCATGGAACTCACTCTAGGAGACATAACTATTTCTGTTTGTGATAAATACAACACATAACTCTTGATTTCCCAAGCTAAAGTAGTAACTGCTTAAGCGATTGCTTTATTCACTTTCTATACCCTTTTGAAAATCTGAAGTCTGCATTTTCTTTCCCTTTGCAACTTTATCACTATTCCTACCATCGTTGTTTAATTAGTTGCTAGGATTTTCTTATCATACACTCCGATTTATTGAAATATATATTAGATAGACTGATTTGAAAATAAGTCTCACTAAAACACGTGTGTTCTTCCTAAATTTAATGGGACCAAAATGGTTTTGATCAATGAAAGAGTGTGTTGGAGGGAAATGTGTTGCTAGTGACCTATTGCTTTGAGACATAGCTAGACCTAAGTAAGCTTCATTCAGGACAAGGGAACACAATCCTAGTATAGTTGAAGCCAAACTGCATTTGGGATAGCTAGTGCTGCATGGAGAGCGTGACAGAGATCCAAGTGGATGCTTGAATTCAATTTTAAGAGAGACAAAAGTGATTCTAGAAGCCTAATATTGGGTGCTTTCGAGTAGAATTGCATTTGCCTCTAGAATTGATTCCATATTGAAGTTGGTATTTGGAGCTTGTGCCTTAGACTTAATTTTTAGTCTTAAATTTATTGTTCAATTAACATATTTATGTGAATGTATCTAAACATAAACAATTTTACATTCATCTCACTTTTAATCAAAAACCAATTTTTGTCATTGTAGAACAAAACAGTTCTGAGAAAGGTTGTAAAAGCAACAGATGGTAAAATCCTCAAACAAAGTAGATTCTTAATAGAGAAAGGGTGGCCAGAATTTTTGCATGACTTATAGAAATGGAGATTATTTATCATCAAATTGTGGTTTTTGATAGAATATGTCAAAGAAGATTGCTAAAATTGTAAACTTATGCTATTATTTATTTATCACTTAATTCTTAATATGATTTGTTTACAGCCCATATAATTTATCATTTAATTGGATTCTGGATATCATCTTAAGTTGCATTCATGTTCTATCTAGGGTAGGTATTTGTTTTAATTTTTCATTCATATGTTCATTATGCAGGATAGCTGTTAATATCTCATTTGGTGATCCTGAACAGGACACTTAACTTTGATACTGTCATGTCTTTGATTCTTGGATGGTATCATGGTATCCCTCTTCACACTAGCTGGAAAAGTAAAGGGTGAGAATCTTGGAGCAATAAATAAATGCATAGGATCACAGGTAGTAAAATAGTTAAATATGAAGAACCATGATAATCTAGGGGTCAAGAAAAAAAGTGGACTTAAATTTTTATCCTTTGTCAACTGACATGATTTTAGGCCCATCTGTACAACTGACTCCATGGAGTAAAAACAGCATTATAGTTCAAAAATTGCCATAGCACTCTTGCTACATTTTTTAAGAAAAATACAAGGGCTGTTTGGTTAGAGAAAACATTACCTGTTTTTATTGATCATTTTATCTTATAATCACAAAAAATACTAAACTGTCTTCACTGTGTTTCTAGTTTCAATAGTGTTCTCTAGGAAACAATAAAATATTGTTTTCATTGTTTCATATTTAAAACTTTGAAATCAGGAAACAAAGTAAAACACTGCCATTTTTTATGATTAACAGGTGAAATAAAAAAATGAAAACAAATAATATTTTTGCAAACCAACGCTTAGTCTCAAGGCTGGACTATCTTCTTATTCATATATGCTCTCTTCTATGCTGTTACTTCATAATCTAAACTTTCTGACTTCTAGTCTTTGCCCTCATTTCCATCCATTCCATAACCAAGCTAAAGGGAGAAGCTACTAAACATGTAGTACAGTAAAACAGAAACACAATATGAGAAACAACATAATGCTACACAGAGAAAAGTCTTAACTGAACCAACACTATTTGAAAAACTTAAAAGCCAGACTAAACTTAAAAATGATGAAGCCACAATCTTTCACATAAAATAATGCATAAAAATATTCCCCACTCATCAACATGTCAAAGAAAGAGCAATCAGAAATCAAACATATGCTCCAGCTCTGGAGCATGCACACATATGACATGTTTGCTACTGGTATAAACTGAAAAAGCCAGCTGTTGGATAATATCAAAGAAATAACCCTGATCTTGTCATGTGGGAATGACAAAATGGTGCTTCCAAACTTCAGAAGCAAAGTCTTATGAATCACAATTGATTTCCTTATATAGTCTGACAGTTTTTGTATATATACAGCCAATTGAATATGCCCCTCTTATCTATTGTTACTACTCTCATCTTTCATTGTCATTGGGAGGATATCATACAGACTGGTTACAACTCAATTAATACATCTGTTTTATTTATTACTAATTACTTATTATGGAGAGCTGCATAAGACTTCAATTTCTCAACAAAAAAAAAGTTTCCAATGTGTGCTTCTTCTGCCTTAATCACTACTTTCGCCGTTATATGCCTTAACGTAAATGTTAGGCTTTAAAAGTTTAGCATATAACTGCATTTTGACTGTGGTTTCCTATGTTCAAAACCTATGGAGTGATTATTGAAGCAGGGACTCTGGATAGAACAAGTTCAACTGCTTTTCTTTCTAACATTGCAGCATGCGACCAGTTCTTTATGAGGAGTTAATGGACTTGGATGCTTCTGCATTGGTGGTTCATATAATGGAAGTTATTGTCATAAGAATATGTAAGATGGTTCATTACTTATACCATGGAGTACCAGTTGGCCAGGTGATAGAAATCAAAAGTGAGACATTAAAATGATTATCTCGTGAACTGAGGAAACATGGTTGTCAAGTGATGCACTTTATTTTTGTAAACTGTCAAGAGGAGATCATTTACTGTTTAAAATTTTGTGCTGTAAGCGCATGCACAGTTAATGTATATATTATAACAGCTAATGCACAATACACAATTAATACCTCAATGATTCAAATTTATTTTGGTGGGCTTGGTTACACATTTGTTTTTTCTCCTTTTTTGCCCTCAATTTTTCGTTCCATTTATTGCTCATTATTTATGTGGATCTTTTGACTGTTTTTGCAACCAATTTCAAAATTATAACTTTTTTGTTTATCCTGTTTCATTTGTGCAACTGACTTGCATTCTTAACCTGCATTTGAAATTAATCTTGTGAAATGGATGCTCAATTTAAGGCTTCATCCAAGCCATCTAACCATTCTTACATCCTTCAGAAGTATCAGCAATCAAGGAATAAGATAAATGATGGGTTTAATATCAACTTTTTGTCACAGTCGCATGCTAAATTTGAGTCATTGGAAACTTTTTTTTTGTTGAGAAATTGAAGTCTTATGCAGCTCTCCATAATAAGTAATTAGTAATAAATAAAACAGATGTATTAATTGAGCTGTAACCAGTCTGTATGATATCCTCCCAATGACAATGCACAGTTCTCTTCAGTTACTTAGATTTGGCTTGGATGAAAAGATGAGAGTAGTAACAATAGATAAGAGGGGCATATTCAATAGATAAGAGGGGCATATTCAATTGGCTGTATATATACAAAAACTGTCAGACTATGTAAGGAAATCAATTGTGATTCATAAGACTTTGCTTCTGAAGTTTGGAAGCACCATTTTGTCATTCCCATAAGACAAGATCAGGGTTATTTCTTTGATATTATCCAGCAGCTAGCTTTTTCAGTTTATACCCGTAGCAAACATGTCATATGTGTGCATGCTCCAGAGCTGGAGCATATGTTTGATTTTTGATTGCTCTTTCTTTGACATGTTGATGAGTAGGGAATATTTTTATGCATTATTTTATGTGAAAGATTATGGCTTCATCATTTTTAAGTTTTCTATCAGTAGAATATTGTGATACTTGCATTGCAACATATTTCAATTTGCATAACAAGGAATGATTAAAATAGGTCAAAATGAAAAAAATTTCAGCTGTTTTTTCAAATTCAGATTATAGAAAATCATGCTGGATTGTACTTAAAATTCTTTATAAGGCTGTGAGTCTGGCTTTTAAGTTTTTCAAATAGTGTTGGTTCAGTTAAGCATTGCAGCATACTTTTCTTTGTGTAGCATTATGTTGTTTCTCATATTGTGTTTCTGTTTTACTGTACTACATGTTTAGTAGCTTCTCCCTTTAGCTTGGTTATGGAATGGATGGAAATGAGGGCAAAGACGAGAAGTCAGAAAGTTTAGATTATGAAGTGACAACATAGAAGAGAGCATTGTCTGTCTGGTTTTAAAATTTCTACTCAGACCTGTTTAAAGTTAAAAAGAAATATATGAATAAGAAGATAGTCCAGCCTTGAGACTAAGCGTTGGTTTGCAAAAATATTATTTGTTTTCATTTTTTTTATTTCACCTGTTAATCATAAAAAATGACAGTGTTTTACTCTGTTTCCTGATTTCAAAGTTTTAAATATGAAACAATGAAAACAATATTTTATTGTTTCCTAGAGAACACTATTGAAACTAGAAACACAGTGAAGACAGTTTAGCATTTTTTGTGATTATAAGATAAAATAAGCAATAAAAACAGGTAATGTTTTCTCTAACCAAACAGCCCTTGTATTTTTCCTAAAAAAATGTAGCAAGAGTGCTATGGCAATTTTTGAACTATAATGCTGTTTTTACTCTATGGAGTCAGTTGTACAGATGGCCTAAAATCATGTCAGTTGGCAAAGCATAAAAATTTAAGTCCCTTTTTCTTGACTTGAACCCTAGATTCTCATGGTTTCTGCCTATATTTAACTATTTTACTACCTTTTGTGTGATCCTAAGTGCATTTATTTATTGCTCCAGTCAGATTCTCACCCTTTACTTTTCCAGCTAGTGTAAGAGACCTATATTCCTTGATTCATCTGAAGAATCAAGATGATGAAAAAAAAAAGTTTAGCTAGATCTTCAGTATATTATTTGTGCGTTTGATTCTGGCTGTTTCTGACATGGTTTAAAAACTTTCCTCCATGCTCTGATAGATATCCACCATCTGCATAGAATATTATAATATTATTTTAAATGAAATACTAGTCAGGTTTGCTTAATATGAGATGCAGATACTTTGACAACTGTGCATATAGTGATGTATGTTATTGATGCTAAAAACGACCCGCATTAATGGTTTTTTGTTATATTGTCTGCTGCTAAAATTTTATATGGATGAGCCAAAGTGTTACTAGTGAAAGATATGCATATGTTTTTTTTTATCCAAATGTTTAGATTTAAAATTTTCAACTTTTGCGCATTATGATTATGTTGCTTTGTAGCATTACATGTAGTTGCTGTGGTTAAGGCGCCACTTCCCTTTTCTTGCTTCCACCATTATATGTCATTTCAAGTCTAACCCTGTAAAGTATTTGTTTTGACAGTTTAGCAGCCATTGCAAGGAAAAGGCCACAACACTATGGTACTATCCTCTCAGCTTTGCTTGAGTTTGATCCAAATGTTCAATCAGGGAAAGGATGTCATGTTGTCAGTATACAGTACTCTTTAAGAACAGCTTTTTTGGGTTTTCTGAGATGCACTTATTCTCCAATAATAGAGGTAAATGTGCTTTTATTCTAAGTTTGGGCCTCAAACTTAAACTGTGATACATATCTCTCTCAAACTAGTATTGCAATGAAATGGCTTAGATATTTACTTTGCATCTGTGAAAAGTTGAACACATGAAAATGAAACCATTGTTATTGTAATATCATACAAAAACCTCCATATCTTTCTCTTCATTTGCACACAATTTGCATTTTGTGATGAATAACAAAATGAATGATACTATGAAAAATGTTTCTAAGATGATCTTTTGCTCACCAACGATAAGGATTGATGTTTAGTGTTTAAATGGCTAATAATGATTAGACTCATTATCTTATAAGAATTTTCTTGATGTTTTGCAGTCAAGAGAAAGACTGGTGAGGAGCCTGCGAGCTATGAGTGCAGGGGATGCTGCTGATCAGGTGATTCGGCAAGTAGACAAAATGATGAAAAGTGGTGATCGCTTTGCCCGTGATGCTCGAGCTGGAAAGGCAAGTTGTGATTTACTGTTTTTTCCTGCTAAGTAAGCTTCTGACACTTAACACTAATTTTCCCCATTTATTTATTCAATATAGTTTTTAAATTTCAGGATAACCAACCATCAACTCATTTGCCAGTTTCTGGGGAATTATCTAGGAAAAGACCAGTTCCTCATGATAATGAACAATTGCCCAATGGTCACGATGCCATTGCTAAGCGGATTCGTTCTGGTCCTGATTCTGACTTTACTTTACCTGCTCAAATAAATGATTCTGGGCGAGATCTTAGCTCCATTAATGGTGGGTCGCCTAATGTCCCTGTTCTAGAAAGTGAACTAACTGCCGTGGAGCAAATGATTGCCGTTATTGGTGCTTTGATTGCTGAAGGAGAAAGAGGCGCCAAATCTCTTGAAATACTTATTTCACAGATTCATCCTGATCTGTTGGCTGATATTGTCATTGCTAATATGAAGCACTTGCCTAAGGCACCCCCAACACTAGCAAGGTTTGAGAATCCATCAGTAACTCGACCAGTAGGTTCCCAAGTCAGTCAATTGCATGTTAACATAGCTTCTGCTTCAACAAATTCTGTCCAATCCTTGTCTGTTTCTCCCGAAGCACAATTCCCTTCAACTACAACCATTTCTACTGCCACTACCTCGTCACCATCTGAGACATCTAATTTTAGCAATCTTCCTGCAGATTCTAAACGTGATCCACGCCGGGTAAAATCTGCTCGATATTTGTGAGAATTGGTATCTTCCAGTTGATATATATATGTGTGTGTATATATATATATATATATATATATATATATATATACACACACACACACACACACACACACACACACACACACACACAACTGTATCTTCCATTTAGTATTTGTATATATATTTTTTAAAACTCAAATTGAGTTTCATTAAACTACAAATTTTCAGGATCCCCGTCGTTTGGATCCGCGACGTGGAGCAATAACTCCTGGAGGAGCAGCTATCTCAGTTACAGATGATACCGGGGCCACAGAATTGGAATCTGACGATCCTGTGACTATTATTAAACATGCTTCACTTCATGTTGCAAGTACTGATGATGATACCCAATCAAATTTAACAATTAAAGTAAAAAATGATGATAGGATCTCTGAAAGCCCTCCAATTCCAGGATCTGACCGGGTTAGTCCCAAAACAGAGGCTCTTGAAGGGCCTGGAGAACACCGGATTATCGAAGCAAATGCTTCTTTGAATCCCGGGGTCTCTTCCACTGATTCAAGAGACGAGGATCTGAGTGCAGTAAATCTTTTGGATGATACTGAAACAGATGCGACAGATTCATCATCTATTTTAGAGCTTGATCAGTTTTCTCTTGATGTTCAAGTGTCACCCAAATCGGAAGATACCTGTCTGGAGTTGCCACAGCTTCCACCTTACATTCAACTATCCCAAGAACAGGAAAGTAGGGTGAAACACATGGCCATTAGCCATATAATCGAGTCATACAAACATTTGCATGGGGAAGATAGTCAGCAATTTTGCATGCCACTACTTGCTAGACTTGTAGCTCAGGTAAATAAAATGCTGTCTTTTTGTTGTTCCACGACTTCAATTATATTTGAAGGTAGTTTTTATTTTATATCTTTTACATATGTGCTTTAAACATCGGTGTTCAAATTGTTTCCTCTTCTAATGTTAAGTTATTTGCATTTAAATGCTACCCTATGAAGTCAATTTTCTTAACCATACGAAATCAAAAGGTGTCTCTTCTTCATATTTTGCAGATTGATAACGATAGTGTGATCACTGTGATGCTGCAAAAACACATTCTGGAAGACCACTGGCGAAAGGTGCCTCCTCTTCATATTATAATCTGTTCTAATTTTTGTATTTATTTATTTGTTTATTTTTAAATAAAGTTACAGAAATTTGCTTAATATTTTTCCAGTGCAGTTGTTGGCCCCATTTGTATAATTATCATTATACATTTCACTCTCTTAAAAAGGGGTACCCTGGCAGTTGCTGTTCATGCATCATAGCCAAACAGAATCGCACATAATTTAGCATTATGGATCCAAAAAGGGGACTACTTGGCTGAGACAAAGGTGTACCCCACTAAAAAGAGTACACCAGTGCCAGTGACCCCCCTTTATTGGAAGTTGATTTATTATTTTTAAAAAAAAAATAGGGATTAACCCTGTCAATTTTTATTTATAACCTTTTTAAATTTTTTTTTTATAGATTACAATTTTGCTAGTTTTACACATTTATTGAAAGAGGCTTGAAATGTGTATGATGGTATGACATGCTGTGGTTTAGATGAATTATCTTCTATTGGATAATGATAATAAGTGGAAATGTATGCAACTGTATTAACATGATGATATATATTAAAATCATTGTGCTAAATTTCAACCTTAGTGACAAGCATATTTTGTGAAGTTTGATTTTTCACAAATGTACTTGATAGATCATGGTTTAACTATCAAACAATTCTTAGCACATGAGGAATGGCCAGTCTGTGTTACTATGCTAAAACTTACCCCCTTCATTCCATATCTTTGATAGGTTAAGGTTTTTATTAAGAAATCATATTATTGAAGTGTATTTGTACCAAAATACCCTTATTTTTATCATTAATTTTTTTACAAATTCTCACTTCTCAACGCAAAGATCACAAACACTTCAAGGGTATAGTTGGAAAATATAGATAAACTATTGGATTCTTGAAACACCCTTTGTTTTGTAACACTAATAAAATGCTTTAACTACATATATGGTATTGGGGAACATAATATTTAATTAAGACTGGGAAATCAAATGTGTGCTTGAATAATAATGAATTGAAAGATTGAACTTGTCTTTGTCAATTCTTCAAATATGCATGCGATGGGGGTGATGAACGATCATCATTATTATTTATTGGTGGGCTGAAGAATTTTAAAAAGTGAATAGTTACTTGTTGGTTAAAAAAAGATTTGTTTCGTTTCGTCACCTAATATACAAGTATTGGTTACAAAAGGTACTGCTGGAATGTCTGGATTCTGGAGTAAATTGTTAATGGTATAATTGACAGGTTGTTCCAATCTTGCATAATTCTAACATATTAGTTTCATGTTGGTAAAATAAATCTAACACGTCAGTTTCATGTTGGTAAAATAATTCTAACATTATTACCCTCTTTTTGTTCATTAAATTCTTTTACATGATTCTATAATATTACTTCTAATGCCTTTTCAGGGGAATGAACTTGTTCTCCATGTTTTGTATCATCTTCACTCCTCTATGATATTGGATTCAGCTGGAAACTCTTCATCTTTTGCTGTTTTATATGATATCTTTCTCTTAGGAGTGGTATGTTCATAAATGACAGTTTGGTATTTTTTGATGATGTTTTTATGTCTTATAATACTAATTTCATTATTACTTCCATGTAGGCCAACAATCTGTTAGATTCTTTTCCAGCTTCAGATAAGTCTTTTAGCAGACTTCTTGGTGAAGTTCCATTTTTGCCTGAATCTGCTTTGAAGGTTTTGGAGGATCTATGCTGTTCTGATGTTATTGATCATGATGGAAAAATTATCCGTGACATTGAGCGTGTAACTCAAGGCCTTGGTGCTATCTGGAGTTTAATTTTGGGCCGTCCACAAAACCGTCAAAGCTGCTTAGCAATAGCGTTGAAGGTAAGCTGTCACTCACTAGTCTCATGTAGCATAATATTCATTGTTTTATTGGAAAAACCAAGTCCTACAGATTAAAGTTAAAGACTGATAGAGACTCGAGTAGAGGTCATAAGGAAACAGGGGAATTGTGTAATAATGAATGTGTAATAAAAAGTAAAGTAGGTGTTTAATTAGTTTGTTATGCTGCCTTAGTAATAAATAGGAAGGTGAGTGAATTATGCTGTTTCCTTTGCAGTGGCTTTCCTTTTCTTGTTGTTGGAACTGTTTGTTGTGTTGTCTTGCTAATTTTTAATCTGCAAATTTACTATGGCAGTGTGCTGTTCACCCACAGGATGAGATTCGGGCTAAAGCTATTCGGCTGGTAAAAGCTATGGAAACCTCTTGTTGTACGATAGCAAATGAACTATTTATGATAACTTAATGGAATGCTTTTTTTTTTTGTGTGTGTTTGACAGGTGACAAACAAGCTCTTTCAGCTTAGTTACATAGCTGAAGATGTTGTGAAATTTGCAACAAAAATGCTTCTCTCTGCTGTAGATTATGAAGTTTCAAATGGAGTACAATCTGGACCTACTGAACAAAGAACGGAGGTATAGGTGTTAAACTTGTACTATTTTTTCTGTCTTCTCCTTTTTGTTATCTTTCCTTTAAGTTCTATTTCTCGTAATTTTTGCTGTGGAAAATTCCTCTAAGTTTATAAGTGAAAGACATCTCTTGCCTTACATGCCAGTTTTATATGGTTGAGCCAAATTTTAAGAAATTCCATGATATATTTGATTTGGATCCAGCAGCTAGCTACCCTGTTTTAAAGCATTTGTTTCTCATAAATTTGATTGAGTTATTGTGGAATTTATTACTATTGATAGAATATCAGGGAATGTAATTCTGTTCTTTTTACTACGTATATTTTTGCCAAGCTTTATATAGGGAAGTTTGTATTTGTGCCAAATCAGACTGCTTGCACTGTGCTTCCGAATAAGTCACCTTTTAACAAATTATGTCTCACTTTCCAATCCAATTTTCATTTTTTCCCCAATTTTACCCTCCAATTAATACTACCTCCATCACTGTCAATTTACTATTCTCTCACTTTGCATTTATAATAACTAAAATCCATCAATAGTTAACAAGGATAATGTGGTAAATTGCTATCCTCTCTCTTTCATTTATCATACTTTCTTAATAAGCGTGAAATACTCAAATGTGACACTTATTTTGGGATGGAGGAAATATATTTTTTGTATATTTATTTTGCTAAAAAATTTATTCAACTTAGAGAGATATGCTTTGATCATTGCCTTGTTTGATAAACTGATCATCAATAGTGGCTTATTAAATCTTTCAGGTCGAAAATCTTGAAATAAGTAGTACTTCCCAGGTTTCGGAGACTGAAAATGATCCCACCAGAGTTGCTAAACCAACTATTCAAAGTGTTTCATCTATATCGTTTTCTGAAGCACAACGCCTAACTTCTTTATTTTTTGCTCTATGTACAAAGGTCAGATTTATGTATAATGCAAAACATTTCTTTTTACAATGACTACACTGACAATTACTTTTAATCTGTTTGGATGCTGACAGTTTTCTTATCCTTGCAGAAACCCAGTCTTCTACAGATTGTATTTGATAACTATGGGCAAGCCTCAAGAGTTGTAAAGCAGGTCTGTTTTGTTTAGTATTTTAGTTTATCAGTAAGATTGCTGTAATAAACAGATAATAGGTTACTCATCTGCCTGGTCTATATATATGTAATGTTCCACTGATATGAGTTAAGAGTCTTTTTCAACCTTAATGTCTAAATGCTAAATAGAGTTAGGAAGTTTACCCTGGTCTTCCGAGTACAGTTATACTATTTAATGTCAACGCCCATGGCCAAGGTCTGAGTGAGAAGTGCAGAATGTTAGTTTACTAATATTATTGTTGTAGGATACAGAAAATTAGATTAACTCGTCTCTTTCTTCAGGCTGTATAAAATGTTCATACAGTATGTTAGTTTAACAAGATTGAGAATGTGCCTGAACTGTCCATTTTCCATTTCATTCATTTGTCTGCATATTCGATCCATGGGTTTATTTTTGCTCTCGTGTGGGACAGTATCCTATTACAACTACTTTGCTGTGAAAACATAAACTTTTTTGACCTACGTTTATCATTACAATTATGACCTTGTGCCGCAAAGAAAAATTTTCTTTACCTTTTGCATTGTGATTTTGCTTTTCAGCAAGGCTATGGCGGTTCTTTGTTTAATGCTTTCGATTTTTTGTTCTAATGCTTTTGCAGGCTTTTCATCGCCACATTCCTAATCTTGTGAGAGCCCTCGGACAATCTTATTCTGAATTGCTCCATATCATATCTGATCCACCAAAAGGAAGTGAAAATCTTCTGACACTGGTAGTTTTTATGCTCTCGTTGCTAAAAACAGCTTATTTTATTCTGTCATTGAAGTTATATTGCAAGCACGTGAATGCTGACTTCAACATTGATGTTGTTTGCTTAAAGGTGCTGCAAATATTGACTCAAGACACAACACCATCTTCTGATTTGATATCTACAGTTAAACATTTATATCAAACAAAACTTAGAGTAAGTGTAACAGCTAAAAGCAATCTTAATGCCAATGCTTTGATTTTGTCTTTTCTCTTATTGAGTCTGGTTCTCCATTGCAGGATGTCACAATTCTTGTTCCGCTATTGTCATCACTCACCAAAACAGAGGTATATTGATGGCTTTATTTCATTTTTTTATTTTCTATACACATTATTATTAAAATAAAACTAAAAAATTGATGTAATTGTATGTTTGCATCTTATTTTGGCATATAAAGCATTTAGGTTTAACTTATATACAATGTGAGTATAAAACAATTTTATACATGCATTCAATCATCTCGCACCATTTAGATATTTGTGGAGATGTTTTAGTAGCTAACATAACAAACTGACATCATGGTATGATCTAATTAGTTTATAACTTTTTCATATATAAATTGGTTGAATTTAAAAAAAAAATTAAAATATTGAAGAATTTTTAAATCGGTATTTAAAATTGTGTTACTATAGTAATAGAATTATGAAATAAATATAATTTGTGTGGCAAAGTTTGGGAAAAGGGAGGGGAGAGCTTTATTCTAGATCCAGCAGGTAAAATTTATTCTAGAACCTACAGTAAGCATGTTTTGTTTGTGAACCACCATCTAGACCCATCTGTTTAAGTTGTGGATTTGGGTGAATATTCATTTTCATGCGAAGATGTTGTCATTTTCATTTGGTTCAATATTTTCTCCTTACAGTATGTGATTATGAGTGCTGTTAGCACATAATGCAAAGTCAGGTGTTGATTGGGATGTTCTTGTTGTAAGAATGATAGATATTGTTAGGTTTCAGCTTCAATTGTTTAATGATTGCAGGTTTTACCAATTTTCTCACGACTTGTTGACCTTCCATTGGAAAAGTTTCAAAGGGCACTTGCTCACATACTACAGGTATAAGTGAATTTTCAAGCTGAGTTTCATATATTGTCTTAGAATATGGGGGCATTAGCTCTCTTAGTTCACACTCTACTTCCATAAATCAGTTTCCTTTTGGGGGTACAATCAGTGCGGTCTATATTTAAGATAGCCTCTCATTTGAGTGAAATTTTAACTGCACAGTGTAAGTACATAGATTCTTTATCTTTCCCATTCTAATGGTTGCTAAGTATTCAAAGCTATTTATGGCAGGGTTCAGCTCATACAGGCCCAGCTTTAACACCCGTTGAAGTGTTGGTTGCAATCCATGGAATTGTTCCTGAGAAAGATGGCCTTGCACTTAAGAAGGCATGTCTTCTATCATTTTATGTACTTATGTTAGTCAAGTATTTTTTTTAGAAAGGATTCAGTTTTTCCATAATTCTCGACAACTGATTATTGATGCAAAAATTAAAAATATGACGTATCATGTGCTTTTGCTTGTTTCACACAATTACGAGTTTTGTGATAAATGCATTATTTCCCTGAGAAATTTCAAACGCCTTTTTTATTCTTTTTGGTGGCCTTCTATTCATGTTTGAAAAGCTCTAGCATAGCACTTGTATAGACATAATACAATCTCTTCTCTTGTATTGTGCATTAAAAGTTTTGACCTGATAATGATTTTCTGCACCATGATCTGCCATCTAAAATGCAACTGTGTTTTAGTCAAATTTTGCCGTAACAAAATTGGATTAGCTGTACCATCTTTTATATTTATTCTTAGTTGCATTGGAAACCTTTAAAATTAGGTTGTGACTTCTAAATTATTGTTTTGCCCTATCAGATAACAGATGCTTGCTCAGCTTGTTTTGAACAACGTACAGTGTTCACTCAGCAGGTTCTGGCCAAGGCATTGAATCAGATGGTTAGTAGATTCTGTATTTTCATGTTCGGCCCATAATACTGAATGTACCAAAATTCTTTTTTGCCTAATTGTTGGGAAATTTCAGGTTGATCAAACACCATTGCCCCTGCTTTTTATGAGAACAGTTATTCAGGCAGTTGATGCTTTCCCTGCACTGGTAATTTTTTTTTTCTTCAATTTTTGGTATACATGTTCTGCTATTTTATCATTACATTTATTTCTTTACTATTAAAATGTACTAGTACTATATTGAAGTTGACTTCTCTTAGATGATAAGTGGCATAATGGCATTAATTAGAATGAATTGTGTTGTGTATATGTTTGCTTACTAGTTTATGAGATTTGGCTGATAAAACTTTATATTATATTTCTTCCTTTTCAGTTAAATTTGATTCAACCAAGATGTTTTTTTGAGTCCTTCATTTTTTGGTTAATTCATGCATAAACATTTCTTTATAATAAAAAAAGCATTGAGTGGAAAATAGAGCAGTAAATTAGTAATTAGTTACGAATAAAAGGGATCTGCCTGTTGCTTTATTAATGTCTACATTCCCTGTTGTAGAAATAACTTCTGTATAAACACTTATAAGTGCTTAACTAAATTGTTTACCCAAACACCCCCTTAGTATTATACTGGGAAAAGGTCTGGTTGTTGTTTTTTTGCACATTCTAGTGTTTGGGAGTCTTGTATCATCATATCAGGGCTGTATGAAGAAAATGTCAACTTATACTTCTAATTTTAATGTTCTATTTAGGTGGATTTTGTTATGGAGATACTCTCAAAACTTGTGACCAAACAGGTATGCTTACTTAATCTTGAATTCAAGTCATTCTGATTAGGACTTTCGGCAGCTGATGTTTTACATTATACTGAGTGCAGGTGTGGCGAATGCCAAAACTTTGGGTAGGTTTCTTAAAATGTGTATATCAGACGCAGCCACGGTCTTTTCAAGTATTGTTGCAGGTACTGCATTCTCAATTTTACACAGCATCTTGTTTACTTTTGTTATATGTGGTGTGCATCCATCTTTCAAGTTGGTTTCGTTGGATTGGATCGTAACCTTTTTGGTATTCCTTGTAGTTGCCACCTCAACAACTGGAAAGTGCACTCAACAGGCATGCTAATCTCAGAGCGCCCCTTGCTTCTTATGCCAACCAATCAACCGTAAAATCTTCAATTAGTAGGTAAGCATTTCTAGAAATGGTTATTTTCTGAATTTCGCTGTCAATAACTAAATTGTGATATTAATGTGCAGATCAACTTTAGTTGTTCTTGGTCTTGCAAATGAGACACATGTGCAGCAACATTTATCAGCATCACTGCACCATTCTGAGAAGGGTGCTTCAGTTAGTGGGGCAACTCTGACATGATAGTGGAATGACTGATAGAAATTTAGTCCATGGCATGACACAATTGAAAATATGATCGATGATATCGGCCAATTTCCGGGGTTTACAGGCAACCCAAGAGAAAAATCACAAATAAATATTTCATATAGTGTGAGCCTCAACAGATTGTTTGAACCAACCAGAATGCAGCTTATTGAGTGTTTATATAACCCAGTCGAATCAAGGGTGTGCATTCACAATTACATCAGCAAGTTTCCTTTCCATGATTGGAATTTCAGTCCAGTGCACCAGGAAATCCCTCCAGCCTCCTTGCATTGAATGTATCATAGTTTTTTGCGGGTTTTCCGTTGTAACATTATTATTCATCCAATTTTGATGTTCTTTTTTGAATGGTCATCATTTTCCAAAGGGTGTGATATAATCCTGATAATGTTAAAATCTTTCTGAAAGAATCCCCAAGTCTGATTTCGGGTGAGTTGCTAGTGGATAGGAATTACACAATGTGGTTTTTTCCAGGGGTGTTCATAAGTCAATTTGTTGTATAGGTAACCAATTTGTTTCGAAAATAGAAATCGAGATGATAATTTAAATTTTCTTTTTTAGTTTTGTTTTTTTTAATTATTTAAATATTTAAATTATTTTGATTCTGTTCAAATTAAAACTAAACGTATACATAATTTTTATTCATAAATTTATCATTTGTGAACAATTTTTAAAGTTAAGATAAGTGGCACATACATGAAATATGAAAACAATGATTTATTTGACTCCATTTTTTATAGTTTAAAGGCATTAATTAATCATTTTGCATGACCAATGTATTTTACTTGTCTCCACGATTTTTCTTGTGCAAGGACAAATGACATTGTCAAATAATTTTTTATTTCATTCTTTTTGAACATTTTCGACGATTTGATGATAACGTTGACCATGATGACATTCCCACGATTCAAGAGATTAACTTAACACAAGACTTGTGTAACTTGTGGTGTGTTGAGGAATGTAGTGAATGTGGCTGCATAGTGTTCATGCATTGGCTTTTCTTTAGACTAAGTTATAGTAAAATTTGACATGCCTAAGTTTGTGGTTGATGGCGTTATATGTGCCTTGAAGTGCATATCACTGTTCTTAAATAAGTCAGATGTGGAACTTCACGATTTTGAACCAAAGTCATATAAGTACTTAAGTCTTGTATTCACTAGTGTTAGATAACTTGTATTTTAAGTTAGAAAATTAAGTTTGAAATATTTTTTATTTTTTATTATTTATTTTTTATTTAAGAATTATTATATTAATTTAAGAGTTATTAAATCACTATTAAAATAAAGGAGTTACTTTGTATTTTCTCTCTTATAATATGGGTGATAATTGTCTATTTTATTATAAAGGAAAATTTGTCAAGCTCATTTCTTTGATACTTATTGTGTATTTTAGGATTTATCTCGGGGAGGACGATTGACACTATTGAGGAAAGTGGTGGACTCTACTACTTGAAAGATGAACCAAAAATCAGATATCAATTTGGATCAATAAGTTTTTCTTCTGTTAAATCTTTTTTTGGTTCAAATAATAAGAACGACTTTATGTTGTGGCATTTAAGTTTAGGCCACCCTAGTTTTAAATATTTAAGTTCATTGTTTCCTAATTTTTTTTGTTGAATAAGACGTTTCTTCACTTCAATGTGAGGTTTGTAAGTTTGCTAAACATCATCGAAGTTCTCTTCCAATTCAATCTTATAAACCTTCAAAACCTTTTTCAATGATTCATAGTGATGTTTGTGGGTCTAATCGAACAAGTACTTTATCCAACAAATGATTTATCACTTTCACAGATGATCCTACTAGACTTTGTTAGGTATACTTGTTGAAAGAAAAATCTGAGGTAGGTCAAATAATTCAAAACTTTTGTAAATTGGTGTAGACACTGTTTAACATCCAAATACAAGTGTTTAGAACTGACAATGGTACTGGACTTTTTAATAAAATTGATGGAATTTTTTTTCTTGAAAATGGAATTGTGCATCAAAGTTCATGTGTTAACTCACCCCAACAGAATGAGATTGCAGAGAGGAAAAACCGGCACCTTCTTGAAGTTGCACGAGCGCTACTCTTCTCTACCAATGTCCCTAAATATTTATGGGGTGGAGTTGTCTTGAAAGTTGGGCATTTAATAAACCGTATGCCATCCCGTGTTTTGAAATTTCAAACTCCTTTGCAAAGTTTCTTGAAATATTTTCCAATTGCTTCAGTTCTATCTTATTTACCACTTAAAATATTTGGATGCACAACTTTTGTTCACAAACACAAGCATCTTGGTAAACTTGAACCCCGTGCAATCAAATGTGTTTTATATTGGGTATTCATCTTCTCAAAAAGGTTATAAATGTTTTGATCCTAATACAAAGAAAATATTTGTAACAATGGATGTTACTTTTTTTTATAAAATAAATCTTTTTTTGGTAATGATCATCTTTAGGGAGGGGGGGGGGGACAAATGAAGATTCTCTGGAATTGTTTGAAAACTTAGAGGGGGGGGGGGACAAATGAAGATTCTCTGGAATTGTTTGAAAACTTAATTATCTTAGATGATGTGTATATATCACATAATTCAGTTCCATGTACATCTGCACCTAAAGAAAATTCCTTGAAAAAATTGGATGAACCTACTCCTTCCATGAGTAAGGATCAATTAGAATCTGAGGCAACAAATCAAAACAAAGATCAAACAAATGTTTTTTTCTAAAATTAATCAAAATGCACTAGATAAAGATTCTTATAATGAAACAGAAAAAATGTTTGAGGAAGGAAATCCAATTTGGAAAGGAAAAATTTATGTTAGAAGAAACAATGATCAAGTAGTAGAAGATCCTATTCCTCAGCTCAGCTAAGAATCTAAATCGAATGAAAGTCAACCGTCTTAGACAGGTAAATCTCTCCTTGATCCTAATTCTCCATGTACTGGCCTTGAAGTGCCTATAGAACTTAGGAAACAATATAATGATCTTAATGTTTCCATAGCCTTTAGGAAGCCAAGTAGGTCATGTACTAAGTACCCCTTGTCTAACTTTGTATCATATTCAAACTTGTCTCCCTCTTTTGCTGCATTTACTTCTAATCTATCTAGTGTCAAAATTTCTAAGAATGTACAAGAGGCTCTAGAAATTCCAAATTAGAAGGAAGTTGTTTTTGAGGAGATGAAAGCTCTTGAAAAGAATAAAACTTGGAGTGCCATAACTCTGCCGACAAGTAAAGAAACTGTGGGATATAAGTGGGTGTTCACAATAAAGTACAACTATAATGGATCAATCGGAAGGTACAAAGCTTGATTGGTTGCAAGAGAATTCACTCAGACATATGGCATAGATTACTCAAAGACATTTGCTCCTGTTTCAAAGCTTAACACAATCAGAATACTCTTATCCCTCACTGCTAACTTAGACTGGCCTCTCCATTAGCTAGATGTCAAAGATTCCTTTCTCAATGGTGATTTAGAAGAAGAAGTATATATTGTCCTCCAGGATTTGAAGAAACCTTTGGGTCACAGGTGTGTAAACTAAAGAAGTCCTCGTATGAGTTGAAACAATCTCCGAGAGCTTGGTTTGAAAAGTATACTCAGTTTGTGAAGAAACAAGAAAATACTCAAGGATAAGCAAATCATACTTTATTCGCAAAGCCAGGTCAAAATGGAATGATAATTGTTTTGATAGTCTATGTTGATGATATTATTCTTACAGATAATGATGAGATAGAAATAGAGAGATTAAAAAGAAACTTACCAGCAAATTTTGAAATCAAAGACTTGGGTCCCCTCAAGTATTTCCTTGGCATGGAAGTAGCAAGGTCAAAGAATGGAATTGTTGTTTCTCAGAGAAAATATGTTCTTGATATCCTACAAGAGACAAATATGATTAGTTGTAAGCCCGCTGACACACCGATGGACCAAAGTGCCAAACTTTGGGAGAAAGGGGACACACCAGTTGACACTAGAAGATATCAGAGGTTGGTTGGAAATTAATATATATGGCTCATACTCATCCTAACATTTCTTTCTCTGTTAGTGTTGTGAGTCAATTAATGCATGCATCATATGAAGAACACCTTGAAGCTGTGCACACAATCTTGAGATACTTAAAAGTAACTCCTGAAAAGGGTTATTCTTCAAGAAGACAAATGATAAAAATGTGGCAATATTCATTGATGTAGATTGGGCTGGGTTCATTATTGATGGCAAATCAACTTCGGGTTATTGCACATATGTGTGGGGAAACCTAGTGACTTAGAGAAGCGAAAAACAAGGAGTAGTTGCAAGAAGTAGTGCTGAAGCTGAGTTTAGATCAATGACCCAAGGAATTTGTGAAGGTATGTGGATTATTAGAGTCCTTAAAGAATTGAAGGTAGAGGGAGAACCTCCATTGAAATTGTATTGTGACAACAAGGCAGCTATAAGCATAGCTCATAATCCGATTCAACATGATTGTACAAAACATATCGAGATTGACCTCCATTTTATCAAGGAAAAGATTGACTCTGGTAATCTCTACTTGTCATTTATCCCTTCCAATCAACAGACCGCTGATATATTGATCAAAAGCTTGGGAAGAACAACATTTGAATACTTGATCAGTAAGTTAGGCTTGATTTACATCTATGCACCAACTTGAGGGGGGTGTTAAAATATTTCTCATTTAGTATTATTTATTTTCTTATTTAAGAGTCATTATATTACTTTAAGAGTCATTATATCACTCCTAAAATGAAGGAGTTACTTTGTATTTTCTCTTCTATAAAAAGAGCCATTTTCCTTCATATAAAATAGATAATTATCACCCTTATGTATTTCTACATGATCAAATATAATAGATGGAACTATTTATAAAGTTAGAGAAGTTAAAATTAACTACCTAATCAAAACTGTCAAGTTTTGATAATATGCTCATGTTGCATGCTACAATTGTAACACTTTTAAACAACCACTAACAATAATATAAAAAATATAATTATATTCCTAATACCATCCCTTATTCAAACTTTCTAAATTCCATATTCCCCTTAACTCTTTGAAGCCTTCAAATCTTTAAGCCTTCAAATTTTGGTTGCTTTAATTCAAGAGTTTAGTTAAGATGGTTGTCAATTGCAATCCAGTCTTGTAATATTTTATTCTCAACATCTCTTTACCAACTCAATCCTTTAAAAATTGTATTTCCTCTCTATGTGTTTGCATACCATGGTTCATTTAATGGGTTTCCAAATCAATTATTGAGTGATTGTACACTAGCAACTTGATTTTCACACAGTTGTTCGGATTCAACTTCTTCAACCATAATGTTTGACATGCAACAGATGATGCCATACCACTCTGCCTCACATAAATGCAAAACCATAATTTCTTGATTCTTTGAACTCTAATATTGGTGGTGATCTAAACATGAAAAAAATAATCAATTGTGCTCCTACTATCATCTTGGTCATAACTCCAATCTAAATTAGAATAACCATAAACATTTTCCTATATTATTGAGTTTAGTTGACGTGACATGAGTATTCCATGGTTTAATTTGTCTATAATGTACCTCATGACCCCCTTATTCAAGTAGATAACATAGTTTTGGTTTCTCTATAAATTTGTTAACTAATCCCACTCCATGACAAATATATGGTCTTGTATTGCAAATACCTTAATGAGCCAATGATCTACTTCTACAATGTGTTATCTACCAGGTTATCTTTTGGTTCCTTTTTTCAATTTAATTTTGGTTTTAATAAGTTTGTAATTCTAGGGTTACAATTACTCATATTGAACTTCTTTGAGATGTCTTCCACATATTTTTTTTCTGATGCAAGAAAGCCCCATGATTTCTATTCACAATTTTAATTCTTAGGAAGTATTGTCAAATTTCCTAAGTCTAACACACACTTCACATCAAGTAGGTGCATCTTCCAACCTCTGTATGTTGCACTGACTATAATTAACCTTATTGTTTCAAGTATAGCCACTGACCCATAAGCTTCATTAAATCAATTCCAGGAATACCTAGTGGAGGGGGTTTAAAAAGGAGGATTAAATAAAAAAAGTCTACTATTTTGCATCATATTCTTCGTCTCTTCAAATCATCTTTTATGAATTCTTCCTCTCCAAACAACAATAACATTAAGATCTGCATATTCATTAATGGCAACATTCTTAGTAGGTAGTTGCTCTCAATCTCAAATCTCAATTTGTGGTTGCAATAGAGCAAGAGGGTGTTCATCTCAAATTCAACTAAAAATCTAAATGAAGATTATGAAAATATTCAAATTCGGGTGTAATTTTAAGTAGAAAGTTGTTCATATGGAATGATGGACTTGAATGCAACACATTAACTAAACCCAAAAATTCAATTTGTTCCTATTTCTCCGAGGTAGTGCGGGAATTAGGTTGCATCATTAAACACTTTTAAGCTAGGAAAAAAGAGAGGATGAAATCCGTAAGACGATATCCCTGATCTAGAAGGGGGGTTGAAAAGATCACTTGATTTTTATTGGTGCGCTTTTAAAATTCTTTTCAAAAGTTTGTATTTTCAAAAATTTACGAAAGCTTGCCTGGATCACAATTGTCTAAACGATATGTTATTGGTAAGATCATATATGCAAAACTGAATGAAATGATTAAGATGAGTTGTAGAATCAATACTCTAAGCAATCTATCATTTAAATAATTTCACTTAATAATAGCAACTCCCAGTGACTTGTTAACGTAGGATAAAGTTAGACTAAAGAAGCAATAGTTTGTGAGTGATCAAATTATCAAACACTTGGTGTGCATAACACTCCAAGTTCAATTTTTCTTAATTGTAGTAAGGTATTTGAACGATATCAATCAATCTAAGTGCTATGGTTTATCTAAATGCTTGTTGAACACTACAATTAAAGCAAAACGGTTTGAACACTTGATATCACACAAACTTTGACAAAGGAAAAATAAAGCAATAGAGAAAGAGAGAATAACACACAATTTTTTTAGGCACTTTCCCTTGTCTTCCTCGCGTAGGGTACGTTTGCCCCCAAATCTAAATCTAGAATTGAGATATTAATTATTAAGTGCAAAGTTTGTACAAGAGAGGAAATACTCATTACACTCAATCCTTATTTGTTAATCTGAAAGTATTTTCTTCTCTTCCCTTGATTTGAGCTGAAATAAGTGCATCAAAATCTTCGAACAAACCTCCAATTACCGCTACTTGGATGCACGAACACACAGTTCTTCATCCTTTAGCTTGTCCATTTTCGATCGCAAGATGTTTGAAACCAAGTCTTTATTCACAATCCTTCAGTTACACTTACGTGTTTGAACAACCCCACTGTGTACCAAACATTTCACTCGGCTGAATTGTTGAACTAAACACCTGTACCAAAAACCCTCAAATCCTCAAGATCTTGGAGGACAAAAACCTAATGGTTTTATTCAAGGAAAAACCCACTGAATCTTCAACCAAAACTTGATTACACAATCCTATGTTTGAACGTTATCACCACAATTATGCACTTTGATCAACAAGCATGGTTATGTGTAATTGTTGATGAATGCAAGAAGAGGATGAAGAGGATGAAGAAACCAATGTACATATTTCAATTTTTCTTGTTACCTTGTATGATGAATGCTATATATATATACACACACACTAGTCAGAGACCCGTGCTCTCGCACGGGTGAATTTATTTTAATATTGCAAAATATTACAACAAATAATATGATTATACAAAATATAATGGTAAACTTGACAAATGATGTATTTAGATACACATGTGAATTTAAATTAAATTACGTAATGCTAAAATAAACTCAATGTATTAAGCAATTTAAAATTTTTCGACATGGAGAAAGAAAAATATTAACATTTGAAAATAATGGTAATAATTTGATAGTGACCCCTAAGATAAAAAGTAAGTTGTGTGAATGATATGTAGTATTATTCAATTTCATGAAATATATTTTTAATTTTATTAAAGTTAAATAATAGATTAATTAGTATTTAATGGGAAAGTACAATGAAAAATTATGAAATCAAAATATTACAACAAATAATATGATTATACAAAATATAATGATAAACTTGACAAATGATGTATTTAGATACACATGTGAGTTTAAATTGAATTACGTAACATTAAAATAAACTCAATGTATTAAGTAATTTAAAAAAAAAACTTGTGAAAGGGAGAAAGAGAAAAATTAACATTTGAAAATAATGGTAATAATTTGATAGTGACTCGTAAGATAAAAAGTTAGTTGTGTGAATGATACTTCATCCGTTTCAAATTATAAGAGAAAAATGCATTTTTCTTGTCTCAAAATATAAGAGAAAAAACCGCTTTAATCATTTTCAAAGTAAAATTAAATGAAAAATGCATTTAGTTTACCGTCTTTTATATTTTCTATAACCAACAACTAATTAGAATTGTTTTTACATTTTCCAAAGCACTTTATTTCAAAAATATCACAAGTCAAATAATTGTGTTTTTACTTTTTTTAATAAGTGTGTTTTTTTATTTTCTCTCTCTTATATTTTGGAACGGGGGAGTATGTTGTATTATTTAATTTCATAAAATATATTTTTAACTTTATTAAAGTTAAATAATATATTAATTAGTATTTTAGTGATAATAAACAAATAGAAAATATAAAATATGTCCTAAAATGTAAGTTTAAAATGGGATAATTAATTGTAAAATAATCAATTATATTAAAATTCAAATGTGTTAAATAATTATATAAAATGAAAAGAGAAGAGAGAGAAAAGAGAAAGTAGTGTAAGATGGGAAAATAAGTTTTTAATTTGGACCAATAAAAGTTGACAATTGGTGCATGAAATGAGAAAAGTGAAAAAGTTAAGAGTTATTTTGTTAGTTACTAAAATGTGCAAAGTGTAGTGTAAAATATTTTTTAGAAAATGACAATTTAGATAGTTTGAGCAATCTTTTAGTATTTGTTTGATATATATATATATATATATATATATATATATATATATATATATATATATATATATATATATATATATATATATATATATATATATATATATATATATATATATATATATATATATATATATATATATATATATATATATATATATATATATATATAAACTAAGACACTAGGACATAGGAGCAAGATTGATGAGAATAAAGTCAAAGCAAAAAAATTAGATTTTGAAAGCGAGCAGTCGACCATAACAGGGGTGTGTGTCGACTCATGAACCTAAATGGAAACAAAATACCTACAGTATGTGTCGACCGGTGGGTCGACACGAGGCTTCGTGCGATTGGTCAAAAAATTAATCTTCACAGCATTAGTTAACCTATGGGTCGACGCGAGCTTTCCAAAGAGTGCCCAAAACATATTATTTATTATGAGTAGACCTAAATGAATAGTGAGTCTCCGCAAAGAAGTAAAAATTCCAAAAATACTTATTTTGAAATGTTTGAGTGAATCAAAACCTTTGTGTATGAGTATAAGACACCTAGTATGGTCATATGAACAACAAACACATATAAAATGCTCCTATATGCATTACCAATGAGACTAACGACATATAGAATCAATTTATGGGGAGTGCAATCTAGAAAGTGATGATACCGTCCAAAGTACACAAGGTATAAGTGATTCTACGTTTTGACATCATTAAAACTAGGGATAAGATACCTTGCCCTCACATACTCCCCCTTTTTGATGATGGAAAAACCTTTGCAAGTCTTGCAAGCCATTCCCCCCCTGAATCAATCAACGCATTTACATGTGATATATATTTTCTCAAAATTGTTCTTATCTCAATATGGTCTTCTCCCCCTTTGACAACATCAAAAAGAGTGAAACTCCATGAACAGATACTTGTCAAGTGTACGTAACATATATTCAAATAAATGTAAACATCATAAACTTTACGACTTAGAAACATCAACAAACAGTCACATAAAATGATGTTTATGTATCAACATTCACATAATCAAAGCAAGAAAGAAATATAACATAGTTTAAAACAGTCACACATAACATAACATAGTTCGACATAAGCGACTAGCCAAAAAAACATAATCATGAAATGCTAAAATGATGTGATGCACTGCTAGGAAAGTAAACATGTGAATCCATATTTGTCTCATCCTCATTGGTTTGTTCTCTCTCCCTTGTTTGGTTGATGGAGAGCTGTTGCATGATGGTAGAAGAAAAAGAGGCAAAGTTGTCATTTTGAAGTTGCGTATGAGCCTGCAGGTTGGTATACCTTTCCTATTGGAAAGCCAAATACGATTTAAAGTTTTCCTGTTGAACTTGAAGATGACCATGCAATTGAGTATGTATTTCATCGTGAAGAGTAACAAGGATTTATTGTTGAGTGTGGAGGCTCCTTAGTAGTTCCAAAACTTAGAAGTTACCCAATTGGAAAGTTTGATGACCATCTTCCTCCATCGGATGACTGTTGTCATTTACTTCTTCATCATCTTCTTCATCTTGATACTCATCTCAAAGTGGCACAATTGAACTTCTTCTAACATACCTATAATCCCCCCATTGAGGTTCCCATATGTGACCCATTAAGGTGATAGTATTTTGTGCAAACTCTTGATCAGCAGTGAGAGACATGTAGGAGATTCCCAGAACCTTAATGTTAGCATGATTTAGAATATTCTGAATGAAGGAAGCATAGCACAAGGCAGTACCTCGGCCAGATTTCTTTAGATCAAACAACCTACTAGCAATGTAGTATGGCTAGTGAATCGATATCTTATTTTTCAGGATATAAACCAAGTGCACTTCAGGTTGGGCAACTCATGAGTAGCAACCCTTTTTGGGACGAAAGAATGTGGCAGAAAATCCATTGTAAGATTCGGTCAAGGGGTTTCAAACATTCAGTGGTTACAGTCTTAGGAAAGAGATCACTAGCCACAATAACAGGAGGATGTGATTTTTCAACTTGTAATTTAAAGCATTTTTGAACTCGTATCTAGGAGCACAATTAGTATCGGATACCTGGTGGATAGGAGATACCAGTGGCCACATCTGAAAGAACTTTTTCCACACATTTGAATCAATCTTTAAATACTTATTCCTTATCTTATACCTGACTTCATAACCCTCAAAAGTCCCTTGAATCCCGACATAAAATAACCTAATCATGTCTTCATTATACTCGGTATCACACTCTAAAAACATATCACATTTATGAAAATCTAGCATTTCCTTAACCTCCAGAATATGACAGTGAACTATAGTTCTAGGATACAGTAGAAATTGTTTCATAATAGAGGTCTTACTCATTTTCTCTTCAAAAGAGTCAATAATATCATCAGAGAATAAAGAAAGATCAGTTACCAGAATGTCTGGTTGAGATCGAGAAGAGCTTCCCCTTATAGTTCTCTTCCCAATAGTTCTTGAGGATGACATGTAATGGAGGTAGTTTAGAGGGTTTGAAGAATGAGATGTCAGGGTTTGTGAGAAGGGGTTTTAAGAGAGAAAAATGAAGAAAAAAATATACAAAGAAACCTTACTTGTATAGAAACAAATTTTTGGCAAGTTTAAATTTAAGTTCACATAGATGAGCAAAGAACACGAGAAGAGAGAAGAACAATATTACCTCCCTAGATGTAAGACGAGTAATGTCCTCTAGCATTTTTTAATGTAAAGAGCAAGCAATATATCCCAACTCAAAATCGTTCTGAGATATAAAGAACACTAAGTTCCCTACGTATGTAGAAGAAAGGCTCTGTCGCAAGTGATTTTGTAAAAATATCGGAAAGTTGATTTTTGGTATCACCAATCTCGAACACGACATCGCCTTTCTCTACATGATCCCTAAGGAAATGATGGTGAATCTCGATATGTTTTGTGCGTGAATGTAGAACATGATTTTTGGTTAGGGTAATGACACTTGTATTGTCACATAAGATTGGAACACGTCCAAGTTTGACATTATAGCCGAACATTTGTTGTTTGAGACATAATATTTGAGCACGACACCTACCGGATGCAACATACTCAGCTTTGACAGTTGACAAAGTGACATAAACTTGTTTTTCCTTATGCCAACTCACCAAAGAATTTGAAAACAAGTGACAAGTTCCACTAGTGATTTTCCTATCCAATTTGCCACCGGAAAATTGGAGTCGGAATAGCCAACCAATGAACAATCACTTCCCTTGGAGAACCAAAGCCCATACTTTGATGTACCACAAAGGTATCTAAGTATACGCTTCACGATCTTTAAATGTGATTCCTTTGGAGATGATTGTTACCTAACACACATGCACACGCTAAACATGATATCCAAACGATATACATTAAGATAAAGGAGGGAGCCTATCATGCCTCTATACCTTTTTATGTCTACGGGATTAACATTTTCATCTCGGTCCAAATTTATAGCTGTATGCATTAGAGTGTATGTTACCTTGGAGTTAGCCATATCGAAGCGCTTGAGCAATTCATGGAAATACTTCGTTTGACTTACAAACGTCCCTTCTTTAAGTTGCTTAATTTGTATACCAAGGAAGTAATTTAACTCCCCCATTATGCTCATTTCAAATTTTCCCTGCATCAACTTAGAGAATTCTTTGACCAAAGTTATGTTAGTAGATCCAAAAATTATCTTATCTACATAAACTTGAACTAATATAGTGTTTTCTTTGATGCTTAATAAAATGGGTAGTATCAACCTTCCCTCTCAAAACCCTTGATCTAGTAGAAATTTGCTAAGACGTTCATACCAAGCCCTATGGGCTTGCTTGAGACTGTACAAGGCATGGTTAAGCTTATAAACATGGTTAAGGTACTCGACATTTTCAAATTCGGGAGGTTGAGATACATAAACCTCTTTATTAATTTAGACTTTTAAAAAGGCACTCTTAACATCCATTTGAAGTAATTTGAAGTTTTGTGAACATGCATAGTCAAGCAAAAGGCATATAGCCTCGAGTCAGGCGACCGGAGCATAAGTCTCCTCATAGTCAATACCTTCCTCTTGGTTATACCCTTGAGCAACAAGGTGAGCCTTGTTGCGAGTTATAACTTCATTTTTGTCTAATTTGTTCCTAAACACCCATTTAGTGCCAATTACTCGATGGTCTAGCGGAGGAGGGACAAAGTCCTAAACCTCATTTCTCTTGAATTGATTTAATTTTTATTTCATTTCTAAAAATCAATGTTCATCAAGTAAAGCATCTTTGGAGTTTTAGGCTCAATTTGAGAGACGAAAGAAAAATGATTACAAAAGTTACTTATCTTAGACCGTGTGGTAACTCCCTTTGAGATATCTCCAAGAATATTCTCATTCTCAATGGGATTATCCTTAGAGGATTTCTATTTCAATGGAAGATCATTGACATTTGTAGGATGATTTTCCTCTTCATCATTAGATACTTGATCTGGCTCCATTTCAATTTTCACTGGTATGGGTTCATCACTTTTCTCCTCTTGATCTTTTAGTATCTTTTTCGAAGAGACACATGCACAATCAAAACAAATACCTTTTCTGACATTTTTCGGAGAAGATTCATCAAAGGAAACATGCACGGGTTCTTCAACGATATGTAACCTTTTATTGTATACTCTATATGCTTTTCTCGATTAAGAGTATTCGAGAAATATACCTTCATAGGCATTTAAGTCAAATTTACCAAGGTTTTCTTTACCATTATTCAACAAAAAAACATTTACATCCGAAGATATGAAAATATGAAATGTTAGGCTTTCTACCTTTTAAAAGTTCGTAAGGGGTTTTTGTTAAGAATAGGACGCATGAGAATCCTATTCAAAATATAACACGCCGTACTTATGGCATCGACCCAAACATATTTAGGAAGACCATTTTCATTGATCATAGTTCTACCAAGATCCTTTAAAACACGATTTTTATGTTCCACTACTCCATTTTATTGTGGAGTTCTTGGAGCTAAAAACTTATGATCAATGTCGTGACTTTTGCAATATTTTTCAATGAGATGATTTTCTAATTCCCCTCCATGATCACTTCAGATAATAACAATGCTAGTGTTTAATTTCTTTGGGAAATCTTGGCAAATTTTTCAAATGCTAAGAAGGTGTCACTTCTGCTTGCTAAGAAAAAGGTCCAACAAAATCTAGAATAGTCATCTACTATAACAAAACCATAGTAATTTCCTCTAAGATTTTTTTATTCTAGATGGCCCAAACATGAAGGATTTCAAGAGGTTTTGATGTAGAGACAACACTTTTAGATTTAAATGAGATCCTTGTTTGTTTCCCCATTTGGCAAGCATCACAAAGATGATCTTTTGAAATTTTATCTTGGGTAAACCAACAACTAGATATTTTTAGAAAATTTTATTTAGAAAGTCAAAGTTAACATGCACTAATTTCCTTTTCCAAAGCCACGAGTCTTCACTCATGAAGACAAGACATTTAGTGTCGTTCAACGATACTTCATTCAAGTCAAGCATGTGTACATTATTTACCCTCATGCCTTTGAACACGTCATCTTTCTTGTTATTATTTTTAATCATGCAACAATCTTTAAAAAAAAGACTTTATGTCCTATATCACATAATTGACTAATGCTAATAAGATTATGTTTAAGATCTTCAACTAAGAGAGCGTCTGAGATAGTAGTAGAAGAGGGATTACCTACACTACCTTTCCGAGAATATGTCACCCGTCATATGTCTTGAGCATCTAGTATCGAGAAACCACCTTCTCTCCGAGGACTCAAGACGTCCTTCTTACAATTTCAAACAAGAGAAATAGGTACCCAATTTTCATTGGGTCCTTGAGTATGAGTGAAATTTTGGTTGCTTTTAGGGAACCATTTGAAAATGTCTTTAGGAACCAAGAATCTCCTAAATCGACATTTACCAATAATGTGACCCTCCTTGCAACAATATAGACAAGTCAAGGTCGAGTGAGAGTTACTTTTGCTAGCTTGATCTCTTATCTCATAAGTGTATTTTTGATAAGGATTAATCATGCTATTTCTAAAATTTGATCGATCAATTGCAAAAGTAACTTTAGCTTGTAAGGCCTTGTCAAGTTTAGCTTTAAGAGTCCTGGCCTCTCTTTGCCAAATATGACAAGTTTTACATCCGACCCACTTAAACCCAAAACCCTCGTCATTCTCGCTTTTGCCTTTTGTAGCCTCTAACATATATTCTTTGAGAGCTTCTAATTCCTTTTCGGAATCGGAAACCTTTTTCTCTAAATAAGAAAAAAATTCTTGTAAGAGGCTAAGTGTTTAAAATCTTCCTTAGCCTCATTATGTAGAGTATCAAAGGCTTTTTGTAATTCAAAGTAAGGCATTTTATCAACATGGTCATATTTAGAGTGACTTACATCTTTCTTCTTCTTTTAATGATCCATGAAACAAAGGTTGATTGTTGCTTCTTCATCACTATCACTCTCCTAAGCAATATATGCTCTTCTAGGCTTGCTAGACTTCTTTTGGTATTTGTCTTTACCTTTGTATTTCTTAATCAATGGACAATCCAACTTGTAGTGATCGGGCTTTCCACAATTATAACATGATCCTATTGATTTTATGCTTTTACCTTCATCTTTCTTTGAGGATTTTGATTGACGTTTATAGTTGATGAGAATTTATTCCGAATGTTGGACTTCATTCTTTATAAGATATATATTTTATTTTCTTACGGACAATCTGTTGTACCCCAAAATTTTCTCTCTCATTTTTTTAAGGCCAAGTGATTCAAGAAACACCTTCATGCTCAAGGTCACTCAAAGATTGGTCAAGACAAACCCTCTCCTAAGCAATTGATCTACAATTAGGGTTTTGCTTTTCTCAAAGTAAATATGATTTCTAAGGCTTCAAGTGGACTTCATGCTTCTTCATATGTCTCAAAATATCTCCATGCCGAGTTTCAAGCCTCACAACACAAGTTTGCTCAGTCAATTGCTCAAATGGTTGAAAATCAGTTGTATTGAACAAAAAGTCAATTATGGTCAACATACAGTCAAACTTCATCATTTTTGGTCAACCTCAAGATTTTAAAGTTATATTATTCATTTGATCAAGGGTTGATTTTGATTCACAAAGGAAACTCAATATTCATCAAAAGTCAAAAGTTGCTAAATTAGGGTTTTCTTAGGAGAAGTCAATTGAACTTTGACCAAGCATAACTTTCACAGACTTCATCATAAATTCCTCAACCAATGCTCATATTGAAGGAAATCCAATTCTCTACAACTTATTTCCTTATAGATTTTTCCTAAAAAATTCTTCATTTGAGAGATATAGGCCAAGACATTATAGGTCCTTTCAAAAGTCAACAAAAAGTGATCTTTTCTCAAAGACGTGTACATAAAGATGGAAGCTTCAATGGAGATGAAACCAAAGAGAGATTTTAGATGACATATTAACCTTTCTAAAAAGTCCAAGATCATCCTCAAAATTTTAAGAATGGAGAAAGATATGTTTGGTTCAAGTTTGGCAATTATGAGAAAATGCATGAAGCAAAATATTGAGCAATCTTGGAATTTTGCCAAATGGGCCTATATTTTTATGTTTGAAACATGGTTCTAACATTGTCATGAAACTCTAAGCCCATCCATGCGCCATTTTAACATATTTTTTTTATTCATTTAAAGTCAAATTAAATTAAAATAAAAAGCAAGATGAAGTGTGATGCGTGCAAGGCCTTGGATCTGAGTTCCTTGAGGTCTAAACAACTCAAAAATAGCTGGCAAAAACGCATGGGATTGATTGGCATGTGATTGAACAAAAAAAGAAATTTTTGATGTAAAATACAAATCAATCAAATATTTTCTCATTGAACGCAATATATTTTCCTCACGAATTCTGACCTAATTCACTCCCTATATATACAAGATCATGACAATATGCAAAGGACACAGATTGCTTGCACAAAAACCCTAGAGAAAATTCTCAAAATTTTCAAAGTTTAGGGCAAACTCGAAACTGATTCTCCAGCCATGCTCAAGCCGTTTCAAGCATGTTATCACCTTCATGAGGTTTCCATAAGTTTATCTCAATCGCTTAAAAAGCCAAATCATGCCCACAACCTTCCTCCCAAGTTACATTGGTTTGGTAAAGTTTCTTGAAACCGTTTTTTTTTATAATTTATGCATTGTTGACATATTTGACGTGTTTGTTTGTGTTCTGGACATCCATTAGAACATGTTAAACATTTTACATGAAAGCTTTGAGGCTTAAATCTATCGATGCCATTGTTAGGGCACAAATCTTGTGAAACTTCGAATCTCATGATACAGTGACTTTCAGGCCAAACGGTCACCACCATTGGACTCTCAACCCTCGAATTAGGGGGTAGGGTCCTCCATTTGCATTTATTTTCATTACTTTACAGGTTTGGAATTTTGAGCAACCGGAGAAGACCACCAGAGTTTAACTCCGACGTCTCTGACTTGGTTGACCGGCGAGGAGGAGGCGTGACATGATTCGATTCGTTCATTTAGATAACTTGGGGCCCAACGCGTGTTTGTTTCAAAAATCAGATTTTAGGAACTAAGTTTCACTTATATATTTATGATTGTGTATATATTATTGGATGTATCACCACCCCAGTGGTTAACCTTGCACACGCTAGTCCTTTCCTCTCTTTGGGCACAAATTCAATCCTTGTCTTTTGCTTCTTTTTTCAATATTTTCTGATTTTTGCAGGGTAATATATACATATTTCTAGAGGCGAGATAGTTACACCACGAGCAAGTGGTTCAGTGGCCAACTTTTGGACCTGTGACCTTAGGGTCACGAGCTCAACACCCTTGGAGGCCAAACTTTTTTTAACACTTAGTTTTCTTCATTTTTTTTAATTTCCTTTCAATTTCTTTTTTCTATTTTAATTTCTTTCACAATTTTTTTTTAAAATACTTTAAAAAACCTAAAAATATTTTCTTTTCAGATTTAGGTTAATAAAATGATTAATTAATTTTAGACAAAAAATATTTTAGTTTTTATTTAATTTAAAATTATTTTCATAATTAACCTTTAATTAACTTTTTATTAGTTTTCCTATTTAAAATCAACCACAAAAAAAAAAATTCTTTTAATGCTTAGAGTTTTAGGATGTTTTCACATTTTAAACATTTTTCTCTTCATTTATTTATGCTTTTTCCTTTTAAAATTGTAGAAATCGATGTATAGGTCGCTCGAGTATTTTTGTAATAGCATAGTTTAATTTCCTCGCATTTTTTCTGATTATGTAACTGCTTACAGGATGTAATAGTCTAGGTTTACTTTCCACTCTTTACTTTCTGCGTCTTACTATGTATCTTCCCCGAAGCCGTGTAATAACTTAGGTTAAATTCACGCATTTTATTTTCTGTATATATTAAATTGTCTAGATGTATGATTGTATGGTAAGATCTAAAAGCAATGCTAGATAACCCTAATTCAAGATAAATAATTAAACTGAATCAACACACTTTTCATACTTGCACTCTTAGCCTATCATCTCTTGTTGCCTTACACAATGGTCATGTCCCTCGAACGTAGGGATATTTTAGCAAAGTTTCCTACGAATAACATCATCGTAGTCTCATTCGGTATAAAGATCATAGTCCCTCGATGACCCTCTGAGTTGCCTACGAAAAGATGATTTTGTCCCTCGATGTTGCCTACAAAAAATGATGATAGTCCCTTCGAATTGCAAAGGTATTCTTACATGTTGCCTTTAATGACCATACGATGATCCTACGCATGTCCCTTCACATCCAATGGATGAGGTTACCTACCAACCAATGGTATGGATAACACTATCCCTAAAGGAGAAGGAAAATAACAAGAACGACCTTTGAATGGGTAAATGACACTTAATTTCTTGCTCATCAACTTAAATCATTTTTGCACCTGATATTTTCAAACAAATATTTTCAAACACTTTGTACGCATTCTTGAGGACTGATATAAGAATCTTTTTACAAAGTCAAATCAAAATATTTTCAGACAAATTACACACACAAAAGCAAGTTTTCAAAAGTGAACTAAGCAATTAAGAGCCCGTAGATAACTACAGATGAAAATGGTGCTAACACCTTCCCTTTTCATAACTTACCACCCGAACTCAGAATTTATCAAAGGTCTTTCCTGTTCTTTTCACCTTTTCTTATTGGATAAAAGAAAAGTCGTTGGCGACTCTTGCTAACCGCAACATTTATGATAAAATTCATAACAACTAAGTCAGTTCTCTCACCGTATTACACAATCCTATATCTTCATTCAAATTATCGTCATCACGAGAATCACTATCATACAAGTCTTTGGTGGATGACTTGGAGCTTAAAGTCTTTAACGTGATAGACTTTTTTCAGTGTCCCTTGATTTCTCTTTTTTCTCCTTTTTTTCATGTTATTCAAGGTTCACGAGCTCTTGCTCATGTTCTTTAAGCTTACCAAACAATGTTGTAATGTCCAATGTCGTGATATCATTAGCTTCCTTGATAGTCGTCACCTTAGGTTGCCATTCTCTATTAAGACATCTTAAAATTTTGTTAGTAGCAACATCATTAAGAGTGATCGACCAAGTGTATTTAAATGATTGACTATATGAGAGAATCTTTTTTGTATGTCCTCAATGGTTTCTCCATACTTCATATGAAAGAGATCAAATTATTGAGTTAAAGTATTAATTCTAGCCAATTTGACATCATTGGTTCCCTCATGGGAATATTTTAATAAGTCCGACGTGGCTTTAGCAGCAGTAAAATGGAAAACTCTATAATATTCATCAATTCCTAAAGAGGATGTGATCATATTTCTAGCTTTCCAATCATAGGAATAATTTTTCCCATCCTTTTCATTCCATTGTGCTTCCAGTTTAGGTATGATGGCACTGGCCTCATTGGTCATGGTTATTTCATTAGAACGTTTAAGGATCACCTTCCATATTTTTCTTTCAACATAATTTACATGCGTCCGCATACAATCTTTCCAATAACTATAATTTTCACCAGTAAAATAGGCACTCTAGTATACGCCCCTTTTAGATCGTTATCCATTGTCTAAAAGTTATATTTGAAGCACTAGATAAACCAGAGCTCATGATACCATTTGTTAGACTATAGCCCTGATATAGAAGGGGGCTGAATATATCACTTGATTTTTACTGGTGCATTTTTAAAATTCTTTTCAAAATTTTGTATTTTCAAAATTTTACGAAAGCTTGCTTGGATCACAATCGTCTAAACGATCCGTTATTGGTAAGATCGGATATGCGAAATCGAATGAAATGATTAAGATGAGTTGTAGAATTAATGCTCTAAGTAATCTATCGTTTGAAAATTTTCACTAAATAATAGCAACTCCCAATGACTTGTTAAAGATGGTGTGCATAATATCCCAAGTTCAATTTTGCTTAATTGAAGGTATTTGAACAATAGCAATCAATATGAGTGTTATGAGTTATCTAAAAGCTTGTTGAACAATACAATTAAAGCAAAAACGGTTTTAACACTTGATATCACACAAACTTTGACAAAGCAAAAATAAAGCAATAGAGAAAGAGAGAACAACACAATAGATATTGATTATTAAGTGAAAATTTTGTACAAGAGAGGAAATAGTCACCACACTCAATCCTTATTTGTTAAGATGAAACTATTTTCTTATCTTCCCTTGATTCGAGTTGAATCAAATGCATCAAACTCTTTGAACAAACCTCTGGTTACCGCTAATTTGATGCACGAACACACAGTTCTTCAATACTTTACCTCCGCTGATTTCGATCGCAAGATGTTTAAACCAAAGTTTTTCTTCACAATCCCCCAGTTATAGGTACTTGTTTGAACAAACCCACTGTGTACAAAACCTTTCACTCGATTGAATTATTGAACCAAAAGCTTGAACCAAAATCCCCCAAATCCTAAAGATTTTGGAGGACAAAACCCTAATGATTTTATTCAAGAAAAAACCCAATGAATCTTCAACCCAAACTTGATTACACAATCCTATGTTTTAACGTTATCACCATAATTCTTTACTTTGATCAACAAGCATGGTGATGTGTAATTGTTGATGAATGCAAGAAGAGGATGAAAATGATGAAGAAACAAATGTATATCTTTCACTTTTTCTTGTTACCTTGTATGATGAATTCTAAATGAATATTTATTTAACTAAGACACTAGGAAACAAGAGAAAGGTTGATGAGAATAAAGTCATAGCAAAAAATCAGATTTTGAAAGCGATCGGTCGACCAGAACAAGGGTGTGCATCGACTCAGAAACTTAAATGGAAAAGAAATACCTACAGTATGTGTCGAACGGTGGGTCGACAGGAGGCGTTCCGCTATTGGTCAAACAATGAATCCTCATACAATGAGTCGACCTATGGGTCAATGCGAGCTTTCCAGAGAGTTCCCAAAACACGTTATCTATTATGAGTCAACCTAAATGAATAGTGAGTCAACATAAAGAAGTAAAACTTCCAAAAATACTTGTTTTGATATGTTTGAGTGAATCAAAACCTTTGTGTATGAGTCTTGGACACCTATCATGGTAATATGAACAACAAACACATATAGAATGTTCATAAATGCATCGACACGAAGACTAATGACATATATAATCAATTAATGGCGAGTGCAATCTAGAATGAGATGATATCGTCCAAAGTACACAAGGTATGAGTGATTCTATGTTTTTACATCATTAAAACTAGGGATAATAAACCTTGACCTCACAAAATCGAAGTTGGAAAATGAAAGAAAGAAGACCAATTTGTTTAAGCTTTTTTTATAGTCTCATGGCGCCTGTTCTTTGCTTACCATAAATAGAAGTGAGTTTCATGTTCACTGTGTCTGTAATTTTTTTTAATTTTAATTAGAAGAAGGTTAATTGTTGATTTTTTCCATATAGCGCTTAATTATTGTATGAAAAAAAAACCTTTGAAAATTATGATTTATGTCCTGTATGTCTGTGGCCTTTTGGTTTTCATCCCTTTTTCTTAATGACTTATTTGTATTTCACCCATGTTTTTGAACTATTTGTTTGTATTTCGTACCAGTTTCTAAGTTATGTTAGTGTCTTTTCATCCATGTATGTTTGTGATTTGTTTGTTTAATATTGTAGAACATAAAGGCATAGAGATAACATAATGATGTTGCATATATTTAAATACCATAAAGCTAAAAGGCATATAAATTTGTCTCAAAATAAATCATAATGATGTTTCATGTCTCATAACCATAACAAAGTACATTCTCTAGACACATTTATGAGCAACAACAAAAATTAGATTCATTGAATCATTGATGTATCTAGTCATTATTTTATACTACATACATCAATAATTCAATAAATCAAAAAAATGTGTTGCTTATAAATGTGTTTGGAGGATGTAAATGTATCAAAATGCACCATGACAAAATCATAATAAGATGCTTAATTTACATACATATATAAATTGTGATGGATCATTTTCTTCTCCTTTGAGGTTTTTGCATTTAAAGACCCATGTCATATCACTTCTCCTTCAACTCCTATTTCCTTGAAACTTTTGGTTTGATTGCCTTCTTCTTCTGCAAAAACCTAAATATTAGAGCTGCAACAGGAACAACACATCAGCAAAATATTTCCAAATCAATTATAAAATGGATTAATAAACTAAACTGATTTTAGAACTATAGAAGTAGTAGAAACATGTGCAACAGGTACATCATCACTTGTTGGAACAAGTGCAGATAACATATAGTCATGTGCAGGTTGTGCTATACTAGAGTTAGTTTCTGAAGAAGGGACAAGTACACTCTGAACATTTCCAGAATCTGACATTTCAGTTGAATTTGAGATGAACATCCTCATTGCTCTATTGCAACCACAAACTGAGATTTAAGACTGAGGGTAATTACCTACTGAGGACGTTGTCATAGATGAATGTAAAACTACTGTTGTTTTTTAGAGAGGAAGAATTTGTAAAAGTTGATTTTAAGAGAGGAAGAAGATGATGCAAGATAGTAGTTTTTTTAATTTAGTCTTCCTTTTTAAACTTCCTCCACTAGGTATTTCATGTATTAAACAAAAGATTAATATAAAACTATTTTCACAAAAAGTGAAAACATAGAGGCTCAATCCTAAAAAAAAATTATGGACTAAATTTAAAAACACGTTAACTTACAATGACTAAAAAACCATTTAAATTTTTAAAATATATAAAGAACTCTGAATTGTTGTGATTTTAATAATGATATTTTAAAAATAATATATTATTTTTTTTTTAGAATTAAAGCAATACTTTATTTAAAAAAATAATGAATACAACCACCCGAAGATCCAGGAATCAAAAAAGACTAAAATTAAGTAAACCTACCAAGAAGGTTACTTAATTTCCTAAAATAACTACAACTTGTCTTAATTGTATAAATGGTTCCATCTACAATGCTAGCATCCACACGATTCACATTGAAAATGAATTTGTTGGTTTGCTGCCAGATTTCATATGTAGTTTTTGCAAGAGCTAATTTCAACATCTGCCACTGCAAACTGTTTTTCCTTATCATTCTAATTTCTAATTATCCACTCTATTTCCTGATCCCATCAAGAGGGGTATGAGAAATTTCTAGCCTTCTCAATATCTCAAAATCTCCTTAGTGTGTTGGCAACCAAAGAAGAGGTGTTACAGACCTTCTTCACTGGTAATTTTATCAATCAAGGGTTGACATTGGTGAATAGTTAAAAGGAAGCTCCCCTTATACAAAACCTGTTGTAACCAGAATTTCCTGCTTCACACTTTGCACTTAGCTGGATGAGCATATAAACATGTGGCTTGAGAGAAATCTTAGAATTTTTCATCATAAGATTCACAAATATAGTATCACCTCTTGAACATGACGAGACTCATAATGAGGATGAAAATTAAAGTTCTAGAGCAGCTTCAAATTTGATAAACTTCTATGAAGATATTCCATTACTAGAACAAAAAATAGCGGGATAGTGAATATCTCCCCTCCCTTAAACCCCTTCTAGCCTTCAATAAATCAGAAACTTGGCCATTAATTGAGTATCTATAGGAAACAATGCAGACACATTCCATGATCCAATCAACAAATTTGCCTGGAAAATTCATCTATTCCATGATAATAGCTGAAGTTGTCCACTCAACCGTATCATAAACTTTACGGATGTCCATTTGGATGACACATCTAAGAGAAATATTTTGCAGTTATACCGCCTCAAAAGTATATTTTAATCTTTTAATATATATGTAAGAAATTAATTCCTATTTACAGTGTAAAATCAAACGGTCACGATTAATAGACCATGTAAATTTCTTTTACACTTTCGATAATACCAATTAAATTCATTCTTTAATTATTTATGGAAAAGATTAAATTTAAAATATACGTTCAGTGCTTTTTTTTCACGATTGCTACTTTGATCGAGTATAACCAAATCAGGTCAAACCTCCCTATTTTTATGGCTATTTTATTTCAACGGTGACAACATAAAACAAAAACAATGTTACAGCCTAATAAAAGAAAAAAGATGATTCATTATACTTATAATCTCTCCACGATTGAAAATTAATTTTTCTTTTTTGGGTGATATTTCTTGGTAATTCTCAAGAGTATTCATTGCGACGCCTCAGATGTTATTTACAGTTTTTTTTTTGGAACAATTATTTACAGTTTATTATTTTGCAGATCATTCATCATTCAGGACTCTGCCATTTGTGTTTTACAATTTACTCCTATTTTGCAGATTATTGATCATTCGCTACTTTGCGATTTGTGTTAATTGTGATCGATCTTGCAACCATGAGAGACACCTAGGGAAAAACACTGATTATAAATGAAAAACAAGTAGTTTTACAAAACTATTGCCTCTCCTTTATAAGGTAAGAAGCTATTTTTTCCCTCACATTAAGGTATTTAATCACCTGTCATTCTTCAATTGATTTTGTTCATATGAACATTCTCTAAATTAATTTATTTGGTATACTATTTTTATCATTTATTTATTGATGTGTACGTGCTTATGGCGAGTCTATTGATGGGTGCTTATGGCGAGTCTATTGATGGGTACGTATGATATATATCAGTGCTTAACATAACCCTAAGCTAAGTAAAACACTGTCATGGTTTGTTTCAATCATTTATATGTGAAAACAGAATTAAAAAACTCAAGAACAACCACCAACCACAAGTAATTTGAATAGTAGGGATGCTAGCAACCCTTTCTTCGCCATGTTACTTATTGTAATGTCCAACCAACATTGTTTACAGCTAATTGTTGCGTCTTTGTGACATCCAATTGATAGTGAAGGCTAGTGTCACAATGATATGAATAGTGATAAGTTTAATGACTGCAGAGAAAGTTTCATTAAAATCAAAACCATGGATTTGATGGAAACTCTTAGTTACTAAACAAGCTTTTATACTTTTTAATATTACCTTTAGCATTTTCCTTGATTTTAGAGTTTGTATTTATTGGCAAGGGAACAGGTTTGGTTCTTTTGTGATGTAGTAAACTCTTCCGGCATAACAGCTAGCCACTTATGATCCTTTAGAGCTTGCTTAACACTCTAGCACAAAGTGGCCAATAAAAACAAACAGATGATGACGGGGAAAGGATATACTGGTGATGACAGGGAAAGGTAATTCTGGTGTTAATTATAATTTGATAAGATGTGTGTGTTGTGAGGATGAGCTGTTTGAACAGAGGAACTTGAAGAGTGGGAGGTGGATACATGAGTTGGGGACTGATGAAACAGAGTCAGAAGCAACAAGAACAAGTTGTGCTTTAGTTGTGGAAAGAGAAGATGAATTGGTTTAGCTGAATGGGGTTTATAAGGAGTAGAGTTGATGAAGAGATTATAGGGATTGAGGGGAAAGAACTATAGATGGTAACAAAGTATTGGTTGGGAGACTTGAAAGACAAAAGATCACGATAAGGAAATCTCTGCCTCATTTAAGAGTCAAAGGGTGGGAGATAAAACTTATATCTTGTGTGAGAAGTATAGTAACTTAGGAACAAACACCCATTAGAGGACTATGAGGGTGAATGAGAGGAAACAAGCACAACCAAACTGAGGCTAATCCTTCACCACTAATGACCTCTGCGTCAGCTTTGTTGTGCAAATATAAAACACACTCTAACTAACTGAATCAGGTCTGATTTTGCACCAAGCTTCCACAGCTAGGCTAAGATAATTAGCAACGTCAGAATAGTATATTCCAAAATAGGCAAGCAGCTAGCCATATTTTTCCCCAACTGGTAAATTAAATAATCACTTTCCGCCAGTCTTCAGATGCAACAGATGTTCAACTTTATGCTTCCAAGTTCCGACTACTAATTTTCATGCCTAAAAAAACTGAATTTTAGTCTAAAACAAAATGTGTAGCATGTATTATGGTACACAATGCTACACGCCAAGGTAGATACATGTTTATCAAATTAAGCAAGTAACGGAAGAATGCCATATATTGAAAGAATGAAAAACAACATTATAGGCAATATCAATATCGATATCAATATCAGTCCTTGGAATGAATCGTCCACCAACTACATAACTGTGAACAACACTGATAATCAAACAAGTTGATTTAAGCAATTCTTTTTTCTCCTTTGGAGAGGATTCCTTTCTAAAAGAACAAAAGGTAGCATACTTTACAACAACAAAAAATTCTCCCTGCAAACAATTATGTGCAAGAAAATTTGGGAAACAAAATGAGTAACCTGTTTCTGTCTTGCTGGGCAACATAGCATTAGTGCCAATGGTGGCTAACTGATGCACCCATCTATTCAGTGCTGGACCAGTACCAAATATGGGCAAACTGTCATGAACAAAAGGTAAGTTAAATTGGTCTCCCATTTAAACCCATAAAATTTTTCTTAAACTACATAAATTTCAGGTTCTTGCATGGCCCCAAACAACAGGGGAAACTTTTCTCTCTCTATCTTTTAGGGACGGGGACTAAGGATGACTGGATATCTTACAATTCCGCAGCCTATAATGAGACACACTTTCCAAGTTATCGACATTATATTTCTATAGCACCACTTAACAAAACTGAGAAGAATTAGCAGCTTTTGCATTTGCTTAAGAATTACAAATAACATTCTTTATGCCACATTACAAATCTGACCATACCTATCACACACTCTAGAATTGATGGAGGATTACTTGATGGGAATGACAGCATCTAGGTTTTTCTCAAGCATCCAACCCTTTGGATAAACTACATTATGAACATCCAAATGGAGATGCCAATTCATTATGTTCTTACAACCAGCAGACAAACCTTCCATTTGCCTCTCATCTTCTACCAACTGTTCTATAAAGGTGGTCTCCTGTATAAAGTTAAAGGTAATATCAGTTTAATGATAATAAGAATTGCAGGTGATATGGGAATGGAGCAAATAAGAAATGATAGGAGGCATACCTGAAAACCCTCCTTCACAGAGTCTAATTGCCGTATAGGCTTTGAAGTAGGGCGTCGCCACCGCTTGGGATCCCACAGGATTGTGCTGTTGAATGCAAATCCAGACATATCAACATGAAATCTTCGAAGTCTTTTACTTTTCTCATTTGTATGCCACCCAATCACTTGGCTTCCATTGCATACCGGACCCTCCAAAATAGCCTTGTTTTTGCTTGGTGCAAGCATGGCGAGAGGCCAAGTACCAAAACGACTATAAAACAAGGTCAACATTAGAACATAGGATTAGGAATTGAATGAACAAGATGGAGGAGAAAACTCATAAAGGCGCAGTAGAGCATGTAAACGTTGAATGATGTATAGAGTGGCTGGAAAAACAGAGTTGTCAACATGACAAATTGAAAAACAACATACTAATGTTTCACATGTAAAGAAACCAACAGATAAAACTCCCAAAACATTTATAGCTCCAAACACTTGAATTTATTTAATCATGAAGGAGGTATCAAAGTCAATTTTGATTCAATTTCATAATCAAAAGGAATATGAAAAGATTTGACAATCAAAAGGGAAAACATAAGTGTCAAAAATGGTTGGCTCAGTAGTAAAATTAAACAGTGGCCTGTTCTTAGTACCACTATGAACCTTCATTGAAGCATGTGGCCTGCCCTAACCATGGGAATGGATCAACCTACCTTCCTCCTAAACATGAAATCAACAAGGGGAAAACATAAGGATGTGTATTTTTTTTGTCATTTTTGGTCGCTATGTTATTACTAATTACTAGCAGTTACAAACATTATCATGCTCCTTTGTTTTCATCTGATATCATGTTTTCAAGAAGGAAAAGGTGAAAACAAGATTTATAAAGGAAAAAAGAAGTAGCAATCAAACATGCTATCATGCTCCCTTAGTTTCATCTGATATCATGTCTTCAAGAAGGAAAAGGTGAAAACAAGATTTATAAAGGAAAAAAGAAGTAGCAATCAAACATACTATCATGCTCCCTTATTTTCGTCTGATATCATGTTTTCAAGGAGAAAAAAGAAGTAGCAATCAAACATGCTAATGTAACAAAGGACAGATGCAACATTACCAAGACAAGCATGTGAATACCCAAAAATAAGGTGCAAATTTATACCAAAAAACAAAAAGGGCCATTTTAATCATGTATATAATCATTTAAATCAAAACATTACAAATTCAGAGTTTTTGACAAAACATTGATCCTTGATATTTTAATCCTTGATATTTTAAACCCCAAATTGATCCCTAAAGAACAAAAAATTTCTGCCACATTGATTCCTCCCAAGAACAACAACAAATTCTCGGTAGTAAATTATGAAGTTGACACTTATGGCACACATTCCAAATACAAACAAAAGGCAACAAACACAATCTCACAAATTCCAAATACAAGCACACATCAAGTTAACCCCAAAAAGCCAGTGGTACCAACAATATCCAACAAACAAAAGGCAACCCGATTTGTCAACAATTGCAACAACCACATCTCCAAAACAAGCAACATAACTCAAAATAAATCATATGCAAAACAAACCCATCAATAAGAAAACTCAATTTAAGCATAAATCCAAACCAAAACCCAACTAACATGAGAATAATTAGTACCTGATATCTCTAATAGTCTCAAACAAGTCAAGAGAATACACATTATCATCATCCGCAAAGTAAACAATCCCATCAAGCTTATGATGTTCAATATGCTCCAACGCCGTATTCCTCTGATGAACCCCTCTATCCTTCAAATCAGTCAAATTCTTACCACAAACCAAGTGCCTATACATCACACCCGTTTTCCTCAACAACTCAGCAGTCTCCATAGAAGCAGAATTCATCTCCACCACCACCCACAAAACCGGCGAAGGCACCAATCTCAAAACCTGCCCTAACCTATTCAAAAAATAGGCCTGAAAAGCCCGGTTATAAGTCGGTGTCACCACAATCAATTGCTTCCTCGTCACAACATCAATCCTCTCAGATTCAACCAAATCCCTCGCCTTCTCCTTCTCCTTCTCATTCTCATCGTTCATCCTCAAACTCAAACTCACAGGATCAATCACAAAACCCGTATCGGTATCGGCATCGGCGCGCTTTACCGGAACACGATCATCGAGGACTAACTGGGCGTCATCATCAGCGTGAGAAGCTTTGACATCGAAACTAATTTTCTCGTTCCGTTGACGAGGAACATCGTGAACAAGATTACCAAACGGAAACATTCCTAACAAAATCCCAGCGAAGAAGAAAATCACGCACCTGTAAACAATCCGTCGCCATTGTCCCTTCCGATTGTAGCGACGCATGAAAACGGTACCGATTAGTTTCTGAAACGACGAAGCTAGCACAGAGTAGTTGGCGTTAGAAGAAGGAAGTTTGTGAGACGGAGAGGAAGAGGAAAAGACGGTGTTGATATAGTGGTGACGGTCGTGATACGCCGGAGATAGCGTCCGTCGAATCGACGCCATTAATTTAGGTCAGAGAAAGAGAAAAACAACATGAAGAAAAAGAGTCAAGGATCCGAAACCCTAGAAAATAGGGATTCAACCGTGAAAGAGAATTTCGAATGAAAGAAAAAGAGATCTATTTGGAGTTATGAAATGTTTCTTGTCAAGAATGATTGCAGAAAACTGAGAAACACCAAAGACTACGAAGAAATTAATTACGCACTTTTTCTTTTTTTTTCTTTCTAGTTTTATAAATTACAGTATTTTTTTCTCATAACTCGAGTTAAACAGTTACAGTATTATATTCAACACTATTTCTTTCATTTTAATTCTTCACGTCATCATCTCTTTATAATTTAACACGTTTTTATTTAATATATCTTTCGGATACATATATAAGAAAAAAAATTTAGATTCATTAAATCATAGAAGTATCTAATATAAAATAAAAACTAGATATATTAATGATTTAATGAACTTAAAATTTTTTTGTTGCTTATAAATGTGTCAAGAGAGTGTAAAATAATTTTGTTTAATAAAATTCAACACTCTAGTTCACCATTATTTACAACACACTAAAAATCTAAATGATCACAACAATCAATAATATTTTGCAAAGTATTAGATCCCCAATCTCTCATTTTCAATATACTGAATCTTTTTTAACACTAATTAATTTACATCATTTTCAACATTTCATTACAAACATTCAATCATTGAATATTTTATTCAACATTCTCATTATATATAGTCTTAGTCAAACATTGATATTAATTTTGTAAAACTTTTTCCCCAAGATCTATTCCAGGAAAAGGATAATCTGGAACTAAACATTGCCAATTTTATTCTTTATGGAAATGGAAAATCCAGTCGGAGAATTTCGGACACAAAAAGCCCTTTTTTCTTTTAATATTTTAATTTGAATATTATCTTTGTCTTTGTTTATGTTTTGGATTGGAACAAATTACTATAAGTCGACCTCGCCTACGGATCAATCGACATTTTTCATAAATTTTACAAACAAAGGCCGCCACTTTCATATTTTTAACTCCTTAAATTAAATTGAATACCAATTTTATAGATTGGAAGAAAATAGGATTTCCTTACTACACGACCAATTAATGTTTGTATCAAAATACTTTCTGGCATCATTCCACTTCGGGTGTTTACAGAAGTCCCACAGATGATACCGCAATTTGTTCGTCGTACAACAATGTGTTGAACCACTTCAACAAATCGACATGTAAGATATCCGATCGATGTTAGTACAAGATATCTACAACTTTTTACGGCTCCGTAGCAAAAATTATACATTACATTAATTAGAGGATTAATGTCGGATCCACAATATATATATATATATATATATATATATATATATATATATATATATATATATATATATATATATATATATATATATATATATATATATATATATATATATATATATATATATATATATATATATATAATAAATTAATAAATAAATAAGATTAGAATAAATAATGTAATTATATCTAAGTTGTATATAGATTATATGTGAATTGTATATATATTATATACATTATTTAATAAACTTTAAAAAGTAAATATATTTATAAAGAAATTGAAGATAGTAGTATTCTTTCATATAATTCATGTATATTAAAATAGAAGAAAGGAAATATAAAAGGAGGGGGTTTAGCCTAATCCTTAAGAAATAAAAAGAAAATCAAACAAGGTAAGAAAATTAAAAGTTATGCATTCTTAACCTATTTAAAATAGGTTATTTTTTAATGATTAAGGTATGAGTGTCCCATTAAGTGAAGTGAGTAAGAGAGAGCTCTGGTTTAACAAAAGTTTGCAGATTAACAAGCTTTTCTAATTGTGTGAGTGATCACAAACAACATTGATTGTGTGAGTGATCACAAAGTGCATTGATTGTGTGATATAAATATTGTTGTACCATTTGTTGTAATGTTGACAATGCATCATTTACGGGTGCTTGATTGCTAAGGTAAGAATTTTAGAGTTAATCTCTAACCAAAAGGAGTTTCAACTCCTATGACGAGCCTTCTCAATGGTAAGAATGATGCCCATAAACTCAGCTTAAAGGGAGTTCTAAACACCAATTTTACAACAAAACAACAAATGTAGTTATCAATTTTATTATGTAGATGCCGACACAAGAGGAAATGCCTTAGGTTAAAGAAGAGCCATCAGTGTTGCATTTAATCCATAAATTCAAACTAGGGCTCCAAAAATTTCTCTGATCTTAGGAACTTTGGGATGATGAGTTTGCAACTTAAATGTTTTAAGTAAAATCCATGATAGATGGACCAGTGGAAAACTTTATGATGTTACCTGTGAAAAAGACAAAAAGCAATGATGCTAGAGGTAATTGAGGTATGAGACATCTTATGGGTTGTTGAAACTTAAATTGTTTCTGCAGTGCCAAATGGTCTTGAAATAGCCAACACTACAACCACTATAACCAAGGAGCATTGTGGATTCTAGCCTTTCAGTTGTTCTTTTTCGGTTGCACAACAAGAACAAGATTTATCGGTACCGTCTTTCACTATCTGCGCTGCTTCTTTGTAAGAGAAGATAAATGATCTATTTTTCCTGGTAAATTATCTTCTAACGAGAGATCTTGGAACTACGTTCCTTCTACATCATCAGCAGTGATGAAAGAAAAAGTGGATAAGTGGCTTACCAACAAGGCTTGCTCCCCACTAATGGTTACCAACTTTCTGTTTGTTACGAACTTTAATTTTTGGTGGAGCGTAGATGTTATTGCTCCAGCTTCATGTATCCATGGTCGACCTAGCAAACAATTGTAGGCGGCTTGAACGTCCATAACTTGGAAGGTGAATTGAAAAGTATGCGGACCTATTATCATTGGAAGGTCGATTTCTCCAATAACAAATTTTCTTGATCTATCAAAAGCTTTGACTATCACACCACTGAATTTCATAGGTGTTCCTTTGTAAGACAAACGAGCGAGAGTCGTTTTCGGCATTACGTTTAAGGAAGAGCCAATGTCTACTAACATATTGGGCAAGGAGTCTGATTGGCAGTTCATAGAGATATGCAGAGCGAAATTGTGATCCCTACCCTCTTCAGGGAGTTCTTCATCACTGAAGCTCAGATTGTTGCAAGCCGTTAGGTTGGCTACGATTCCACCAAATTGATCGATAGTTACATCGTGATCTATGAAGGCTTTACCCAAAACTCTCATCAGGGCCTCTCGATGGGCTTCAGAGTTTAAAAGCAAATAGAGTATTGAGATTTTGGAAGGAGTTTACATCAGTTGATCCACAACTTTATATTCACTATTCTTGATCAGCTTTAGAATTTCATCAAAGTCTGGATTGATATTGGTTCCATTAGACGGACCAATGTTTAAGTCTGGATTACCAACAAGAATTCCTACAGGATTCACAATGGGTACATCGATAAGACTTTGCCTAGCTGCGAGAGCGATAGGTTACTTTAGTGGCAACGGGGTATACACACGCCCACTCCTAGTTACTCGACTTACTTCGGCAATATTAACTACAAATGAAAGAGTAGGTATGGGGACTTCTTTCTCATTTCCATCATTGTTGCATTATATTGATAGGAAACTGCTTTGTCAGAGTCATAAGGAACAGGTCCAGGTAGACAGATGATCAAAGGAGAAACATGAACCCTTGGATTGTTGTATTTGATCTCTATGCGCTCGAGCATGTTGAAATGAGGAATGATGACGTTTACTTCAGGAGTTACCGAGTTGATATCTGAGACTAGAAGCTCATGAGGATAACATCCTATCGTATTCACCTCATTCCCATTCCTATCTCTGAGGATTCAAATGTAACCATTATCCATCAATTGCTGAAGATTTGTTTTCACAGTAGAACATCCACGAGAATCTCCAGAACAAATCCTACAAGATTTGTAGTTGTATCGAGCAAAGCCACCTATTACGTAGAAAGTAGTATGCATCTGTACTAAATTTGCTCTTACCAAGTTTATGTCGAATACTTGATATTGGCCAGGACAACCATATACCATGTTCACAATGTTCCCTCCATGATTAGGCAGCGGATTAGCTTGTATGTTCGGATTCGTATCCCTAAAAGAAAGAAGGTTAGCTCTAATTAATCTTTGGACTTTAGCTTTCAAAGCTATGCAATGTTCTAGATCATGGCCAGGTGCCCCTTGGTGAAAAAGACAAGACACATCAGCTTTGTACCACCAAGGTAACTTATTGGGCATTGGCAGTGGTGCTCTAGTTTGAACAAGATTTATCTCAATTAAAGCAGGATATCATTCCGTGTAAGACATCGGAATTGGGTCAAACTGTAAAATTCTAGGAGCCCGATTCTGATTATTGTTGAATGGTTGAGCTTGTCGTCGGGGCTGTTGATTCTGTTGTTGAAATTGTGGGGTAAATCCCACGTTTGAAGTTGAACTAGTAACTGGTGTGATAGCAGCTACCTATTGTCGGTGATTAACGTTTCTTCTTGGTTTCCCTTGGGATACCATTCCAACATCTTGTTCTTTCTTCCTTGGGAAACCACTTCCAAATATCTTGGTTCTGCTTGAAGATCCAACTTCTTTAGTTAAGTGTCCTGCTCGGACTCCTTCTTCTAATCGCATCCTCATGTTTACCATTTCGGTGAAATCATTTGGAGCACTGGCGATCATGTGTTCATAGTAGAAAGGGCCAAGAGTATTCAAGAAGATCTTGGTCATCTCTTTCTCTTCCAATGGTGGATTGATTTGGGAAGCAATTTCCCTCCATCATTGGGTATACTCTTTGAAAGTCTCTTTATCCTTTTGAGACATTGCTCTGAGTTGATGTCGATCTGGAGTCATGTCCAAGTTTTACTTATATTGTCGAACAAAAGCTTCGCCTAGGTCATTGAAAGTTTAAATGTTAGTACTATCCAATCCCATGAACCACTTTAGAGAGGCACCAGTAAGACTATCTTGGAAGTAGTGAATGAGCAATTGATGATTATCGTTGTGAGTAGACATCTTCCTAGTATACATCACAAGATGGCTTTGTGGGCAAGAGTTACCTCTATACTTCTCAAAGTCAGGGACTTTGAACTTGGCTGGTATTCTCACATTGGGAACCAGACACAAACCGTGGGCATTTTTCCCAAACAAATCCTTTCCACAAACTGTTTTGATCTCTAACTACATCTTATTAAACTGGTGTTCTTGGAGATCTTCCATACGGCCACGAGAATCCATGTTGTCTCCAAGATCATGATAAACTTCGTTGTTCACATAAGGAATAATGTGAACCACGGAAACTGAATTTGTCACAATTGGTTGAGAAACTGACATAGTGACTCGAGGAAAGGTTACTCCGGGTTGCAAAGTGAACACTGAATTCTGCAAAGTAGGAACCTCAGTTGTGGTTTCCAGTACTTCAGAAGTATTTTGACGAAAACCTACGGCGAAGTTGAAAGGAATTCCCCAAGGATAACCCTATAGCGTAGTGAAAAGCGGATTACTAACTGTGACAGCAAAAGCTAGAGTAGTAGTGATTTATGAAATCATTGTTGCTTGAACTTGATTGTTAGGTGGTGGTTATTGATTTTGTGCAGCTACCAACGAGCTTACCAAAGCATTGAGTCTTTCCACTTCCTCTTGAAGTGTGGTTACTGTACCACGAAGCTCAATATTCTCTTGTTCGAAATCTTCCATTGCTTTCTTTCTATTTGCACGAGTATTATATCTGCAAGCTGACTGTGAACGCAATCGAGAAACTCTAAGACGCGACAACTTGACGATCTCTGGAGAAAATTCCAAAAGATAAGACTCTAAATAAAAAACTCGGAATGCAAAGATGATGCATGATTATGGATGCAAAAGAAAAGATTTTCCAAAGAATTTATGCTAAAAGAGAAATTTCTTGCAAACATTTGGAACAGAAAACTCTCATTTTATTAATAGATCAAGGAAAGATTACAACAAGTCTTTTTTGGAGTATATCTCTTACAACAATATAGCAAATGATAAATAAAAGCTAAACTATACAAATTAAGCGTCTTCGTCTGATGAAGAACCAAATGCTTGATGCAACTTTAACTTCAAGATCTCTTTCCCATAGTAAGCTTTCTATTCAGCTTTCTCGGCTTTTAGCTTGTTAACAACTTTCTTCCACTCGTCAGGAGCAGGATTGCCATTTGTCAATTCTTCAAGCTTTCTTTGATGTATTTCTTGATTGCTTCATCCTTTCGACGAATTTTTTCATCTTTCTCCATGAGCCATCCATCTTGAAAGTAGAGCGTTTTTTCATGATCTTTGACCTGTTTCTTAAGCTTTACATTCCCAAAGTCAGCATTAAGAAATTTGTCTTCCCAAGCATATTTCTCTAGCCAAAGCTTCTTGGTATTCTCCCATAGTCTCAATGGGAATGGTGGTCAATTAAGATACCACTGGGAACATGGATTCTTCATAAGCATAAGGCATTTAGAATTCCTTCGCTCTTTTTCTTTACCCAACAAGTGTAGATTTCCATGGCTACATAATTCCTTACATCACCTTTTTCTTTCCTTCGAATATGGTGCCAAGCTCTTATAATTATGGCTTTCAAACCTTGGGAATCTTCCCCTTCATGATAAAAGTAACCCTCTACTGTAAAACCAAGGGGTTTACTAGAGTTCGCACACCCAAGTGGATGTCTTGCCAAAAATGGGTTATAGTTAATTCCTCATTTTGTACCGATGAGAGGTACGTTGGGAAACTCTCCACAACTTTCAATGATTTTCATCTCATTGTAGGCCAAAGTATACCAATGAATATCGTCATTAGTAAGAGACATGAGTCTTTGAGGCCAATGGTAACCAATTTTGTTTTCTTTGAAGATGGGAGACTTAGGCAAGTGCGAAACAATCCATTTGAACAGGAAAGGCGCACAACACACAATAACTCCATCTCCTTGATAATTTCTATGATGAATAGAGAAATACGTATCACCAAGCAAAGTGGGAACAAGATTTCCAATCAAGAAGAACCTTATGGAGTTGATATCAACAAAGTCTTTGACGTTAGGAAACAAAACCAACTCATAAATGAGCAAAGCTGAAATAGCCTCAAAATCTACCATGCTACTGGCTTCGAAAAAACTAAAAGCTTTCTCCATTAGAAACTTTAAAGTTAGTCCTAAGAGATTTCCTTTGGTAGTCAAATTGTTGTCTATCTCAAATTTCCTTAAATGAGTCATCGCTGCAATGACTTGTGGCTTCAGAATGACTTCCAAACCATTGAAAGGCACTTTGTCAGACACTAAGATACCTAAAAGATTTGTGTACTCTTCCAAAGTAGGCATCAATTGATAATCAGGGAAAGTGAAACAACGATAGACTATATCATAAAACTGAACCAAGGTTTTAAGAAGTCCTTCATCAACGTTAGTGTTCAAGATAGTTAAAAGAGTTCCATAGCGTTTTCTGAAATCCAAGGGATCTTTTACCAAAGATGCTAACTCTTTTAACTTTTCCACATCAAGAAATCTAAAACCATATCTCTTGGTATTTCTTCTTCTTACACCCTTCCCTCTAACCTAAAATGTTTGCAAATAAAAATTCTCTAAATTCTTTGGAAATTTTAATGGAAAGAAAATGAGAAATTGAGGTTTTTGAATGAATGCATGAATGCCACAAAGATACAAACATGGTTAGTGGTTATACACACGTTCAAGTGTTTGGAGTCACGAGCATGAGACCAACAATAAGAACCAAGTGTGGGTAAGTTCTATGTGCTTAATCACATGCAAAACATGTTCTACTGATAATACAGGGTCAACGCTTCTCTTTGAAATATTATCGGTTTAAACAACTAACTCGTAGTCCAATAATATTTTTCAAGAGAAACTCGCCTGATCGTAGTCTCGCATGACAACTAATCCAAGTCTATACCTGAATAGTTTATGCACTACATCCTAAATGGCCAGGATGAGTTATGGGTTCTACAGCCAACTCAGCTACGCTGATTCGCTTGAAAAACAAGAATGAGTTTGAGGTCGAGTAATATCCTAAGTGCAAATGTGTGTTTTCTATATGCTTGAGTTTATAATAATAAGCACGGGGTTTTTAGGGTGTTACTGGGGGCACTCAAAGGCCTTAGTAGATATATAGCAATGTATGGTGGTTACGGCTTGTCCACACTAGAAAAAAGCTTTGAATCGTGGTGTTTATGGAGGTTTAGAGGTCCTCCACATATGAGGTGAGAAGCTTTGTTTATATGTGTAATGCTTTAGAGTGTGTGTATGTAATATGATCTGTATGAGTTAAAATTTGCCCCCTCATTCGTCTTAGGGGAAAGTATTTATAGAGGCCTCTTGGGCCTAGGGTTTCCTTAGAAAAGATAACCATCCACACCTAGTCAATGGGAGACCGTTGAATTCTTATTTCCTAGTGAGACGTGGATCAAATATTGAACCTAACTTCTCTTTGCCCAAAAAATTATTATCCCACGTTTTCTATGACGAGGTGAGAGGAAAGTGATTGGGTTCGAGGCAATTATTATCCCAAAAAATGATATAAACACATAATATTGATCTCTTATGTTTATTTCGATATTTATCTTAGTCTATTAGCTAATAAATATAATTATAATTGTCTCAATTATCCAAAAGATATCATATTTTAATCATTCTCATCTAAATGACGTTAATGACGTCAACTGTGATAGAGATTGATGTGAAACATTCAACTTTTGTGATTAAACAACAAAAGTCCAGTCAATAAAAAATATTTTTATGAGTTTTATTCTTTTATAAATTTTATGATTTTGTGACTGATTTAGCAACATAAATTTCATCTTCTTCATCAATTTTGTAATCAGTATTTTCTGAATTTGACATAGAATATAAAGAGCATGCAATTGTTCAATTAATAGATTTAATTGAATCAGATAGACACAAATTATATAATATTATTAATCATAGAATAATCAAATATTATAGGAACAATGTACCTTATCAGAAGGAAAAAATTGACGGTTAATGAGAGGGAGTATGAAAGGATTACTATCCTCATTGTAGTTTAGGGTTTTCACAGCATGTTAATCTTTTAATGGTGTAACGGTTAAATAGCTAAACAGATGAAGGAAACGACCTCTCATTGGGCTTAATTGAATGATTCAACCCATCACAGTTCATTCAAAGATAGAAGCCCAATCAAATAATTCATCAATAAGTACTTAACAACAATAGACCATAATTTATATTAATAATAATTTATAATAATTAATTATTGTTAATCCATAATGAAGTAATTATTTAATTAGTCTAAAATTCTCCCACTTGGATGACGATAATCAATTATTAAAAATATATAAGTTTTAATAATAGAATTTTAATTATGGTAAAGACACTTGTTCATAAAACAAAAGTAAACTTCAACATTGTAGAAATGAATCCGATAGGGAAAACATATCATACAATCCAAAGAAATACATTTTATATTAAAATGATGAATTTAGAGAAACATATTTCATATCGTAAAAATATGTTATTAAACAATTGCCTAAGCATATTGTTGTGAATCAGATGTCTTGGAAACAAAATATAAACTTGTTCCTTAATGATCAAGAAACAAACAAGGGTAAGAATGATGATAAAAACAAGAAGAACACAAAGATTAGTTATTAACTGCTATTCTTTACTTTCTCTTCAATCAAGATTACAAGTGTTATAAGAATAACAAATAACCCTCTCACCCTAAATTAGTATTTACAGTATGCAATGATGAGAGACTAGTATGCTATTTATAATAAACCTAACATGCTAAATTAATGGGCTTTTATCACAAATACCCATTACAAGCCAAATCAGGGTACAAGATAACTTAAACAATTGTACATAACAAACATGCCCAATTTGATGCTAACAATTCTAGCACCCTTCGACACTACACACTAGAACACACTTCGACTACAACATGTAACACTTCGACACCAGCATGTGAGCAATCTTCGACTGCATGCTAAACTCTATTGAACCATCGGACCAAGATACTAACTTCGACCCAATAGAATTCGATCCAATATCTCACAGTAACCCATTATATTACAAGACTTACTCATGTGTATAAGTCTGTGGTCAGAGATTTACTAATGAGTTCTCAAATTAAAGGTCATAGAATATCTACATAAGTCTAAGAATAGTAATTACATATAGGCATTACCATATTACGAGAGTAATTACATTTAATCATAAGTACCTTCATAACATAACATCATACTCGATAGGAGTATTGATATTACTTGTACTTTCATATTATGACCTGACAAATGTTGACTATTGAAGATAGAATAACACAATATTATCCTAAAGAATTATTGTGTCTTTTCAATATTGATCTAAACATCAAATGATGTTTCTTGAGATTAACAAAATATTATTTATCTCAATATAATAGAACTAGTCAGAGACCCGTGCTCCGGCACAAGTGAATTTATTCCGTATATTGTAGAAAATTATTTTTTAGATATACATAGGAAAAACACATTTTTATTAGAAAAGTACAATAAAAATTATGAAATCAAAATATTACAACAAATAATATTATTATACAAAATATAATGGTAAACTTGACAAAAAATAGGGTTAGATACACGTGTGTACCTTCATTTATATCTTTAATCAATTGATAAGGTTTAATCACTTCAAAAAAACAAGTATCATGGTGATAGTGACTTGTGCATCTACACATATAAATTTATTCATATCTTTGTTTTGATAAAGCTTGATCACTTCAAAAAAAAACTAAATATTATGGTGCTGATGTCCCGTGAAATTAAAAGTTTAATTATTTTTAATAAAGTATCAGGAGTGTGTTATAATGATAATTATATAAAATGGCTTTGTTGAAAGTGACTTTACTAACCAATATTGATTGCATGGAAGTGATTTTAAGAAACTTGAGTAATATTGTTGTATGTCGAATCAAATATACTGTTTACATGTTTAATAATATTGTTGCACGAGTAATTTACTTTTTAAAGTGCAAAGCCTATAAATCCTATATTTTGTATTCTATCTCTAAAGCAATCTTCCTCTTTTGTTATTGTTGACACATTCCTTCCCCTGCCTTATTGTTATTAACTCTATACTTGCATCATTTAATCACCAACCACACCGCTCTTTAATTTCCTTATGCATTCTTGATTTTTCTATCTCACACTTAGTTCCCTCTTCACTTTATACAAAGACCATTTCCGAGATATTAGTTTGATATTCTCCACTGTTGCTGCAGTGTATACTTTTCCTCCTCTAAACACAATGTCATATCTTAATTTCTGTCAACTAATACCTGCTCCATTTTCATTTATGTTGTTTAAAAGTTTTGTTTATTAATTGATTCATTATTGAAATAAACAAACCTATGAAATAAACATCAATTCAATTTATCAATTTTTAGATGCATGCATTGAAACTTATTTGCAGATCTATTGAATATGGCGGGGAAAATGGACAAGAGTACATATGTCAATTCATTTCCAGTTCATTAAAGATTTTGATTTCTAAATACACAAAAAAAATGCACCACAAACAACACATATTGGTTGTATAAACATTGTTCCCAACTTGGTTCCCAGTTATACACAAACATAAGAGAAAAATGCTAAACCAATTACGATGTCATGTACCTACAAACTTAAGTACGTAAGTTTCAGTAGATTAGTCCAAAACCAATTCAGTATACTATTCGAAAACCAATCAGCATGTCTTGAAAATTAATTGACCGGATCAAATATGATTCAATTAATATAATGAAAAAAGTAAATTAATTGGAGTTTAAATTACAAAATTAATTCAGGTCTAATACAAATACCTTAGAATTTAAGGTTGAAACCGTCAAATTCAGTTGTATGTCCTGAACAAAGAAAAAAAGCATTTAGCCAAAATAAAAAGAACATAATGAAATGTAACTGAAGCTATGAAATACCAACCATTTGTGATTTAAGAATGAAAAGTACTAGAACTTCTATGAAAATAGAAACATATCCGAAGTAACCAAACTTATTATTTTTTAACAATTTTTAGTTTTCCATATTTTAAGAAGCAAGTTCAAAATTGATTAAAAAAAAGCATTCCCATCATCAAATTTACCAAGGGCATTCTCCAAGTATTCAACAACAGAACATATTCAAAATAACCAAATTAAGTATCTATTTTTCATTGTATAAAAAGAAAAAACTTTCCTCAATTTATAAACTTATAACGCATCAAACAAACGTGTCATTGATATTATTCCAAGATATTGCAGATTGAATAATTATCATTGCTACTTATGTACCATATTGCAAATTCTGATTTTGAACTGACTCGGGAATGTAATCACACTATTATGCTTTTTCAACCATTGTATCAAGTGATGCATCATCGGAGAAAACATTGCATCAAGGTTGCAAATCTTAAGTCTCCAAAATTCATCTGATTCAAACTTAGTGGAATATCATCGAAAAGCATTATACAAAAATCAAAACCAAAAATTGTTTCAAAAACTACATAGAAAATTCAACCAACCAAAATGATTATTCAACCAACCAAAATGATTATTCAACCAACCAAAATCATTTCATTGCAATAATAGACATCAACTAATTTCAATCCTTGAAAATTACACAAATAAACTCAGCCAACCAAAAAAATAAACAATGTATGTGCTTCAGATCTATATAGTAGAAAAAATAAAATGTAGATTAAAACAAAAATAGAAGAAAATAACCTTGAAATGATCATTTTTTAAATTCACGAATAATACCTTTAACCTTATTTTAGTTCACGAATACAACCTTTAAATTTTTGCGTGGTTTTTTTATGGAATTTGGGTGTTAGGGTTTGATCTTTTTATGGACAAAGAATTTTGAAAAGTAATTGAAATCCAACCACTAACAAATTCACGGGTTTAGTGTAAGACTGAAACCTAACAAAGTCTTAATCATGTTATCAGGAATTGTCATTGATATTTATCTAACAGTAAAACAAAACCATTAAAACAAAAAGTCATTAAAAAGAGGAACTAAGATAAAACCTTTCATTCAACAGTTAAACATACATCTCTTCAATATCTAATTTATGGTCTATCTCTTCAATTGCGCACCTATTTCATTTCCATAAACTTTTCGAAAAACGCAAATTTTTTCAACCCAAATTGCAAGACTTACTCATGTGTATAAGCATGTGGTCAGAGATTTACTAATGAGTTCTCAAATTAAAGGTCATAGAATATCCACATAGGTCTAAGAATAGTAATTACATATAGGCATTACCATATTACGAGAGTAATTACATTGAATCATAAGTACCTTCATAACACAATATCATAGTTAATAGAAGTATTGATATTTACTTGTACTTTTATATTATGATCTGACAAATATGGACTATTGGAGATAGAATAACACAATATTATTGCATGCATGCTAAAAAATTATTGTGTCTTTTCAATATTGACCTAATCATCAAATGATGTTTTTTGAGATTAAGAGAATAATATTTATCTCAATATAATAGAATAAGACTTCTTAGAGTATATTTTGAAGTCTTTTTAGAATATGTCATATTTATAGTGCGCGCAAGAATATATGACAACATGAGAATAATAATTTAATTTTTTTTAAGATTATATGAATGTGTACACATGTACTCTCACTAATCCAATATGATAAAGATTTATGAGAGTCCACTAGTATTAAATACTCTGGTTATACAATGGAATCCTAATTTTATTTTTAGTGCAAAACTAAATAGAAGTGGTTGTATAATCTACAATTATTAGAGTTTTACAAACTCAACCACATATTCTGCACATAAATAAATTATATCTTTATTCATATAATTTCACATGAAAAAATATGATGGTCATATAAAAGATTTATCATCATTTGAGTACGATCAAATCCCTTTAATTTTAAATATAGGATTATATACAACATCTTAATAACTCATTCAAAATTCAAATGCTACAAATATAATCACATACATTAAAGAACATATTATATCATGGATCGAAAACTATGAGACTTTATTTAACTATTTTTGAAGATATAACACAAATAGCCATAAATTTTATTACTAACATAAGACTATAATATCTCCAATATAAATCTCTATAAAATAATATTATCATTTCTTTTTATAAGAGATAATTTATTTTTTAAGTTTATTGAATAATCAATGTATTTGAACTATAAACTGACTAAATACATTAGTTATTCAATAAATATAAAAAAATCAATTTTCTCTTATAAAAAGAACATAAATAGTATTATATTAAATAAATAATATTTATTTCTCATTTCTAACATAATTGACATGTTAAATTCTTCCGATTGTAAATTCTTTTCTTCCAAATCCCCGTCGGTCTACAACCATCAACCACACACAATGCTTCGTCCTTCATCCATATTAATCTTAAATTTTCATACAGATTCAATATAACCATCATCTTTAAAAATAAACTTATTTAAGTTCTTAAGAGCCTCCAAACTTCTTTTCAAATATATTTTTTTTAATTCTCCCAGAAAAGAATTTTTGTATTATGATATGAATAAAATTAAATTTTAAGAACTGTCTCCACTTAAATTCATCACTTATTTTCTGTCCATACTTTTTTTTAATTCCCTTCAAAATTTTAGATATCAGAATAGGGGGTGTGCATCATAATTTGTTAAGCTTATATTTATCGTTTTGGTCCATTTATCTAAATATGATGAAGAGCCCAATTTGAATGTTGTAAGAAATAACAAGATTTCAGAGGATTTAACTTGTAACCCTCAAATTACACCTGACACTTCACATATTTTTATAATTTCCAAAACGTCAATGGTAGAAGAACAATATTTCAAATAAAATTTCTGGTACAATAGTGAAAATCTTTAGTATGTATAAAATTTACAGTAGTTCATTTGAAATTTTCGATAAGATACAATTAGTTCTGAAAATTTTGAAATTTCTAATAAAATTATCTAGAACCTTCAATTAAAATTCTTTGGAAATTTCAAAATTTCAGATAAAATATTTAAAAAATTTCAAAATTTTCAATAAAAATCTTACTTTCTGAAAGAATTTATAATATCGCCTGAGAAATTTCAAATTTATTTATTAAAAATTTGAAAATTTTTTTATAGTCCTTTCAATGTCAAATACAATTGAGGGATAACAAGTTAAATTTTCAAGACTTTAGAAACGGACTAGTCTGGATTAAGTGGTTTACAAGCCCAATTTTGTGCAAATAACTATACACATTCACCCTACCATTATAGTCTCACCTCCACAAATTAACAAAATATATCAATTTAAATCTTCAGTGCTTCTCTCTATTCCCTACCATACTGCATTTTAGTACAAATTTTAATTGATATATGAGTTGGTCGACCAAGTGAAAAAAAAAAATCCTATACTCCAATAATTACACTCCTATCTCCAGTAATAATTAAAATATCAATTTCAACCCTATTTAGAATCATATACTTTCACCACTCATTTTTTTAATTTAAAATTGTAGATAATTGACGAGTTTTCTAGGACTTACTAGAAAAAATCCATTAATGACAAGAAAAGGAGCAACACAAGTTTAAGAGATATCATGAAATTTATAAGAAAATATCAAAAACACAACATAATCTCAAATATAATTAAAAGGTGATAAAAAGAAAAACATAAATTTAATCACCCATGTGAAAAAAATGAATAATGATAGAAACTTAACGAATTGCATACAAATATGGAAGGAGATAGAAAACTTGGTCCTTAAATATAGATTTAGTGACATTCAAGAGCATTTGAATATTCAACCGTAAGAAATGTTTACATGTGGATTTCCTTAATATATTAAGATAAAATACACGTTTAGACGCCAATTTTAGAGTAAAATTCCGTCTAAACACGTGCATCGCACGAGGTGAAGTATTAGTTAATGTTAGAGATGAATAACAAAAGGATTTAATATTTCAAAATTATTTAAGAAAAAAAAGTTATAATGGCAAAAATGATTTACCTATTTAATCCTAATTTTTTTAAGAGGGTAGTCTAGCTCTATAATTGCACACAAGAACATTTGATTTCTTCTAATTTTTTTTTATAGAAATTGTAGAAGTAATACCGTGACTCACAAGCCGCGTAAATATTCATATAGTATTATATATTTCAAGAATATAAACTAAATAAAAATAAAAATTGCATTTTTGATGATTTATGTTAACTTTCCAGGTGATTATAAAAAAATATGATTTTAGACAACACTGATAAATTGTGACTTAAAGTTGAAAAAAACTTTTACCTATTCTTAGTTATTCTGTACCGTATAATATATTTAAAAAAATTGTATTTCAGATAAATATAGATAAGTTACTAGATGATTACAACAAAAGTGAATTTAAGTAACAATGAAAAAAAATTATGATTTAAAATAAAGAAAATTGTTTTTTTTTTCCTTACATGTCTTGCCAAATTAACTTTTGTGGACGTTTGATGGATCTTTTCACTTTCGCAATCATTTTTTAAAATTGACTATTCAGTTTTGGGAAGGTTTTTTTAACCATTTTCTATAATATCATTGGAAAAAGAAAAAAAGACCTACCTAAAAACTTATAATAAATTATCAGGTGAACAAAAAAAATTAATAGATAACTTATAGCTAAAGTTATTTAAAAATATTATAATATCGAATGACTTTTATGTAAGTTATTCGCTAATACTTGTAACATTTTCGACAAAGAGAAGTTCTTTGAGTAATATTTTTCAAATACATTAGTGTATGGTAAAAAAATGTTGATTAGAAAAAAAGTGTATAATAAAAATATTAAAAAAATATATAAGGGTGGAGAAGAATTGTGGGAGTATGTGATAATTTTTTAGCAATGTAACCTTATAAAATTACAAATATGTCTATGGTTCTAAGATCTTGAATAAATATATTTATGAAAATCTCGATACCTAAATTTATTAGTCACAAAGAAGATGTGAATAGGGTCGGTCCGACTTTTGTAGGCTCGAACAAATAATAAAAATTGAATCTTAATTTGAAATTGAACAATTTTGAATTTTTATGTATTTGTAGTTTTGTTTTCTCTTTGTTTTGTAGAGAGAGGAGAAGGTCACCGTGTCTGACTCAAAGAGAATGATTGTGGTTGGGGTTGTCATCAGAGATGACGGTAGTGCAGTGCGATCTTGCGTGTGGGAGACAAAAATTATGCGATGAAGTGCTAAAAGAGAGATAATATGTGAAGATATTAAAACATATTTAGGGGAGATGTAAATTTTATATTGATATCGATTTAATCAAATCAAATCAATGTATTAAATTAAAGAGTATTACACAAGATAGTTGTTGAAGATCCACTTATATAAAAACAATATTGAATTTCTTAAATTTTAACTTATTGCTATCAAATAAAATTTAATAATAAATAAATTTATTAGTGATGAATCTTTAAATATAATTTCTATATATATTATTTGAAATAAAATTAAAATTTGAGAATGTATATATGATAGTTTTACTTATATTAATATTTTAATTTATATTATAAAATAAATTTTTAAAAATAAAATAAGAATAATAGACACACACATATATATATATATATATATATATATATATATATATATATATATATATATATATATATATATATATATATATATATATATATATATATATATATATATATATATATATATATATAAAATTTTTATAGTGAATCTTTAAATATGAATTAAATATAATTTATAATTATTAAAAAATAATTTTTAAAACTTAAAATACAAATTTGATATTGGTACTATATTAATACTAAGTTGCCTGTTTAATAAATTTGAACTAAATATATTATTCAAAAAGAAATTAAAAAATTAGCTAAAATGATTTTTACATTAAAAAAATATAATTGTATTCATGCTTCCGTCAGGAAAGAAATTAAAAAAGCTAGCTAAAACCTTTTTTACATTAAAAAAATATAATTGTATTCATGCTTCCGCCAGGAAAGAAATTAAAAAAGCTAGCTAAAATCTTTTTTACATTAAAAAAATATAATTGTATTCATGCTTCCGCCAGGAAAGAAATTAAAAAATTAGCTAAAACGATTTTTACATTAAAAAAATATAATTGTATTCATGCTTCCGTCAGGAAAGAAATTAAAAAAGCTAGCTAAAACCTTTTTTACATTAAAAAAATATAATTGTATTCATGCTTCCGCCAGGAAAGAAATTAAAAAAGCTAGCTAAAACCTTTTTTACATTAAAAAAATATAATTGTATTCATGCTTCCGCCAGGAAAGAAATTAAAAAAGCCAGCTAAAATCTATTTTACATGAAAAGATATAATACGAGCAACTATTTAACCTTATGGAGTAACACGCTTCGCTAGACCAATAAGTCATTTTATGTTCATTTTGCAAACTCTTTTATATATTATGTATTTATGTTTATATATTTTTTAAACTATTTTGTTGATTTTGAGGCCCCCGACTTTTTGAGACCCTGGGCCATGTGCCTGGTTGCCCTGGCCTAAGGTTAGCCTTGGATGTGAATAGTTTAGATTTTTTAGTTGATTTTAGGTCCTTATATGCATAAGAGATTGATTTTAGATCTAGAACAATCTCGACTATGTGGTCCCCAGTTAGAAATAAATATTCATGTTTCAAAGGTCTAAGTTTAAATGGCTCAAAGAAGGTGATATAAATTATGATTACTTTCACGCTTCTGTCAAGAGTAGAAGTAGAATGAATGTTGTCATTACGTTAAATGTTTGATAAGATTGGGTATAAAGGGTGTCCAAAATAACACAAGAGGTTGTGAATCATTTCATTGAGATTTTTAAAGAACCAAATTTTGAAAGACCTTGTTTGGATGGTTTTGTCTTCCGCTCTTTTGACAACTTTTTTTGTGGACTCCCTTTAGCCTCTAGGAGCTTGACTATGTTGCGTATAAGTGTGATGGTAACAAGATCCCATTACCCAAATTTTTAGAGATGACACATGGACCATGTTTGACAAATTCCATTATTTTGCATCTTTACTTCGTATTTTTGCATCTCTACTTTCTAACTTTGATCCTCCAAGGTTATTTACCCTTCTTATTTGGGAGATTTTAGGCCTATCTCTTTGATGAGATCATTGTACAAATCTTTGTCTAAAGTGTTGTCCGTTAGACTTGGGTCAGTGATAGACAAACTTATATCTTCCAACCAATCAGGTTTTCTTAAGGGGAACATGTTGTTGATGGAGTGATGAAAATCAATGAGGTGATACACTTATCCAAGATATCTAAGAGATACTGACTCATTATTAAGTTAGACTTACAGATATCCTATGATTTAGTTAGTTGCAACTTACCAGATTATATGCTTATCAGGTTCAAATTTAGTGAGAAGTGGAGATCTTGGATAAGAGCATGTGTTTTTCTTGGAAATGTGGTAGTGTTGGTAAATAGGTGTCCTATTTAAAAGGTCAACGTCAAAAGAGGTTTGAAACAAAGGGGCCCTTTAGCTTAGTTCCCTTTTCCTTTTAGTAGTCGAGGGACTTAGTAGTTTAGTCTATAGGGTTGAGAAGATTGGTCTTTACTCTGGGTTTAAAGTGGATTCATCTGGCTTGGAGGTGTCTCATCTCTAGTATTTTTATTACTTTTCTGGTGGTTGAACCTTAAAATTCTGACAGTCAGATCTCAGATGTCCTATGAGATGTCAAGACACTGATCTCTGAACACAACACAATGAACAACGTAAAATGATATAACAGTGCAAAAAAGTAAAGAATACATAGAATTGTTAACCCAGTTCGGTGTACAACAACACCTATGTCTGGGGTTTACCAAAACAGGGATGAAATCAACTAGATAGTATCAATTCGTAGACCCACAACAAACTCTCACTAGTTTACAATCTACTAACTTAATCACTACCCGTGCTTAACTTCTACCTGAGACTCACCTAGGTATGAGACCATTCTCAAATCCCTTTCAGTCACAAACAGTGACAATAACACAATTCAAAAGAAAGTTTTAAAGACAACTTCAAAGACACAATGTCATTCAATGCTTAAAAGCTTATGAATGAGGACAAAACTTACAACTCAAAGAGCAATCCTACTTATCTATCAAAGTGATATTAGAGAGGATCACAATGCACACAATCCTATAATTGAAATACATAGAATTGTTAACCCAGTTCGGTGACATTAGGGTTGAAGCCTTCTTTTTAACCTTTAATGGACTGGATTTGAGCATCAAATTCGCAGCTGATCTTTTACAGAAAATCAACAGTAACTTATTCAAGAAAATAACACTTCAATGATTTGTTTCCTAAATGTCTCAACATTTAATAAAACAAATTTATCTTCCAAAAATAGAAACAATCACTTATTATTCAATCTTGGACGACACAAATAATATCCTAATATTCTCAGAATAATTAGGACCTGTTAAAATATAAAAACTAAAAAAAGAAGCTATAACAGATAAGATGTCACATGAGCTGGATAGGACATCGTGTCCGACATCTTCTTGCTAAAAGTTTAGAACATCATTTTAAACATGTTACAACATAAATTAGTTTTACCAAAATTACTGTTAGTCCTAAAATTAGAGAATTAATACTCTCCTATTTTGGCAATTTTTGACTAAAACAAATTAGAGAGTTACCCGTCTTTGAGGAGCTTCTATCTATGCTTTGAGTTGTCACTCTTTTCCTATAAAATTATAAGTAGATTTAGAATGTGTTTTCTTAGTGGCATTTGACTACCTTATTCAGCGGATAACTTTGATCTCTTCCTAGGTTCCACTTTTGCTATAGATTCATATTCTCCCCCTCATCTAAATTAATATGTTAGGCTTCTTCTAAGATACTGGTCTTCTCTTACCAAATTTTTCAAGATAGACTCTCAACTAGAGATAATATTTCTAAGAGAGAGAGATGTGATTTAAGATACTAGTTTGATTTTATGTTCTTTGTGTGGTTTTAGTTAATTTAATTTCCTGTCTCTTTGTCGCATGTGAGTTACCACTATAGGTTTGGTGCAAAATGTAACACCCCATCTAAATACCCCGAATATATTAATTAAATTAATATCTAAATCATCTTTAATCAGAGTTTAACACGGTATAATAAGGAATGTCACAATTAATAATCAAAATAAGCTTCATTCAAACAGTAGCCATACTACACTGAGGATCATCATCCAACAATTCAATCATTGTAAAACCATGTCTTACACAGCGGAAATACCAAAACTAAAATTTAATAAGACATCAAGGTCATCAAGGAATTCAAATCCGAAATAATTAAACAGTAGTGATTCTCTTAACTAAGCGTTCCCCAGTGTTACAATCTAATCAGAGCATGACACTGACACACGGACTAAACGATAAGCTCTAGAGCCATCCTCACCGACTCCTCAGTTGCTAATTTAATCTGAAATGGTAAAGTAAGGGTGAGACTTCTCATAATTAAAGCATATTATAAGTCTTTCAATCAATAATATATCACAAGCATATTATTTCACCACTTAACATAAATTCAGATTCACACACACAACCATATTCATCATGCTTAATCATAACAATCAACGAAGAGTAACACTGGAAGACATCCTAACATGTTACCACTTCATACAAATATAATGCAGACTCAATGCATGCGGTACCGACTCGTGACTAAGTCACCCAACACTGATCCATCATCAACCGGATGCAGTACCATCGATTCGTCCATAACCACTCGGACACGAATCCAGCCTAACCACCCATCCTCACTCGGGTATCGGTTATCGGCAATCCAAGTCAAATTCCGCACAATGGGAATTAACTTCACCAAATAATGCAAATGCACGCACATCACTAGCATGCAACATCAATCAGTCTATGTACACATTCATCTAACATAACTGAATCACAACAATCACATGATATATCAACCAATCATGCATACATCTAACATCAGCATAAACATGCAAACCAATCAACATGATATATCAACCAATCATGCATACATCTAACATCAGCATAAACATGCTATTACACCTACACATTACCAGTGTCCTCATCACCAAAGTTCCTCTACTACACATACATCCTTATGTGTCAGTTAATAATCATTTATTTCGAAATTCAACCCCTTCCCAAAATAATTTCAAGTTTTCTAAAATATTTTCATTTCATAAGGTAGAGCATTAAATTTAGGAAATAACGTCCAAAACGGCGCTCAAAACGGACTTACGGTTTGAAAGTTATGAATTTTGAAGTTTTAAATTTTTAAAAATAAAGGCGGAACCGGTTCCTACCTATACAGGAACCGGTTCCTGCAGAAGTTCAAAAAGGCGCTTCTGGAAAAATGTATGGGAACCCGGTTCCTACATATGCAGGAACCGGTTCCTACGTGTATTTTTCAGGTTTTTATAAATTTTCAAAGGGCAACCGGTTCCTACCCATACGAACCGGTTCCCACGTGTTAAAATGTCATTTACGCACTTTTGACAGCATCCTTCCATTTTCAATCAAACCCATTTTTACCCATACGAACTCCAACATGGGAAACACCAAAACACATCATTTTGCATCATCTATCTCATCAAACAACATATTTCCATCATCTATTTTCATCTACTAACACTCTAATCATATTCCAATTCCATACATTCTGACTCAATCAGACTCATTCTGACACCATCTGACACTATTAGGTATTCATCCATGGGAACCTAGAAATTCCTAAACATAGATTTCCTAACATGCTACGATCCATAATATTAAAATCAAAACCTATAATAAACAATAACCAATCGAAATCACCCCACCTTGTGGGTTCTTCGATTTACGGCCTCTAGGTCTTTTCCTTCTTTCCTTCTCTTCTCACTTCACGTATCTTGTTTTCTCCAAAATGATTCCTTTTTCCTCTTTTCTTATTTAATTCCTTTTATTCCTTTTAACATAAATTAAATAAATCAATAAATGTGAGTAGAGTCTTTTACTCCTCACACCCCACTTACTCAACATACATCCAATAAATCCATAATTAATCTCAATAATTCAATATATTAAATAAATTATGTTCTCAATTAATGTAATAATTAAAAATCATAATTATTTAATTACGAATTATTTCGGGTGTCACAACTCCCCAACTTAAAGAGTTTTCGTCCTCGAAAACATACCTCGAACGAACAATTTGGGATCGAGTCCTTCATCGACTCTCCGCTCCCAGTGACATTTCCATCATTTGGTCCTCCCAAGCCACTCTTACCAATGCAATCTCTTTGCCTCAATTGTTTCAACTTCGATCCTCAATCCTCGCGGTACGCTTCCCGGTCAAATTCTCCGTGCACGTATGTCATCTACCGAATCTCATGAGACGGATCAGCAATGTACTTCCTCAGCTGAGACACATGAAAAACATCATGCAGATTCGCAAGTGGCGGCAAAGCAATCGATATGCAACCTTCCCAACTCTTTTGGTAATCGAAAGGACCAATAAAGCGTGGAGTCAACTTCCTTGACTTCAAGGCTCGACCAATACCAGTCATCGGAGTAACCCGCATAAACACATGCTCTCCTTCACTGAACTCAAGGTCTTTCCTCCTCTTATCATGGTAACTCTTGCGACTGAGAAGTCCTCATCTTCTCTGAATCATCTTAATCTTTTCGAAGTTTGTTGAACAATTTCGGTCCAATCACGCCTCTCTCGGTTTCATACCAACACAATGGTGTCGACACCTCCTACCATACAATGCCTCAAGCGGAGCCATACCAATACTCGGTGAAAGCTATTGTTGTAGGTAAACTCAATCAATGGCGGATAGCTATCCCAGCTCCACCCTTCTCTAACACCTGCTCTCGGAAATCTTCCAGCGAATCGTTCTTTCCGTCGACCATCATGCGGATGATAAGCGGAACTCAAACGCAACTTGGTACCCAAAGCTTCTTGCAACCTGTCCGAACTTAGATGTAAACCTCGGATCTCGATCCGACACAATGCTAGACGGAATACCATGCAAACTTACAATCTTTTCGACATAAATTACGCTAATCTCTCCATCGGATAATCCATTCTTATCGGAATGAAGTGGCGATTTTGTCAACCTATCCTGATAACCGGATGGAATCACAATTCTTAGTTGTTCTTGGCAAACCGGACACAAAATCCATAGAGATTCCATCCCACTTCCATTCGGAACAAATAATGGCTTCATCAACACGATGGTTTCGATGCTCATCTTCGACTTCGGCAAACTAAACAAGCATACTCGGCAATTTCCTTTTTCATTCCGGCCACCAAAACAACTTCTTCAAATCATGATACATTTTAGTGGCAGGATGAATACTCAACCCCTTCGATGCCCTTCCTCTAAAATGCTCTTCCGAATCTCGGCAACATCAGAACACACCCGATCACCAAATCTCATAACACCATTCTCGTCAATTCGGAACTCGCCTCCTTGACCTTGGTTGATCATTGTCAACTTATCAACTAAACCAACATCAGATTTCTGTCCATTTCTGATCTCTTCCAGAATACCACTAGTCAGCTTCAACATACCCAATTTCACACTATCCGGAGTAGTTTCACAAACTAAACTCAAATCGGGCTGCTCAACCAAATCTAACTCACGAACCATCAACATCGACATGTGCAAAGACTTTCTACTCAAAGCATCTGCAACCACGTTTGCTTTACCAGGATGATAATTCAAACCGAAATCATAATCCTTTAAGAATTCCAACCATCTTCTCTGCCTCATGTTCAACTCCTTCTGATCGAAGAGATACCTCAGACTCTTATGATCACTGAATACCTCAAACCGAGAACCATATAAATAATGTCTCCTGACTTCAAAACAAACACAACAGTTATGACTCTAAATCATGAGTCGGTAATTCCTCTCATGCACTTTCAATGTCATGAAGCATAAGCCCTGACTTGCTTATCTTGCATCAACACACCACTTAATCCCATTAATGATGCGTCACAATACACCACAAAGACTTAGTCGGATCGGCAAAATCAAGATCGGAGCACTTGTCAACCTCCTCTTGACTCTTGAAATCCTTTCTCATTCAACATCCCAAACAAATATCGACCCTTCTGGTCAACTTAGTCAAGCAGCGCGGTTTGGAAAATCCTTCAATAAACTTCGGTAGTAACTGCAAGACCCGAAAACTACGGATCTCCGAAGCATTCTTGGCGCTTCCCAGAGACACCGCTTCTACTTTCGTAGGATCCACAATTCCATTCTTGGAAATTACATGACCAAGAAAACTCACCTCCTCAACGAATTCACACTTGGACAACTTCGCATAAAGTTTCTTTTCCTTGACAATTCCAACCAACTCGAGATGTTACGCATGCTCCTCGTCGCTTTTCGAATAAATCGAATATCATCAATGAACACTACTACAAACTTGTCAAGATACGAATGAAATATCTGTTCATATACTCCATGAAAACACGGGTGCATTAGTAACTCCAAACGGCATAACAGAATATTCATAATGTCCATACCTCGTTCTGAATGCAGTTTTCTGAATATCCTCTGACTTTACACGAATCTGATGATATCTAGATCTCAGATCAATCTTACTAAATACACAAGCTCCAACGAGTTGATCCATCAAATCATCAATCCTCGGTAAAGGATACCGATTCTTGATTGTAACTTTGTTCAACTATCGGTAGTCAACACATAACCTCATTGAACCTTCCTTCTTCTTAACCAATAACACCGGAGCACCCCACGGCGAAACACTCGGACGAATAAACTTCTTCTCAAGCAATTCCTCTAGCGCTTCTTGATTCGGCTAATTGAGATCCGACATGCGATAAGGTGCCATCGACACCGGACTAGTTCCAGGAATCAAATCTATAGTAAATTCTACCTCTCCCTCAGGTGGCAGTTCACTAACGTCTTCCGGAAACACCTCTGGAAATTCATTCACCACTGGCAATCCATCACTCTTTGCCTTTCCTTCGCTTGATCGCGGAATACAACATAAACACCACGGCACCATCCTTCACGACTAGGTTCATACCTTAAGCGACATAATCTCATTTCGATCTTAACCTCTTGGGGAAAATGCCGTCTTCTCAAAACAATTGATATGAACTGGTTGAATTCCAACAGTTCATTCAAGGATGATATCAAGATGTTCTAGCGGTAGGCACACTAAATCCATACGAAACCCTATCAAAAATCACAACAGGACAATTCCTACAAACATACGAGTAGTCCTTTGAACCAGCGGGAGTATCAATAACCATACTTGCATCCATATTAGAAATTTCCAAATTCAATCTCTTAGCACAATCTAACGCAATAAAAGAATCGTGCCCGGTATCAATAATCGCAATCAAAGGTATGCCATTAATAAAACATGTACCTTTAATCGGCCGATCATGGTTTAGTCTACGATCGGACAATGCAAACACTTTACCACCGCTTGCTCTTTCTTGGGTTTTGTGCCGAGGGCGAGTATGACCCTCTTCACCACAGTTGTAGCAAGTCACCACTTTCACTCTGCGGTCATTGGCCACATGGCGAACTTTCCACACTTGAAACACTTCTTATCATTGCTCTTACGGTCCACCATACGATGTCTGTCTCACCACACTTATAGCACCTAGCGGAAGAACTAGAATCTCCTCCACGGACTTCTTCCAACCTCCGGATCTCGATTACTCCTATCATAAGGCTTACCACGATCCATCATTTCTTACCTTTCCTATCAACATACCCTCGAGCATTCGACTTAGTGTTAGCAAGATCCTCCTCAGAATCCTACTACAATCAACGGATCGGAAAATCTTGGATCTGCGTCAGAATACCACGCTTAATCTCGTCACGAAGACCATTCTCAAACTTGATACATTTGGAAAATTCTCCATCGCATCGTTAGGGTAATGAGCATAATACTTTGCTAACTCGGAAAACTTGAAGCATACTCAGCGCGTCTTGTTACCTGCAGAGTTCCAAAACTCAATCTCCTTCTTACCTCGGCGTCCTCGGAAAGTACCTCCTCGGAAAAGCTCTCACGAACACGGTGATTCAATGCAACACCATCCTCTTCTAGTTCAGTTCTGGTAGCAACCCACCAATCATCAGCTTCCTCAGCCAACATGTGAGTTCCATATCTCATCTTCAGCCCCTCTGCACAGTCAATCACTCTGAAGATCCTCTCGATCTCCTTCAACCACTTCTGAGCACCTTCGGGATCATGCGTGCCCTTGAACAATGGAGGATTATTCCTCTGAAAATTCCCCAATTGTTTGTCAGCACCAATCACAGCTCCCTGCTGGTTCCCTCCGAGCACTCCAGCCAACATTCCCAAAGCCTCAGCAATGGCATCATCATTCCTTCCGTTACCTCTTCCGGCCATTGTTCCGTAACATAACAAAACAATCTACATCAGCACACAAGTATCGGCGGTGTCACTTCACACTAGTCGTACTAAAGGGATAACGACGAGACAAGACCGACTATGCTCTGATACCACTATTGTAACACCCCATCTAAATACCCCGAATATATTAATTAAATTAATATCTAAATCATCTTTAATCAGAGTTTAACACGGTATAATAAGGAATGTCACAATTAATAATCAAAATAAGCTTCATTCAAGCAGTAGCCATGCTACCGAGGATCATCATCCAACAATTCAATCATTGTAAAACCATGTCTTACAGTGGAAATACCAAAACTAAAATTTAATAAGACATCAAGGTCATCAAGGAATTCAAATCCGAAATAATTAACGATGTGATTCTCTTAACTAAGCGTTCCCGGTGTTACAATCTAATCGAGCATGACAACACACGGACTAAGCGATAAGCTCTAGAGCCATCCTCACCGACTCCTCAGCTGCTAATTTAATCTGAAATGGTAAAGTAAGGGTGAGACTTCTCATAATTAAAGCATATTATAAGTCTTTCAATCAATAATATATCACAAGCATATTATTTCACCCACTTAACATAAATTCATATTCACACACACAACCATATTCATCATGCTTAATCATAACAATCAAAGAGTAACCTGGAAGACATCCTAACATGTTACCACTTCATACAAATATAATGCAGACTCAATGCATGCGGTACCGACTCGTGACTAAGTCACCCAACACTGATCCATCATCAACCGGATGCAGTACCATCGATTCGTCCATAACCACTCAGACACGAATCCAGCCTAACCACCCATCCTCACTCGGGTATCGGTTATCGGCAATCCAAGTCAAATTCCGCACAATGGGAATTAACTTCACCAAATAATGCAAATGCGCACATCACTAGCATGCAACATCAATCGGTCTATATACACATTCATCTAACATAAGCGAATCACAACAATCACATGATATATCAACCAATCATGCATACATCTAACATCAGCATAAACATGCAAACCAATCAACATGATATATCAACCAATCATGCATACATCTAACATCAGCATAAACATGCTATTACACCTACACATTACCAGTGTCCTCATCACCAAAGTTCCTCTACTACACATACATCATTATGTGTCAGTTAATAATCATTTATTTCGAAATTCAACCCCTTCCAAAAATAATTTCAAGTTTTCTAAAATATTTTCATTTCATAAGGTAGAGCATTAAATTTAGGAAATAACGTCCAAAGCGCGCTCAAAGCGGACTTACGGTTTGAAAGTTATGAATTTTGAAGTTTTAGAATTTTTAAAAATAAGCGAACCGGTTCCTACCTATCACGAGGAACCGGTTCTGCAGATTCAAAAGCACGGAAAATGTGTAGAACCGGTTCCTACATATCAGGAACCGGTTCCTACGTGTATTTTGGTTTTTATAAATTTTCAAAGGCAACGGTTCCTACCCATATAGGAACGGTTCCCACGTTTAAAATGTCATTTTACGCACTTTTGACATCCTTCCATTTTCAATCAAACCCATTTTACCCATACGAACTCCAACATAGGAAACACCAAAACACATCATTTTGCATCATCTATCTCATCAAACAACATATTTCCATCATCTATTTTCATCTACTAACACTCTAATCATATTCCATACATTCGACTCGATCGGACTCATTCGACACCATCGACACTATTAGGTATTCATCCATGGGAACCTAGAAATTCCTAAACATAGATTTCCTAACATACTACGATCCATAATATTAAAATCAAAACCTATAATAAACAATAACCAATCGAAATCACCCTCACCTTGTGGGTTCTTGATTTCTCCTAGGTCTTTTTCCTTCTTTCCTTCTCTTCTCACTTCACGTATCTTGTTTTCTCAAAATGATTCCTTTTCCCTCTTTTCTTATTTAATTCCTTTTATTCCTTTTAACATAAATTAAATAAATCAATAAATGTGAGTAGAGTCTTTTACTCCTCACACCCACTTTACTCAACATACATCAATAAATCCATAATTAATCTCAATAATTCAATATATTAAATAAATTATGTTCTCAATTAATATAATAATTAAAAATCATAATTATTTAATTACCGAATTATTTTCGGGTGTCACTGACTCCCCGACTTAAAGAGTTTTCGTCCTCGAAAACATACCTCGAACGAACAATTCGGGATCGAGTCCTTCATCGACTCTCCGCTCCCAGTGACATTTCCATCGGTGGTCCTCCCAAGCCACTCTTACCAATGCAATCTCTTTGCCTGCTGTTTCAACTTCGATCCTCGATCCTCGCAGTACCGCTTACGATCAAATTCTCCCGTACACATATGTCATACCCGAATCTCATGAGATGGATCGCAATGTACTTCCTCAATGAGACACATGAAAACATCATGCGATTTGCAAGTGGCGGCAAAGCAATCGATATGCAACCTTCCCAACTCTTTTGGTAATCGAAAGGACCAATAAAGCGTGGAGTCAACTTCCTTGACTTCAAGGCTCGACCAATACCGGTCATCGGAGTAACCCGCGTAAACACATGCTCTCCTTCTTGAACTCGAGGTCTTTCCTCCTCTTATCATGGTAACTCTTCGGCGACTAGAAGTCCTCATCTTCTCTGAATCATCTTAATCTTTTCGAATTTTGTTGAACAATTTCGGTCCAATCACGGCCTCTTTCCGGTTTCATACCAACACAATGGTGTCCGACACCTCCTACCATACAATGCCTCAAACGGAGCCATACCAATACTCGGTGAAAGCTATTGTTGTAGGTAAACTCAATCAATGGCGATAGCTATCCCAGCTCCACCCTTCTCTAACACCTGAGCTCTCGGCAAATCTTCCAGCGGTAGAATCGTTCTTTCCGTCGACCATCATGCGGATGATAAGCGGAACTCAAGCGCAACTTGGTACCCAAAGCTTCTTACCTGTCGAACTTAGATGTAAACCTCGGATCTCGATCCGACACAATGCTAGACGGAATACCATGCAAACTTACAATCTTTTCGACATACATTACGCTAATCTCTCCATCGGATAATCCATTCTTATCGAATGAAGTGGCGATTTTGTCGACTATCCACAATAACCGAGATGGAATCACAATTCTTAGTTGTTCTTGGCAAACCAGACACAAAATCCATAGAGATTCCATCCCACTTCCATTCTGGAACAAATAATGGCTTCATCAACCCTGATGGTTTCTGATGCTCTATCTTCGACTTCGGCAAACTAACAAGCATACCAAACTCAAAATTTCCTTTTCATTCCGGCCAAAACAACTTCTTCAAATCATGATACATTTTAGTGGCACCGGGATGAATACTCAACCCGCTACGATGCCCTTCCTCTAAAATGCTCTTCTGAATCTCGACAACATCCGGAACACACACCCGATCACCAAATCTCATAACACCATTCTCGTCAATTCGGAACTCGCCTCCTTGACCTTGGTTGATCATTGTCAACTTATCAACTAAACCAACATCAGTTTACATCCATTTCGATCTCTTCCGAATACCACTAGTCGACTTCAACATACCCAATTTCACACTATCGAGTAGTTTCACAAACTAAACTCAAATCTCGGGCTCGACCAAATCTAACTCACGAACCATCAACATCGACATGTGCAAGACTTTCTACTCAAAGCATCGCAACCACGTTTGCTTTACGGGATGATAATTCAAACCGAAATCATAATCCTTTAAGAATTCCAACCATCTTCTCGCCTCATGTTCAACTCCTTACGATCGAAGAGATACCTCGGACTCTTATGATCACGAATACCTCAAACCGAGAACCATATAAATAATGTCTCCACAACTTCAAAACAAACACAATTTGCTAACTCTAAATCATGAGTCGGGTAATTCCTCATGCACTTTCAAGCTCGCGAAGCATAAGCCACAACTTGCTTATCTTGCATCAACACACCACTTAATCCCATTAATGATGCGTCACAATACACCACAAAAGACTTAGTCGGATCGCAAAATCAAGATCGAGACACTTGTCGACCTCCTCTTGACTCTTGAAATCCTTTCTCATTCAACATCCCAAACAAATATCGACCCTTCACGGTCAACTTAGTCAATGGCCGATTTGGAAAATCCTTCAATAAACTTCGGTAGTAACTGCAAGACCCGAAAACTACGGATCTCGAAGCATTCTTGGCGCTTCCCGAGACACGCTTCTACGTAGGATCCACGGCAATTCCATTCTTGGAAATTACATGACCAAGAAAACTCACCTCCTCAACGGAATTCACACTTGGACAACTTCGCATAAAGTTTCTTTTCCTTCAGCAATTCCAACACAACTCTGAGATGTTCTGCATGCTCCTCATCGCTTTTCGAATAAATCAGAATATCATCAATGAACACTACTACAAACTTGTCAAGATACGGATGAAATATCCTGTTCATATACTCCATGAAAACACGAGGTGCATTAGTAACTCCAAAGCGGAATATTCATAATGTCCATACCTCGTTCGAATGCGGTTTTACGAATATCCTCGACTTTACGAATCGATGATATCTAGATCTCAGATCAATCTTACTAAATACACAAGCTCCAACGAGTTGATCCATCAAATCATCAATCCTCGGTAAAGGATACCGATTCTTGATTGTAACTTTGTTCAACTATCGGTAGTCAACACATAACCTCATTGAACCTTCCTTCTTCTTAACCAATAACACCGGAGCACCCCGAAACACTCGGACGAATAAACTTCTTCTCAAGCAATTCCTCTGCGCTTCTTGATTCGGCTAATTCGGATGCCGACATGCGATAAGGTGCCGACACCGGACTAGTTCGGAATCAAATCTATAGTAAATTCTACCTCTCCCTCAGGTGGCAGTTCACTAACGTCTTCCGGAAACACCTCTGGAAATTCATTCACCACTGGCAATCCATCACTCTTTGCCTTTCCCTTCGCTTCGATCGCGGAATACAACATAAACACCACAGACCATCCTTCACGGCTAGGTTCATCGCTTAAGCGACATAATCTCATTTTCGATCTTAACCTCTTGTGGAAAATGACCGTCTTCTCAAAACAATTGATATGAACACGGTTGAATTCAACGATTCATTCAAGGATGATATCAAGATGTTCTAGCGGTAGGCACACTAAATCCATCGAAACCCTATCAAAATCACAGCGGGACAATTCCTACAAACATACGAAGTAGTCCACGAACCGAGCAGAGTATCAATAACCATACTTGCATCCATATTAGAAATTTCCAAATTCAATCTCTTAGCACAATCTAACGCAATAAAAGAATCGTGGCCAGTATCAATAATCGCAATCAAAGGTATGCCATTAATAAAACATGTACCTTTAATCACCGATCATCGGTTTAGTCTACGATCCGGACAATGCAAACACTTTACCACCACTTGCTCTTTCTTGGGTTTTGTGCGAGGGCAGTATGACCCTCTTCACCACGGTTGTAGCAAGTCACCACTTTCACTCTGCGGTCATTGGCCACATGGCGAACTTTCCACACTTGAAACACTTCTTATCATTGCTTACGGTCCACCATCGATGTCTGTCTCACCACACTTATAGCACTAGCGGAAGAACTAGAATCTCCTCCACGGACTTCTTCCAACCTCGGATCTCGATTACTCCTATCATAAGGCTTACCACGATCCATCATTTCTTACCTTTCCTATCAACATACCCTCGAGCATTCGACTTAGTGTTAGCAAGATCCTCCTCAAGAATCCTACTACAATCAACGGATCGAAAATCTTCGGATACGCTGATACCGAATACCCTGCTTAATCTCGTCACGAAGACCATTCTCAAACTTGATACATTTGGAAAATTCTCCATCTGCATCGTTAGGGTAATGAGCATAATACTTTGCTAACTCAGAAAACTTCGAAGCATACTCACTGACAGTCTTGTTACCCTGCTTGAGTTCCAAAAACTCAATCTCCTTCTTACCTCTGACGTCCTCAGGAAAGTACCTCCTCAGAAAAGCTCTCCTGAACACAGCCCAATTCAATGCAACACCATCCTCTTCTAGTTCAGTTCTGGTAGCAACCCACCAATCATCAGCTTCCTCAGCCAACATGTGAGTTCCATATCTCATCTTCAGCCCCTCTGCACAGTCAATCACTCTGAAGATCCTCTCGATCTCCTTCAACCACTTCTGAGCACCTTCGGGATCATCGTGCCCTTGAACAATGGAGGATTATTCCTCACGAAAATTCCCCAATTGTTTGTCGGCGCAATCCGGCTCCTCTTTGGTTCCCTCCGAGCACTCCAGCCAACATTCCCAAAGCCTCAGCAATGGCATCATCATTCCTTCCGTTACCTCTTCCGGCCATTGTTCCGTAACATAACAAAACAATCTACATCAGCACACAAGTATCGACAGTGTCACTTCACACTAGTCGCATACTAAAGGGATAACGACACAGGACAAGACCGACTATGCTCTGATACCACTATTGTAACACCCCATCTAAATACCCCGAATATATTAATTAAATTAATATCTAAATCATCTTTAATCAGAGTTTAACACGGTATAATAAGGAATGTCACAATTAATAATCAAAATAAGCTTCATTCAAACAGTAGCCATGCTACACTGAGGATCATCATCCAACAATTCAATCATTGTAAAACCATGTCTTACGGTGAAATACCAAAACTAAAATTTAATAAGACATCAAGGTCATCAAGAATTCAAATCGAAATAATTAAGCGAATGATTCTCTTAACTAAGCGTTCCCCGGTGTTACAATCTAATCGAGCATGACACGACACACGGACTAAGCGATAAGCTCTAGAGCCATCCTCACCGACTCCTCACCGCTAATTTAATCGAAATGGTAAAGTAAGGGTGAGACTTCTCATAATTAAAGCATATTATAAGTCTTTCAATCAATAATATATCACAAGCATATTATTTCACCCACTTAACATAAATTCATATTCACACACACAACCATATTCATCATGCTTAATCATAACAATCAGCGAAGAGTAACCACCGAAGACATCCTAACATGTTACCACTTCATACAAATATAATGCGACTCAATGCATGCGGTACCGACTGTGACTAAGTCACCCAACAGCGATCCATCATCAACGGATGCGGTACCATCGATTCGTCCCATAACCAGACACGAATCCGGCTAACCACCCATCCTCACTCGGGTATCGGTTATCGGCAATCCAAGTCAAATTCCGCACAATGGGAATTAACTTCACAAATAATGCAAATGCACGCACATCACTAGCATGCAACATCAATCGTCTATGTACACATTCATCTAACATAACTGAATCACAACAATCACATGATATATCAACCAATCATGCATACATCTAACATCAGCATAAACATGCAAACCAATCAACATGATATATCAACCAATCATGCATACATCTAACATCAGCATAAAATGCTATTACACCTACACATTACGGTGTCCTCATCACCAAAGTTCCTCTACTACACATACATCATTATGTGTCGTAATAATCATTTATTTCGAAATTCAACCCCTTCAAAAATAATTTCAAGTTTTCTAAAATATTTTCATTTCATAAGGTAGAGCATTAAATTTAGGAAATAACGTCCAAAGCGGCGCTCAAAAGCGGACTTACGGTTTGAAAGTTATGAATTTTGAAGTTTTAGAATTTTAAAAAATAAAGCGAACCGGTTCCTACCTATACGAGGAACCGGTTCCTGATTCAAAAAGCGCTTACGGAAAATGTATGGGAACCGGTTCCTACATATGCAGGGAACCGGTTCCTACGTGTATTTCAGTTTTTATAAATTTTCAAAGGCGACGGTTCCTACCCGTATAGGAAGTTTCGTGTTAAAATGTCATTTACGCACTTTTGACATCCTTCCATTTTCAATCAAACCCATTTTACCCATCGAACTCCAACATAGGAAACACCAAAACACATCATTTTGCATCATCTATCTCATCAAACAACATATTTCCATCATCTATTTTCATCTACTAACACTCTAATCATATTCCATACACATTCATTTCGATCGGACTCATTCGACACCATCGACACTATTAGGTATTCATCCATGGAACCTAGAAATTCCTAAACATAGATTTCCTGCTACGATCCATAATATTAAAATCAAACCTATAATAAACAATAACCAATCGAAATCACCCTCACCTGTGGGTTCTTCGATTTACGCTCTAGGTCTTTTCCTTCTTTCCTTCTCTTCTCACTTCACGTATCTTGTTTTCTCCAAAATGATTCCTTTTCCTCTTTTCTTATTTAATTCCTTTTATTCCTTTTAACATAAATTAAATAAATCAATAAATGTGAGTAGAGTCTTTACTCCTCACACCCCACTTTACTCAACATACATCCAATAAATCCATAATTAATCTCAATAATTCAATATATTAAATAAATTATGTTCTCAATTAATATAATAATTAAAAATCATAATTATTTAATTACCGAATTATTTTCGGGTGTCAACTCCCCAACTTAAAGAGTTTCGTCCTCGAAAACATACCTCGAACGAACAATTCGGGATCGAGTCCTTCATCGACTCTCCGGCTCCCAGTGACATTTCCATCACCGGTCCTCCCAAGCCACTCTTACCAATGCAATCTCTTTGCCTCATGTTTCAACTTCCGATCCTCAATCCTCGCGGTACCGCTTCGGTCAAATTCTCCGTGCACATGTCATACCCGAATCTCATGAGATGGATCGGCAATGTACTTCCTCAGCGAGACACATGAAAAACATCATGCGATTTGCAAGTGGCGGCAAAGCAATCGATATGCAACCTTCCAACTCTTTGGTAATCGAAAAGGACCAATAAAGCGTGGAGTCAACTTCCTTGACTTCAAGGCTCGACCAATACCGATCATCGGAGTAACCCGCGTAAACATACTCTCCTTCACTTGAACTCAAGGTCTTTCCTCCTCTTATCATGGTAACTCTTCTGACGACTCTGAGAAGTCCTCATCTTCTCCTGAATCATCTTAATCTTTTCCGAATTTTGTTGAACAATTTCCGGTCCAATCACAACACTCTTTCGAGTTTCATACCAACACAATGGTGTCCGACACCTCCTACCATACAATGCCTCAAACGGAGCCATACCAATACTCGAGTGAAAGCTATTGTTGTAGGTAAACTCAATCAATGGCAGATAGCTATCCCAAGCTCCACCCTTCTCTAACACACAAGCTCTCAGCAAATCTTCCAACGACTGAATCGTTCTTTCCGTCGACCATCATGCGGATGATAAAGCGGAACTCAAGCGCAACTTGGTACCCAAGCTTCTTGCAACCACATCCGAACTTAGATGTAAACCTCGGATCTCGATCCGACACAATGCTAGACGGAATACCATGCAAACTTACAATCTTTCGACATACAATTCTGCTAATCTCTCCATCGGATAATCCATTCTTATCGGAATGAAGTGAGCGATTTTGTCAACTTATCCAATAACCCGGATGGAATCACAATTCTTAGTTGTTCTTGGCAAACGGACACAAAATCCATAGATTCCATCCCACTTCCATTGGAACAAATAATGGCTTCATCGACCACGATGGTTTACGATGCTCTATCTTCGACTCCGGCAAACTAAACAAGCATACACAAACTCAGCAATTTCCTTTTTCATTCCCGGCCACCAAAACAACTTCTTCAAATCATGATACATTTTAGTGGCACCGGGATGAATACTCAACCCGCTACGATGCCCTTCCTCTAAAATGCTCTTCTGAATCTCGACAACATCAACACACACCCGATCACCAAATCTCATAACACCATTCTCGTCAATTCGGAACTCGCCTCCTTGACCTTGGTTGATCATTGTCAACTTATCAACTAAACCAACATCAGATTTCTGTCCATTTCTGATCTCTTCCAGAATACCACTAGTCAGCTTCAACATACCCAATTTCACACTATCAGGAGTAGTTTCACAAACTAAACTCAAATCTCGGGCCGCTCGACCAAATCTAACTCACGAACCATCAACATCGACATGTGCAAAGACTTTCTACTCAAAGCATCTGCAACCACGTTTGCTTTACCAGGATGATAATTCAAACCGAAATCATAATCCTTTAAGAATTCCAACCATCTTCTCTGCCTCATGTTCAACTCCTTCTGATCGAAGAGATACCTCAGACTCTTATGATCACTGAATACCTCAAACCGAGAACCATATAAATAATGTCTCCTGACTTCAAAACAAACACAACAGCTGCCAACTCTAAATCATGAGTCGGGTAATTCCTCTCATGCACTTTCAACTGTCGCGAAGCATAAGCCACAACTTGCTTATCTTGCATCAACACACCACTTAATCCCATTAATGATGCGTCACAATACACCACAAAAGACTTAGTCGGATCTGGCAAAATCAAGATCGAGCACTTGTCGACCTCCTCTTGACTCTTGAAATCCTTTCTCACATTCAACATCCCAAACAAATATCGACCCTTCTGGTCAACTTAGTCAGCAACGCCCGATTTGGAAAATCCTTCAATAAACTTCGGTAGTAACTGCAGACCCGAAAACTACGGATCTCGAAGCATTCTTGGGCTTCCCACGAGACACCGCTTCTACTTTCGTAGGATCCACAAGAATTCCATTCTTGGAAATTACATGACCAAGAAAACTCACCTCCTCAACGAATTCACACTTGGACAACTTCGCATAAAGTTTCTTTTCCTTCAAGAATTCCAACACAACTACGAGATGTTGCATGCTCCTCATCGCTTTTGAATAAATCGAGAATATCATCAATGAACTACTACAAACTTGTCAAGATCGGATGAAATATCACTGTTCATATACTCCATGAAAACACCAGGTGCATTAGTAACTCCAAACGGCATAACAGAATATTCATAATGTCCATACCTCGTTCTGAATGCAGTTTTCTGAATATCCTCTGACTTTACACGAATCTGATGATATCTAGATCTCAGATCAATCTTACTAAATACACAAGCTCCAACGAGTTGATCCATCAAATCATCAATCCTCGGTAAAGGATACCGATTCTTGATTGTAACTTTGTTCAACTATCGGTAGTCAACACATAACCTCATTGAACCTTCCTTCTTCTTAACCAATAACACCGGAGCACCCCACGGCGAAACACTCGGACGAATAAACTTCTTCTCAAGCAATTCCTCTGCTTCTTGCTCGGCTAATTCGGATGCCGACATGCGATAAGGTGCCATCGACAGGACTAGTTCGTGAATCAAATCTATAGTAAATTCTACCTCTCCCTCGGTGGCGGTTCACTAACGTCTTGAAACACCTGAAATTCATTCACCACCGATCCATCACTCTTTGCCTTTCCCTTCGCCTCGCGGAATACAACATAAACACCACAGCACCATCCTTCACAGCTAGGTTCATCTGCTTAACTGACATAATCTCATTTTCGATCTTAACCTCTTCAGGGAAAATGACCGTCTTCTCAAAACAATTGATATGAACCTGGTTGAATTCCAACCAGTTCATTCCAAGGATGATATCAAGATGTTCTAGCGGTAGGCACACTAAATCCATACCGAAACCCCTATCAAAAATCACAACAGGACAATTCCTACAAACATACTAAGTAGTCACCTTGAACGACGGGAGTATCAATAACCATACTTGCATCCATATTAGAAATTTCCAAATTCAATCTCTTAGCACAATCTAACGCAATAAAAGAATGCGTAGCCCCAGTATCAATAATCGCAATCAAAGGTATGCCATTAATAAAACATGTACCTTTAATCACCGATCATCTGTTTAGTCTACGATCCGGACAATGCAAACACTTTACCACCGCTTGCTCTTTCTTGGGTTTTGTGCGAGGACTAGTATGACCTCTTCACCACAGTTGTAGCAAGTCACCACTTTCACTCTGCGGTCATTGGCCACATGGCGAACTTTCCACACTTGAAACACTTCTTATCATTGCTCTTACAGTCCACCATACGATGTCTGTCTCACCACACTTATAGCACCTAGCGGAAGAACTAGAATCTCCTCCACGGACTTCTTCCAACCTCGGGATCTCGATTACTCCTATCATAAGGCTTACCACGATCCATCTTTCTTACCTTTCCTATCAACATACCTCGAGCATTCGACTTAGTGTTAGCAAGATCCTCCTCAAGAATCCTACTACAATCAACAGATCGTAAAATCTTCTGATCTGGCGATACCGAATACCACCTTAATCTCGTCACGAAGACCATTCTCAAACTTGATACATTTGGAAAATTCTCCATCCGCATCGTTAGGGTAATGAGCATAATACTTTGCTAACTCGAACTTGAAGCATACTCGCGGTCTTGTTACCACGCTGAGTTCCAAAACTCAATCTCCTTCTACTACTCCGGCGTCCTCGGAAAGTACCTCCTCGGAAAAGCTCTCCGAACACGACCCAATTCAATGCAACACCATCCTCTTCTAGTTCATTACGTAGCAACCCACCAATCATCGACTTCCTCACCAACATGTGAGTTCCATATCTCATCTTGACCCCTGCACGATCAATCACTCGAAGATCCTCTCGATCTCCTTGACCACTTCGAGCACCTTCGGGATCATCGTGCCCTTGAACAATGGAGGATTATTCCTCGAAAATTCCCCAATTGTTTGTCGGCACCAATCACGACTCCCTATTTGGTTCCCTCGAGCACTCCGACCAACATTCAAAGCCTCGGAATGGCATCATCATTCCTTCCGTTACCTCTTAGGCCATTGTTCCGTAACATAACAAAACAATCTACATCAGCACAAGTATCGCGGTGTCACTTCACACTAGTCGCGTACTAAAGGGATAACGACACAGGACAAGACCGACTATGCTCTGATACCACTATTGTAACACCCCATCTAAATACCCCGAATATATTAATTAAATTAATATCTAAATCATCTTTAATCAGAGTTTAACACGGTATAATAAGGAATGTCACAATTAATAATCAAAATAAGCTTCATTCAAACAGTAGCCATGCTACACTGAGGATCATCATCCAACAATTCAATCATTGTAAAACCATGTCTTACACAGCGGAAATACCAAAACTAAAATTTAATAAGACATCAAGGTCATCAAGGAATTCAAATCCGAAATAATTAAACAGTAATGATTCTCTTAACTAAGCGTTCCCCAGTGTTACAATCTAATCAGAGCATGACACTGACACACGGACTAAACGATAAGCTCTAGAGCCATCCTCACTGACTCCTCAGCTGCTAATTTAATCTGAAATGGTAAAGTAAGGGTGAGACTTCTCATAATTAAAGCATATTATAAGTCTTTCAATCAATAATATATCACAAGCATATTATTTCACCCACTTAACATAAATTCATATTCACACACACAACCATATTCATCATGCTTAATCATAACAATCAACGAAGAGTAACACTGGAAGACATCCTAACATGTTACCACTTCATACAAATATAATGCAGACTCAATGCATGCGGTACCGACTCGTGACTAAGTCACCCAACACTGATCCATCATCAACCGGATGCAGTACCATCGATTCGTCCATAACCACTCGACACGAATCCGGCTAACCACCCATCCTCACTCGGGTATCGGTTATCGGCAATCCAAGTCAAATTCCGCACAATGGGAATTAACTTCACCAAATAATGCAAATGCACGCACATCACTAGCATGCAACATCAATCAGTCTATGTACACATTCATCTAACATAACTGAATCACAACAATCACATGATATATCAACCAATCATGCATACATCTAACATCAGCATAAACATGCAAACCAATCAACATGATATATCAACCAATCATGCATACATCTAACATCAGCATAAACATGCTATTACACCTACACATTACCAGTGTCCTCATCACCAAAGTTCCTCTACTACACATACATCATTATGTGTCAGTTAATAATCATTTATTTCGAAATTCAACCCCTTCCAAAAATAATTTCAAGTTTTCTAAAATATTTTCATTTCATAAGGTAGATCATTAAATTTAGGAAATAACGTCCAAAACGGCGCTCAAAACGGACTTACGGTTTGAAAGTTATGAATTTTTGAAGTTTTAGAATTTTTAAAAAAATAAGGCAGAACCCGGTTCCTACCTATACAGGAACCGGTTCCTGCAGAAGTTCAAAAAGGCGCTTCTGGAAAAATGTATGGGAACCCGGTTCCTACATATGCAGGAACCGGTTCCTACGTGTATTTTTCAGGTTTTTATAAATTTTCAAAGGGCAACCCGGTTCCTACCCATATAGGAACCGGTTCCCACGTGTTAAAATGTCATTTTACGCACTTTTGACATCCTTCCATTTTCAATCAAACCCATTTTACCCATCGAACTCCAACATGGGAAACACCAAACACATCATTTTGCATCATCTATCTCATCAAACAACATATTTCCATCATCTATTTTCATCTACTAACACTCTAATCATATTCCATTTCCATACACATTCTGACTCAATCAGACTCATTCTGACACCATCTGACACTATTAGGTATTCATCCATGGGAACCTAGAAATTCCTAAACATAGATTTCCTAACATGCTACGATCCATAATATTAAAATCAAAACCTATAATAAACAATAACCAATCGAAATCACCCCTTACCTTGTGGGTTCTTCGATTTCGGCCTCTAGGTCTTTTCCTTCTTTCCTTCTCTTCTCACTTCACGTATCTTGTTTTCTCCAAAATGATTCCTTTTTCCCTCTTTTCTTATTTAATTCCTTTTATTCCTTTTAACATAAATTAAATAAATCAATAAATGTGAGTAGAGTCTTTTACTCCTCACACCCCACTTTACTCAACATACATCCAATAAATCCATAATTAATCTCAATAATTCAATATATTAAATAAATTATGTTCTCAATTAATATAATAATTAAAAATCATAATTATTTAATTACCGAATTATTTTCGGGGTGTCACAACTCCCCCCAACTTAAAAGAGTTTTCGTCCTCGAAAACATACCTCAGACGAACAATTCGGGATACGAGTCCTTCATCTGACTCTCCAGCTCCCAGTGACATTTCCATCACCGGTCCTCCCAAGCCACTCTTACCAATGCAATCTCTTTGCCTCGCAACTGTTTCAACTTCCGATCCTCAATCCTCGCAGGTACCGCTTCCACAGTCAAATTCTCCCGTACCTGTATGTCATCTACCCGAATCTCATGAGATGGATCAGCAATGTACTTCCTCAACTGAGACACATGAAAAACATCATGCAGATTTGCAAGTGACGGCGGCAAAGCAATCTGATATGCAACCTTCCCAACTCTTTTGGTAATCTGAAAAGGACCAATAAAACGTGGAGTCAACTTCCTTGACTTCAAGGCTCGACCAATACCACCATCGGAGTAACCCGCATAAACACATGCTCTCCTTCACTGAACTCAAGGTCTTTCCTCCTCTTATCATGGTAACTCTTCTGACGACTCTGAGAAGTCCTCATCTTCTCCTGAATCATCTTAATCTTTTCCGAATTTTGTTGAACAATTTCCGGTCCAATCACGGCCTCTTTCGGTTTCATACCAACACAATGGTGTCGACACCTCCTACCATACAATGCCTCAAGCGGAGCCATACCAATACTCGGTGAAAGCTATTGTTGTAGGTAAACTCAATCAATGGCGGATAGCTATCCCAAGCTCCACCCTTCTCTAACACACAAGCTCTCAAAGAAATCTTCCAACGATCGAATCGTTCTTTCCGTCTCGACCATCATCTGCGGATGATAAGCGGAACTCAAACGCAACTTGGTACCCAAAGCTTCTTGCAACCCTGTCCAGAACTTAGATGTAAACCTCGGATCTCGATCCGACACAATGCTAGACGGAATACCATGCAAACTTACAATCTTTTCGACATACAATTCTGCTAATCTCTCCATCGGATAATCCATTCTTATCGGAATGAAGTGAGCAGATTTTGTCAACCTATCCACAATAACCCAGATGGAATCACAATTCTTAGTTGTTCTTGGCAAACCAGACACAAAATCCATAGAGATTCCATCCCACTTCCATTCTGGAACAAATAATGGCTTCATCAACCCTGATGGTTTCTGATGCTCTATCTTCGACTTCTGGCAAACTAAACAAGCATACACAAACTCAGCAATTTCCTTTTTCATTCCCGGCCACCAAAACAACTTCTTCAAATCATGATACATTTTAGTGGCACCGGGATGAATACTCAACCCGCTACGATGCCCTTCCTCTAAAATGCTCTTCTGAATCTCGACAACATCCGGAACACACACCCGATCACCAAATCTTATAACACCATTCGTCAATTCGAACTGCCTCCTTGACCTTGGTTGATCATTGTCGACTTATCAACTAAACCAACATCGATTTACATCCATTTCGATCTCTTCCGAATACCACTAGTCACTTCAACATACCCAATTTCACACTATCGGAGTAGTTTCACAAACTAAACTCAAATCTCGGGCTGCTCAACCAAATCTAACTCACGAACCATCAACATCGACATGTGCAAGACTTTCTACTCAAAGCATCTAACCCGTTTGCTTTACCGGATGATAATTCAAACGAAATCATAATCCTTTAAGAATTCCAACCATCTTCTCGCCTCATGTTCAACTCCTTACGATCAAGAGATACCTCGGACTCTTATGATCCTGAATACCTCAAACCGAGAACCATATAAATAATGTCTCCACAACTTCAAAACAAACACAACGGTGCTAACTCTAAATCATGAGTCGGGTAATTCCTCTCATGCACTTTCAATCTGTCACAAGCATAAGCCACAACTTGCTTATCTTGCATCAACACACCACTTAATCCCATTAATGATGCGTCACATACACCACAAAGACTTAGTCGGATCTGGAAAATCAAGATTGGAGCACTTGTCGACCTCCTCTTGACTCTTGAAATTCTTTCTCATTCAACATCCCAAACAAATATCGACCCTTCTGGTCAACTTAGTCAACGGCAATTTGGAAAATCCTTCAATAAACTTAGGTAGTAACTGCAAGACCCGAAAACTACGGATCTCGAAGCATTCTTCGCTTCCCTTGAGACACCGCTTCTACTTCGTAGGATCCACACAATTCCATTCTTGGAAATTACATGACCAAGAAAACTCACCTCCTCTAACGTAATTCACACTTGGACAACTTCGCATAAAGTTTCTTTTCCAAGAATTCCAACACAACTACGAGATGTGCATGCTCCTCATCGCTTTTCGAATAAATCGAATATCATCAATGAACACTACTACAAACTTGTCAAGATACGGATGAAATATCCATTCATATACTCCATGAAAACACCGGTGCATTAGTAACTCCAAGCGGCATATGAATATTCATAATGTCCATACCTCGTTACGAATGCGGTTTTACGAATATCCTCGACTTTACACGAATGATGATATCTAGATCTCGATCAATCTTACTAAATACAAGCTCCAACGAGTTGATCCATCAAATCATCAATCCTCGGTAAGGATACCGATTCTTGATTGTAACTTTGTTCAACTATCGGTAGTCAACACATAACCTCATTGAACCTTCCTTCTTCTTAACCAATAACACCGGAGCACCCGGCGAAACACTCGGACGAATAAACTTCTTCTCAAGCAATTCCTCTAACCGCTTCGATTCGGCTAATTCAGATGCCGACATGCGATAAGGTGCCATCGACACGGACTAGTTCCGTGAATCAAATCTATAGTAAATTCTACCTCTCCCTCGGTGGCGTTCACTAACGTCTTAGGAAACACCTCCGAAATTCATTCACCACCGCAATCCATCACTCTTTGCCTTTCCTTCGCTATCGCTAATACAACATAAACACCACAGACCATCCTTCACGGCTAGGTTCATGCTTAAGCGAATCTCATTTTCGATCTTAACCTCTTCGGAAAATGACCGTCTTCTCAAAACAATTGATATGAACTGGTTGAATTCCAACCCGATTCATTCAAGGATGATATCAAGATGTTCTAGCGGTAGGCACACTAAATCCATACCGAAACCCCTATCAAAAATCACACAGACAATTCCTACAAACATACGAAGTAGTCAACGAACCCGACGCAGAGTATCAATAACCATACTTTCATCCATATTAGAAATTTCCAAATTCAATCTCTTAGCACAATCTACGCAATAAAAGAATCGTAGCCCGGTATCAATAATCGCAATCAAAGGTATGCCATTAATAAAACATGTACCTTTAATCAGCCGATCATCTGGTTTAGTCTCTGATCCAGACAATGCAAACACTTTACCACCAGCTTGCTCTTTCTTGGGTTTTGTGCCGAGGACTAGTATGACCCTCTTCACCCACGGTTGTAGCAAGTCACCACTTTCACTCTACATTCATTGGCCACATGGCGAACTTTCCACACTTGAAACACTTATCATTGCTCTTACAGTCCACCATACGATGTCCTGTCTCACCACACTTATAGCACCTAGCGGAAGAACTAGAATCTCCTCCACCAGACTTCTTCCAACCTCCGGATCTCTGATTACTCCTATCATAAGGCTTACCACGATCCATCCTTGCTTACCTTTCCTATCAACATACCCTCGAGCATTCGACTTAGTGTTAGCAAGATCCTCCTCAAGAATCCTACTACAATCAACGGATCGTAAAATCTTCGGACACACCGTCGAATACCGCTTAATCTCGTCACGAAGACCATTCTCAAACTTGATACATTTGGAAAATTCTCCATGCATCGTTAGGGTAATGAGCATACTTTGCTAACTCGTAAAACTTCGAAGCATACTCACTGACAGTCTTGTTACCCTTCTTGAGTTCCAAAAACTCAATCTCCTTCTTACCTCTGATGTCCTCAGGAAAGTACCTCCTCAGAAAAGCTCTCCTGAACACAGAGCCCAATTCAATGCAACACCATCCTCTTCTAGTTCGCCCGTAGGTACCCACCAATCATCGTTCCTCAACATGTGAGTTCCATATCTCATCTTCAGCCCCTCTGCACAGTCAATCACTCTGAAGATCCTCTCGATCTCCTTCAACCACTTCTGAGCACCTTCGGGATCATGCGTGCCCTTGAACAATGGAGGATTATTCCTCTGAAAATTCCCCAATTGTGCATCGGCACCAATCCGACTCCTACGGTTCCTCCGAGCACTCCACCAACATTCCCAAAGCCTCGGCAATGGCATCATCATTCCTTCCGTTACCTCTTCCCGCCATTGTTCCGTAACATAACAAAACAATCTACATCAGCACAAGTATCGGCGGTGTCATCACACTAGTCGATACTAAAGGGATAACGACACGAGACAAGACCGACTATGCTCGATACCACTATTGTAACACCCCATCTAAATACCCCTAATATATTAATTAAATTAATATCTAAATCATCTTTAATCGAGTTTAACACGGTATAATAAGGAATGTCACAATTAATAATCAAAATAAGCTTCATTCACGGTAGCTATGCTACATCGAGGATCATCATCCAACAATTCAATCATTGTAAAACCATGTCTTACGGTGAAATACCAAAACTAAAATTTAATAAGACATCAAGGTCATCAAGGAATTCAAATCGAAATAATTAAGCGAATGATTCTCTTAACTAAGCGTTCCCCGGTGTTACAATCTAATCGAGCATGACAACGACACACGGACTAAACGATAAGCTCTAGAGCCATCCTCACCGACTCCTCCGCTAATTTAATCGAAATGGTAAAGTAAGGGTGAGACTTCTCATAATTAAAGCATATTATAAGTCTTTCAATCAATAATATATCACAAGCATATTATTTCACCCACTTAACATAAATTGATTCACACACGACCATATTCATCATGCTTAATCATAACAATCAGCGTAGAGTAACACCGAAGACATCCTAACATGTTACCACTCATACAAATATAATGCGGACTCAATGCATGCGGTACCGACTGTGACTAAGTCACCCAACCGATCCATCATCAACCGGATGCAGTACCATCGATTCGTCCATAACCACTCGGACACGAATCCAGCCTAACCACCCATCCTCACTCGGGTATCGGTTATCGGCAATCCAAGTCAAATTCCGCACAATGGGAATTAACTTCACCAAATAATGCAAATGCACGCACATCACTAGCATGCAACATCAATCAGTCTATGTACACATTCATCTAACATAACTGAATCACAACAATCACATGATATATAAACCAATCATGCATACATCTAACATCAGCATAAACATGCAAACCAATCAACATGATATATCAACCAATCATGCATACATCTAACATCAGCATAAACATGCTATTACACCTACACATTACCAGTGTCCTCATCACCAAAGTTCCTCTACTACACATACATCATTATGTGTGAGTTAATAATCATTTATTTCGAAAATCAACCCCTTCCCAAACTAATTTCAAGTTTTCTAAAATATTTTCATTTCATAAGGTAGAGCATTAAATTTAGGAAATAACGTCCAAAACGGCGCTCAAAACGGACTTACGGTTTGAAAGTTATGAATTTTTGAAGTTTTAGAATTTTTAAAAATAAGCGAACCGGTTCCTACCTATCAGAACCGGTTCTTAGGTTCAAAAGGCGCTTCTGGAAAAATGTATGGGAACCCGGTTCCTACATATGCAGGAACCGGTTCCTACGTGTATTTTTCAGGTTTTTATAAATTTTCAAAGGGCAACCCGGTTCCTACCCATATAGGAACCGGTTCCCACGTGTTAAAATGTCATTTTCTGCACTTTTGACAGCATCCTTCCATTTTCAATCAAACCCATTTTTACCCATACGAAATCCAACATGGGAAACACCAAAACACATCATTTTGCATCATCTATCTCATCAAACAACATATTTCCATCATCTATTTTCATCTACTAACACTCTAATCATATTCCATACACATTCTGACTCAATCAGACTCATTCTGACACCATCTGACACTATTAGGTATTCATCCATGGGAACCTAGAAATTCCTAAACATAGATTTCCTAACATGCTACGATCCATAATATTAAAATCAAAACCTATAATAAACAATAACCAATCGAAATCACCCCTTACCTTGTCGGTTCTTCGATTTCTGACGCTCCTAGGTCTTTTTCCTTCTCTTCTCACTTCACGTATCTTGTTTTCTCCAAAATGATTCCTTTTTCCCTCTTTTCTTATTTAATTCCTTTTATTCCTTTTAACATAAATTAAATAAATCAATAAATGTGAGTAGAGTCTTTTACTCCTCACACCCCACTTTACTCAACATACATCCAATAAATCCATAATTAATCTCAATAATTCAATATATTAAATAAATTATGTTCTCAATTAATGTAATAATTAAAAATCATAATTATTTAATTACGAATTATTTTCGGTGTCACAACTCCCCAACTTAAAGAGTTTTAGTCCTCGAAAACATACCGAACGAACAATTCGGGATCGAGTCCTTCATCCGACTCTCCAGCTCCCAGTGACATTTCCATCATTTGGTCCTCCCAAGCCACTCTTACCAATGCAATCTCTTTGCCTCTGTTTCAACTTCCGATCCTCGATCCTCGCAGTACCGCCCACGATCAAATTCTCCGTGCACTGTATGTCATCTACCCGAATCTCATGAGACGGATCGAATGTACTTCCTCAATCGAGACACATGAAAACATCATGCAGATTCAAGTGGCGGCAAAGCAATCGATATGCAACCTTCCCAACTCTTTTGGTAATCGAAAAGGACCAATAAAGCGTGGAGTCAACTTTGACTTCAAGGCTCGACCAATACCGGTCATCGGAGTAACCCGCATAAACACTCTCCTTCAACGAACTCAAGGTCTTTCCTCCTCTTATCATGGTAACTCTTCCGACTACGAAGTCCTCATCTTCTCTGAATCATCTTAATCTTTCGAATTTTGTTGAACAATTTCGGTCCAATCACGCCTCTCTCCAGTTTCATACCAACACAATGGTGTCCGACACCTCTACCATACAATGCCTCAAGCGGAGCCATACCAATACTCGGTGAAAGCTATTGTTGTAGGTAAACTCAATCAATGGCGATAGCTATCCCAAGCTCCACCCTTCTCTAAACACAAGCTCTCAAAGAAATCTTCCAACGATCGAATCGTTCTTTCCGTTCGACCATCATCTCGCGGATGATAAGCGGAACTCAAACGCAACTTGGTACCCAAAGCTTCTTGCAACCTGTCCGAACTTAGATGTAAACCTCGGATCTCGATCCGACACAATGCTAGACTAATACCATGCAAACTTACAATCTTTTCGACATACAATTCTGCTAATCTCTCCATCGGATAATCCATTCTTATCGGAATGAAGTGAGCAGATTTTGTCAACCTATCCACAATAACCCAGATGGAATCACAATTCTTAGTTGTTCTTGGCAAACCAGACACAAAATCCATAGAGATTCCATCCCACTTCCATTCTGGAACAAATAATGGCTTCATCAACCCTGATGGTTTCTGATGCTCTATCTTCGACTTCTGGCAAACTAAACAAGCATACACAAACTCAGCAATTTCCTTTTTCATTCCCGGCCACCAAAACAACTTCTTCAAATCATGATACATTTTAGTGGCACCGGGATGAATACTCAACCCGCTACGATGCCCTTCCTCTAAAATGCTCTTCTGAATCTCGACAACATCCGGAACACACACCCGATCACCAAATCTTATAACACCATTCTCGTCAATTCGGAACTCGCCTCCTTGACCTTGGTTGATCATTGTCAACTTATCAACTAAACCAACATCAGATTTCTGTCCATTTCTGATCTCTTCCAGAATACCACTAGTCAGCTTCAACATACCCAATTTCACACTATCCGGAGTAGTTTCACAAACTAAACTCAAATCTCGGAACTGCTCAACCAAATCTAACTCACGAACCATCAACATCGACATGTGCAAAGACTTTCTACTCAAAGCATCTGCAACCACGTTTGCTTTACCAGGATGATAATTCAAACCGAAATCATAATCCTTTAAGAATTCCAACCATCTTCTCTGCCTCATGTTCAACTCCTTCTGATCGAAGAGATACCTCAGACTCTTATGATCACTGAATACCTCAAACCGAGAACCATATAAATAATGTCTCCACAACTTCAAAACAAACACAACAGCTGCCAACTCTAAATCATGAGTCGGGTAATTCCTCTCATGCACTTTCAACTGTCGCGAAGCATAAGCCACAACTTGCTTATCTTGCATCAACACACCACTTAATCCCATTAATGATGCGTCACAATACACCACAAAAGACTTAGTCGGATCTGGCAAAATCAAGATCGGGGCACTTGTCAACCTCCTCTTCAGCTCTTGAAATTCTTTCTCACATTCAACATCCCAAACAAATATCTGACCCTTCCTGGTCAACTTAGTCAACGGCAACGCCAGTTTGGAAAATCCTTCAATAAACTTCCGGTAGTAACCTGCAAGACCCAGGAAACTACGGATCTCAGAAGCATTCTTCGACGCTTCCCACTGAGACACCGCTTCTACTTTCGTAGGATCCACAGCAATTCCATTCTTGGAAATTACATGACCAAGAAAACTCACCTCCTCTAACCAGAATTCACACTTGGACAACTTCGCATAAAGTTTCTTTTCCTTCAGCAATTCCAACACAACTCTGAGATGTTCTGCATGCTCCTCATCGCTTTTCGAATAAATCAGAATATCATCAATGAACACTACTACAAACTTGTCAAGATACGAATGAAATATCCTGTTCATATACTCCATGAAAACACCAGGTGCATTAGTAACTCCAAACGGCATAACAGAATATTCATAATGTCCATACCTCGTTCTGAATGCAGTTTTCTGAATATCCTCTGACTTTACACGAATCTGATGATATCTAGATCTCAGATCAATCTTACTAAATACACAAGCTCCAACGAGTTGATCCATCAAATCATCAATCCTCGGTAAAGGATACCGATTCTTGATTGTAACTTTGTTCAACTATCGGTAGTCAACACATAACCTCATTGAACCTTCCTTCTTCTTAACCAATAACACCGGAGCACCCCACGGCGAAACACTCGGACGAATAAACTTCTTCTCAAGCAATTCCTCTAACTGCTTCTTCAGTTCAGCTAATTCAGATGCCGACATGCGATAAGGTGCCATCGACACCGGACTAGTTCCAGGAATCAAATCTATAGTAAATTCTACCTCTCCCTCAGGTGGCAGTTCACTAACGTCTTCCGGAAACACCTCTGGAAATTCATTCACCACTGGCAATCCATCACTCTTTGCCTTTCCCTTCGCTTCAGTCGCGGAATACAACATAAACACCACAGCACCATCCTTCACAGCTAGGTTCATCTGCTTAACTGACATAATCTCATTTTCGATCTTAACCTCTTCAGGGAAAATGACCGTCTTCTCAAAACAATTGATATGAACCTGGTTGAATTCCAACCAGTTCATTCCAAGGATGATATCAAGATGTTCTAGCGGTAGGCACACTAAATCCATACTGAAACCCCTATCAAAAATCACAACAGGACAATTCCTACAAACATACGAAGTAGTCACTGAACCCGACGCAGGAGTATCAATAACCATACTTCCATCCATATTAGAAATTTCCAAATTCAATCTCTTAGCACAATCTAACGCAATAAATTTGTCAAATTTCCATAAATTTATTTGATTTCAATTTGTTCTTTAGATTCTTGTTCTTTTTCTTTGAATCTTCATACATAACCTTCAAATAACCCATAGCTTCCAACTTTGACTTCATAATGCTCCAATCTTCATTTCCACCTTTTTCCACCTTGTCTTCATCCCATATGAATAAATTACATGCCTCTTCACATCTCCAAAATGGACATATCCAAAAACGTCTTCCATTATGTGTCCCTTTTTGCATTGGTACGAAACCATATAACCATCACACCCACTGAATGGTTCAGATCGCGATTTTACAGAAGAAGAAGACATATAATTTTTTTTTTTGATGAGTTTATCTTCAAAGACGACATTGTTTTAGTTTATCTAGTTAATACATTATTACAAAACCGAGACGATAGTTAAGTTTTATTTTTCACTATTTTCAACGGTCTTAAACAAATCTATACCGCTCATTTAAAGGTTATCAACATTCAAGAATCCGCCTTTAGTAATCCGCGTAAAACCTAAGGGACATCCTCTATATAAGTTCTCTAACGATATTGGAAATTTAACCTAAATGAAATATATGGAGTGCTTGAAACCTAAAGATGTTTGGAAAAGTTCTCTACAATGGATTGCAAGAGAAGAAAATCATATGAGTTCAAGGTTTGTTTTCTTAAATATTTTTTCATTATTTGATTTTTGTTTTCTTAAATATTAATTACCTTATCTTTTTTTCATCAGAAACAAATGCATGTAAGATCTAACAGAAGATCTTTCCCAAGATTCAATAATCTGAAGATCTAAATCTACATATTGAAGGAGTTTATTTTTTATCTTGTCTACCCTTGGTAATTTGATTTTTATCTTGAATCACCATAGGAAGTTTGATTTTTATCTTTATTTTATGGGTAAATAAGGTAATATCTAGGGTAAACAATATTTTGTGTAAACAATGTAATATTCTGGGTAAACAATGTAACAACTTAAAAAAAATTATTAACCCTGCAATTTTTTGGTGAAACCGAGATAAAAGATACAATAGTTTTGAATATAATAAAAGTGATGCTCCTGGGTTTCGAACTCATGTGCATATAACTATACACCCCGGGGTTTGAGAAATCGAGGTTATAAGTGGATACTTTTCCTGACGAGCTTATTTACTTCACTTATGTTGCCGAGGTACAATGCTTTTCACGTCCGAAGTTATATGCATTATTTTTAATAGTGATTGCTTCTTTCAAAGTTACCATTACATTTTATTTTGTTTGTAACTAGTTACATCATTTACGTAATCGACTATAGCAAGGTTTTGCAACATTTTTTAAATTGTTAATACTGTTGTCTTGCAGCCTACTGCTGCTGCATTCCCCCTTTGTGATCATGATCAAGAGTGTGTTCTCATTTTCAAACTGTTACCTTACAACTCTAACTTCATCTTCTCGAGATTCTTTCTTGTTGGAATTACACTCTCTTGCAAAATGGTCAAGCTTTTGACAATTAAAGCATTTCACAATACTCTTATCAACAAATCTTCTTCAACCTCTACCTCTTATATTGTGTCCTATAGAGTTGTTTGGTCCAACATCCCTACTACCACTATTTAAACCCTTTTAGAATGTTGAAGTCTTGGAATTTTAAGACTCTTTTCCAACAAAATTATGAAAAAAATTCCTTTATCTTTGCTCACGGGACACTTTACCTTCGTCTTCTTGTCTCTTTCATTAAAATGGGTTCATAAATCGATTTATGCCTTTGTCTTATCAGTATTCATTTCCTCATTTCTCTTCTCATTTTCCTCAAGTGAGATTTGTTTCCTCCTCTTTTACTTAGTTCAGCAACCAATTAATTCTCGTAGTGAAATCAATGATGGTCTCATTCTCCTCCATTTGAATCAACCCAAGTTGATGTTTATGAGTTTGTAACCTCACTACCTTCGCCTTGCCAGCGCATGCGTAGGATTTCTCCAAGATTTTTCACACTTGCTTCGATGATTCATAATCACCAGCTTTCTCCAAATTATCCGTATCAACACATTGATGGATTAAAAATAGCGCCTTGATACCTTTCTTCTTTGCTTCCTGATGTAATGCTTGTAGTGCATCTGTTTCACATTCAACAAGAGGACTCACATTGTTCTTGAGTACTTCAAGAACATCTTGGTAGAGAAACAATACCTTCATTTACTTGCTCCATTTTCAGTAATTCCTTGCATCAAGCATGTGTAAGTATGTAGAGATTTTTTCATTTGAGACATAATTCAGGTTACACATTTGGTGTTTGATGGATCGAATTAGATTCTTGATGCCAAATATTAGAACTTGAAAACCACACAGTTGGTGAAAATTCCGTTTACACTTTTTCCATCATGACATACACCCTACCCACCACCACGGAATGAGGACTTTCGATACAAATGAGGAGGCCTTTCGATATAAGTGAGTCGATCCTTCACTCGAACCAACACTCATAATACTACTATTACATGGATCAACATGAGAGACCATTTTTACATTGGAACATTTCATTATGAATAATATACCTTGTGAGTGACACTCCTTATACTCACCAAAATCTTAAAATGGGAGTATTTCTTAATCCAACCCCATAAGGTGGAATTAAACCCTATGCATTTCTGAAAATGTCCCTCTAAAATCGGAAATATACTTCCGGTGCGCATCCTTTTAAAAATATTTGTGATAAAACCGGAAGTAGACTTTCGGTTCCATACCAGATGTATACTTCCGGTTCTGGGCAGGACATTTAGCAGAAAATTGAACAAAAGCAATAATTTGAAAAATTATACAAATTAGAAATTTAACAAATTATACAAATTATAAATCGAACAAAAGACCAAAAATATTATCTAAAATGAATTTGAATATAATTCTATCCAAAATACAAATTCGATACAATACAAAATCAAAAAACTAAAATTGAAATACAAGTGGATGATCAACCTAAACTACTAGGTATGGTGGATGATGAGCCGACCTGTCACCCTTGAGGCGACCCTCCGCTGCCTCCGGTATAACAGGGCACCCTGAGCCTCCGCCATAATGGCCACCAAAACTCCTCTGACATCGAATCCGTCAAGAAACAACCGTCTGTCAATGCCATCCCTAACAAGATCCATGATACAACGACACCTAGGCAACACGTCAAGAGCATGATCCATCCTCGCCTGCTCTTCCTCCACGATATCCTGATGAACTGGCCTGGGTGGGTTCCCTAGAGCATCCTTTACCATGTATGGATGGGACACCCTGAAGAACCATATTATTTAACCGTACTCGTAGCTCCAGTCATATGGAGCCACAGTACTCTTGGCCTCATCAGGTACAAGATGATTCTCAAAATCATCAAACAACTCATCCATCTCCCTCTTCTTTACTGTCAAAGGAGCACATACAGCAAGATCTCGAGGAGTGGTCTGGGTAAACCCGAACTGACGCATCACCCTTTTGGGCATATAAGAATCAATCTTGCGAGTCCCGCTGGCCAACTAACTTGTAAATAGCGAAACCTCGGTGTAGGCATTGAAGTGAATGTCCTCATGCACTATCCAGTCCAAGTAAATCCGAAATGACAGTGTCACCTGGTTCCTTCTGAGTGGCTTGTATGCACAGACACACGACATATCCTCGGTATAACCCTCAACAAGTGACCATCTTGAAATGCAAGAGAAGTGATGTAGGATTCATCCCTGAAATAACAAAATTAAATCAGTTAGTTTCAGAATCAGAATAATTAACAAAGGCCACTAAGAGAAATAATGTATACCGTCATGAGTGACATGCTTCCGGTGATTGCCTCGTATTCCACTTAATCCCCCTCATTCAACTTGCTATACAAATAAACTAAGCATCCGCCCCCAATTCCACCCAGTGATCGCCTCAAAATCACCAAAGTACCTAAGGTACATGATGTTAGCGTAAGTGGCACTGGTGTCCACAAATAACTACGTGCCAACAAGATACAAGAGGTATGCTCTCATGGTATACCCCATGTGAAGGGTAACCTGCTAGACATCATCATCAACAGTTGTAGCACGCGCAAACTCATCTATAAAAACCTCATTCAACCAGCTATATTTCACATGGCAACCATGTTTCTTATCAACCTCCTTCAGGGCGCTATCTATGGTAACTCCCAGCCACTCAACCAATAAAGTAATGGCCTCGTCTTTCTTCAACTTCTGATGATCTAGAAAGGCCCCTCTGATTGGCAGGTAAAGCAGACACGCGAAGCAGACACGTTAGCATATGACTTAAAGTAGAAAAAAGGCAAAAAGTGTAGACAGAAATCAGAGAAGTATAGTTCCAGTTTTGTTCTTCCCCAAAACCAGAAGTAAACTTCCGATTTCTTCTGCGAAAACAGAGCTACGAAGGTGGGTGTCCCAAAACCCCAATTGTGTCAAAAAATGCATTGATCGCCAAATAAATTTTACAAATTGTGTTCTAATGATTCTTAATGATATAAACTACATAGAACAACACATTTAAAACCTTATTTCACTAATTTCAATAGAAATTACATACTCTAAAAAAACTTACATCACTTGCTTGATTGATTGTAAGTGGTTGTTGCTTGCTTGATTCTGTTAGATGTTATATTTATCCGATGTTTGATGATTTGTGTTGATTTTTTGAGAATAAAATTTGATTTTGGTGAAGAGGATTGAAAAGAGAGCTTGAGTTTGTTTTTGAAATAATTTGCTGTTATGGGAGGGGAAGAGTTTCTAGCGCCCTTAAGTGCGTCGAGAAACCAGAAATATATACTTACGGTTTGAAACCGAAGTTATACTTCTGGTTTACACCCAATCCTTTTCAACGTGATTTGCATGATATGGGGTGCGAATCGGAAGTATACTTTCGATTTCTAGGGGCATTTTAAGAAATTGACGTGGTGCGCAAGAAGGTTATGGGGTAGAATAAGAAATTCTATAAAATGATACGTGTGTGAATTCTATCACTTATAAATGCTCAAATTTTCATTTTTCACTTTTCTAATCAATGTGCGATTTCACCATATTTAATTTATCTAGCATTTCTTAACTCACACTTATTATTCTTTAGGATAATGTTAACAGGGTCGGTCCTGACTTTTTGGAGGTCCTGGGCAAATAATAAAAGTTGAATCCTAATTTAAAATTGAGCAATCTTGAATTTTTTATATTTTTTTAATTTTGTTTTTCTCTTTTGTTTTGTAGAGAGAGGAGAAGGTCACTGTGCCTGACTCAAAGAGAATGATTGTCGTTGTGGTTGTCATCAGAGATGACGGTAGTGTAGTGCAATGCAGTGTCGAGCGTGTGTGAGACAAAGATTATGCGATGAAGTGCTAAAAGAGAGATAATATGTGAAAATGTTAAAACATATTTAGGGGAGATGTGAATTTTATATTAACATCGATTTATTCAAATCAAATCAATGTATTAAGTTAAAGAGTGTTACACATAATAGTTGTTGAAGGTCCACTTATAAAAAAAATAATATTGAATTTCTTAAATTTTAACTTATTGCTATCAAATAAAATTTAATAATAAATAAATTTATTAGTGATGAATCTTTAAATATAATTTATATATATTATTCGAAATAAAATTAAAATTTTGAGAATGTATATATGATAGTTTTACTTATATTAATATTTTAATTTATATTATATAATAAAATTTAATGATTTTTTAAAAATAAAGTAAGACTAATAGAACCAGACACAAATATTAAAATATATATATATATATATATATATATATATATATATATATATATATATATATATATATATATATATATATAAATATTAAAATATTTAAATATAATTTTTAGTAAATACTTAATTTTTTTATAGTAAATATTTAAATATGAATTAAATATAATTTATAATTATTAAAAAAGCTAGCTAAAATTTATTTTATATGAAAAAGATATAATTCACATGCTACAACAAGAAATTGAACACACGAGCAACTATTTAACCTTATAGAGTAACACGCTTCCGCTAGACTACTAAGTCACTTTATGTTCATTTTGCAAATGCTTTTATATATTATGTATTTATGTTTATATATTTTTTAAACTATTTTGTCGATTTTGAGGCCCCCACTTTTTGAAGCCCTTTTGCCATGAGTCTGGTTGCCTTGACCTAAGACCGACCCTACATATTAAGAAACCTACACTTACAAAATTTATGTTAAGAAAGTAATTTAAAATAATTATATATATATATATATATATATATATATATATATATATATATATATATATATATATATAAATTAATTAATTCAATACACAATTTCTAAAATAAAATTATTTTATTTAACTCTTAACATGTGCTCTAGGGCACATGTTAGCATTACCCTATTCTCTAATATCTCTTTTATTGTTTGGATGATTGAGCACTTTTTGTGATGATATCTATCTCTATTGAAATTTGGTGAATTTTTCAATCCCTATTTATCATATGTTAAATTTTCCGTTTAAAAAACTATTACTTATGCAGTGATATATGACATGCAAGTACACCATACAAAGTTGAGTAGTAGTATATCGTGGTACGTATACGTAGCCTATTCTGGTGTCATTGTTTTTACTATTTTGGTCAAGATACGGCATACTAGTCTTGATATGTGGTCACAATAATACATACACACATTGAAATCAAAATATATCCCCCATTATTGTTTTGTTTAACACTTTCAAATAACATCATAAGGCTGGTAGTAGAATGTGTCACGTTATAGTCATTAATATTGCAAAACTAGAATGAGTTGTGTATAGAAATTGAAAACCTCACCAAATAATGGTGGTCAACACCGACCATTATTGGTAGCTACCTCTAGCTAGAGTAATTTAAACCTAGACAAGACACCTACAGCTGCAAGTTGCAAGACACGAAGAGGATGCATGCATGAATGGATATGTATTATGTATATATTCAATTATATGTCTAAGCTTATTCTGCCATATCTGTGATTTGTACAAAATACATTTTCTATAAAAGCCGGAAACGAAGACTTTAATTGGGCGTAGAGGTTTGTTGTAAATGAAGGACTAGCTTCAATGAGAGACAAGTGTAGTGTACACTGTCAATTTTCACTAAAAACACCATCACGCATGCATGACCAATTCAATAGTCACATTCACACCCGTGCGTTGTGTCCTTTGGATAGGACTATAAATGAATAAGAGAAAAAACGACTGTTACACACCAATTATGGCTTTAGGGTCCATGAGGAGCACATATGGTCTGAAGCGAGGAAAACATTTATACGTGTAGAGCTATGATTTGACTCTCAACTCCTTGATTGAAGTTGATCAATTAATTTGAACCAAATGAACACTTTACAAAATAGTAAAACGAGTTTTCTATAATTTGGCATGACATAGTCTGGTTTGGATAATATGTAAGTTCAAAAATGACATCGGATTCTCAAATGCTATGACAAATTTAAAAAAAAATCGGAAAAAATAATTATTTTTTTTTTATCTTGGAAATAGTTCTAAGTTTGATTGATAGAAAATTCTTGCACTTTCACATAATGACTTTAAAATCTAACTTTTTGAATTAACTAATAGGACATCGAAATTTTGATCTAATTTAGAGTGGGCATGACCCTTCCTTCTCTCTTTGATGGTTTCTAATTCGGCGGTCATTGTCTTATTAACTTGTGATCTAACTTGTTCCTCTATTGTGGTATGGTATTTAGAGGTGATGTTCGTTTCAAAGTTTCTTCTTGTAACTTGTTTGCTTTTAACACCGTAGTTTTTCATTTAATTATCTGTTGTCTTTTGTTTTTTTATGCAGGTATATGTACTTTTTGTGTCAATTGTTTGTCCAATTATCTTTTATTTGAAATTTGTATCTTCTACTATCAAAATATTACTTTACTTTTTTAAAAAATAAAACACATAATTAAAAACACAAAAGAAAACTAACATATGTGCGTACTATTGATTTAGATAAATTAAACGAGAAACACTACAAACAATTGATTTCAACTTAAAGAAATTAAAAAAAAAACTATTATCTCTTTCTTGGATGAATAGGGATAATGTTGAGTTTGTCAGACTAAAAATTAGACCCAATAAAAATAATCATATCCATTATTTCTAAATTCTAATTCTTTTAACTAGACCCTGTATGATGGTCTTTTAACAGTAGTTTAGAGACCCTATTAACTTGAGTTGTGAGTGGTATGCTTAGGTGTAAGCGTCGTACAGGGGGCGTGAAACATATGGCTTAAGATCAGTCCGGCTTAAGATTTGTCTTTCTCCACAGGAGATGAGTATTTATAAAGGCCTCTTGGTCTCGGGGTTCTTTTTGGAAAGACCATCGTCCACTTAATTTTTTGTTGTTAATTCTCTATATTTATGATTGACATTAATTTTGGTAAAAATAATTTGACAGCAACATGTTAAATGAGATGTTATAACTTGTAGAGGAAAATGTGGACACGATTCCTATGAAGTTTATTCGACATCTTGATTGTTACAACTGTACACTTGAACCTGTTTAGTTGTAACAAGCTCTAAATATTCTGAGAATATTATGTCATATTATATGGCGTCCAGGACTGAGGAATTGGAAGATTATATCTGATTTAGAAGATAAATTTGTTTCTCTAAATGTTGAGACACTTTAGGAAACATATGATTGAAGTCCTATTTTTATGCAGAAGATTCTGCCGATATTTAGCAGCTGCATTGCTGCATTTTGTAAGTCCAAACCTAGGAAAGATGTTTCTTATAAAAGGAAGACTCTAAACCTAAAGAAGATGTGAGTCGCATATCTAAAATTGTCAATTATTAGGGCTTTGTCTGTTCATTGTTAATTGTGATCCACTCTTGTATTGTTTGATGCTTGAGTTGGACTGTTAGTTGAGTTGTAATTGTGAATCACTCATAAACGTTTAAGTAGTAGTTGATTCTATTTATTGGAAGTGTGTCTTCTTTTATTGTCATTGTTGTTTCATCATTATTGTGATGGAAAGGGAAGTGATATAGGTCTCATACCTAGGTGAGTCTTAGGTAGAAGTTAAGCACAAGTAGTGATTAGGTGCGTAGATTGACAACTGGAGATAGTTTGATGAAGGTCTACAAATTGATATTATTGAGTGGATTTCCTCCATGGCTTGGTAGCTCCCAAATGTAGGTGCGGTTGTACACCAAACTGGGTTAACAATTACTGGTGTTATTTTACTTTCAACAATTTATTTTACCTATAATATTTCTTATTTTGTTAACTGTCAGGTCTGGTTTGTGATGTCGTAACATTGTATTTGACGTCTATTTTGTTAAGCTAAGATTGTATTATGAATGTCCTGATCCTGGTGTCGTGACATTTGATTCGACATCTTATACCAGAATTTCAAAGTTGTTGACTGTTGAAGTCCTATTTCTCAGGAGGACATGGGTGAGTTAATAACGTTGACTTCTATTTTCCCGAGAAATGTCTTATCCCATATTTCCTATGATGGGGTGTTAGGAAAACCTTAGATCTAGGTGATACCTACTATTGGGATACATGCTATCGTCGCCTCTCCTGGGCGCCCAACAATTATCGCCAAACGAGGGTCCTTTTACAAATATAACACTATATAGTCCCTCAAGCACGAGACAAATTGGTAAAGGACAAAGTTTTTTTAAATTGAGACTCAGTGGAGTATCAGGAGAGACTCATATCATTCCCTCAAGAAAGACAAGTGATCAAGTCTCTTAGGCAAGACTTCAACCGCACCTTTCTAGCATAATTTCTATGCTCGATACCGTCCAAAGAAACACTAAGCTCCCTGAGATAGGTTTAATTAGTACAATGAATATAACGGAAGGAAATCGCGATATAACAACGTAGCGGAAATTCAATTTTCCTTTAGTGATCCTTATGAATGATCATGGTCAGTGATAGAGTATTATACCTCTTGTAGTGATTTCAGTTTCTGATGTTGTGATCGCGAATGTTGATGAAGAACAATGTCTCTACTCAATCCACACAAATAGATCGCTCCCGGCCACAGTGTTAGCTGATCACGAACGAAAGCTTTGAGTGAGAGAGTGAGCGAAAATACGGCTAGGGTTACAAGACCGAATTTTCATCAAGTGAAATGCTTCAGCACAAGGGTCCTATTTATAGAACCACAAGTGTGGGCTGCAAGCTAAAAGCCCAATAAATTCTATAAGCTAAAAGTCCAATAAGCATACGAGTATCATTCCTTATGATGTACCACATATCACTTAATCGCGTGGTACCTTACCACATTCCGTATTCCACTTAAGTGCACCGTACCTTACGGTGTTCCTCATTTACTCTATCTCTCATTTACTTGTCCTTATGTGTGTGACCTTGTAGGGTTCTGTGAAATTGGAAATTATATTAAATCACATTTAACATAATAAACAGTGAGCGATATCTAGCAACACATCACTTCTACCCAAGTCATGAAAATGTCATGTGATCTGACAAAACCTTTCCGTGATAATACTTGCGTGTATAATTACCCTTTTCCCTCATATCTATATTAAACACAAGGCATAGACCGTGTCACCCTTGTCCAGATCAATATTAGACCCTTAGACATTAATCCTGTTACGCAGGATGGGAAAATTCCATCTAGGTCACTCATGTCCCTCAACATGCTTTGTGAAGTACCCATCAACTGTCTTTATTGTCATCCAGTTACGAATAATGTTTGAGCATCAATAAAATAGTTAACTATACATCTAGGGTCCATAGTGGTTTTAGGTCGAAGGGAGGTATACACCACTTATCACCATGAGAATAACTTATGACACTTTGCATAACATTCTATGTAGTATTCTCATAGCGGGTCAATCCAATATTACCCTAATATTCATACCTATGTAAAGACTTGATAACTCCTTATCCATGATCCATGAGATGCGATCATCAGTCTATCTTCATAATAATCTCAATGCTTTAATGTTATCCCACCTCATAATAAAGCTCGATTACAAATACTTTAAGAATAATGTCTTTATGTTTAATGGGATCTCATGATTAAGTCACACTTAATATTTCATTAAATAGACTAAATATTCTAGGGACTTTATTATTTTGGAAAAACAAACATAATAAAGAAATGCATTTTATTATTAATAAATAATCCAATACAAGTACCAAAAGTATTGGCCTCTAGAGCTTACACCAACAATGAATCCTTAAAGCCAAATACTCCCTCCATCCCAAAATAAGTGTCGCATTTGATAAAGTTACTTTCCCCAAAATAAGTGTCACTTTTAGTTTCCAAAGCAATTTTAATTCTTATCTTACGATTATTCTCTCTAATTAATACTCTCAATCTTATGATTATTCCCTCTAATTAATACTCTTAATTTATTATTCTTTCACTCTGTATATATGATCATTTGAATACACAATAATAAACAAATATAGTTTTGTAAAAACATTATTCTCTCTCTTTATTTTATCATATTTTCTTAATCTGTGTGAAATGACCAACTATGATAAATATTTTGGGATAGAGGGAGTAGTATGTGTTAGACTATAGCGACTTATCTATTGGGGTGAATAGATCCCCACTTAAAAATCACCTTTCAAAAATAGTTATTTAAAAACTTGTTTGAAAAACAATGTTGAGCGGAAGGACTTTTGGCCTAGTTATTGGAAACTCAGATATACACAAGTTTTATGGAATTAAGATAATGATAAAATCAATCAACATAATAATATATTTATTAATAGTTTAACATCAAAGACCACAATTTCCAATTTCCAATGAAATCATATTAAAAACATAACTTTACAATCTATTAAACATGTGGTGGCGATCAATTTTTTAGAATTTTACTTGAGCTTTGTTGATATGAAAAAAGAACTTACAATCGAAGTGATTATAATCTAATTAACAAATCAATTTAAACTTTAAAAATCAAATAGAAATTCTATATGAATCAATTGATCAAACAACGAATTCAAAAATTGCATATAGAGAGTAAATGAGAGTAAGAGATAGAACATTGCAATTTGTAAAACACTAGGTGTGCGTTCGATTTTTTAGAATTTTTCTTTGAGTTGTGTTGATATGAAAACCACTTATAATCAAAGTGATTATAAGAAAGTAAACACACCACTTTAAACAAAACAATTGGATAATTTTTTTTACGAGTCAATCGATTAAACAATGTTATTTGACAAAATACGTAATGAAAACAAAAGCAAGTAAAGAGATAATAGAGAGATCAACACGAGGATTTTTTTACACACTTTCCCACTTCTTTTCTCGCGTATGGGTACGTCTACGCCTAATTCCAATATGGAATTATGATAATTTCTTACTTTGCAAAAGTATGATTACAATAGAAATGTTCAAGAACAACCCTAAAAACCATAAATGTTTGATGTTGATTCAACCTCTTCTCTTCTTTTGATCTTCAACAAGACCAAGACATAATAGCTTCCAATTTATTATCCGGATCTTGCTACTTCTTTGCATACTTTATCGCCAAAGCTTTTGCACACCATCAATTGCACCTATTGCAACATAAGACTTCAATTTAATTCTCGGTTCTCATGCTACTTCCTTTGCGTTCTTTATCTCCAAAGGATCCTTCGCGTTCGTTAGCTCCGTAGGACTTCACTAAGTTGTAACCCTCTCTTGAACATCTTGCACGAAAACCCTCAAGTCAACCAATGATCTTGGATGACAGACTCGTGGTTTTTCTGGATGAAGACCCATGCAAATATCAACCAAATATTCTCGGCTACACAAGAACCTAATTAGATGTTATCGAACCTTACCTAGATGGCACCCTAATAAAATATTATTATTTGTGATTTGTTAGTGAGTATTCAGAGGTTGGAGGTTGAAGGTGAAGAGAAATTTCAAGATATTTTAATGGTATCATCAAGTTGGAATGATGCATGAATGATATATTTATAGTTGGGAACTTTTTTAGGCAAAAGAAGGAAGTTTTAGAATGAAGAAATATGAAAAAATGACCCACAAAACAGTATGAGCTGGCTTGAAAGGCTCTATGAGTTGTCCTGGACAAGACAAAATGTTGTACCCCAAATGGATCGTGGAAAACCTTATGACAGGAATAATCAGAGATCCGGTGGTTGAAAGAAGCCTAGTGGGGGAGATTCTAATGCTCCTATCAAGTGCTATAGGTGTGGTGAAATGGGACATCGAGCTAATGAATGCAAGAATGACACGAAGAAGTGTTACAACTGTGGGAAACCTGGTCATGTAGCTAATGATTGCAGAGCAAGGAAGGTAACTCATTACAACTGTGGTGAAGAGGGTCATACTCGTCCGTAGTGTACTAAAACCAATAAGGAACAGTCTGGTGGTAAAGTGTTCGCTTTGTTTGGATCAGAGACTAAGCCAGATGATCGATTGATTAAAGGTACATGTTTTATTAATGGCATACCTTTGATCGCGATTATTGATACTGGAGCGACTCATTCTTTTATTGCTTTGGATTGTGCTAAAAGATTGAATTTGGATATATCTAATATGGATGAAAGTATGGTTATTGACACTCCTGTGTTGGGTTCAGTGACTACTTCATTTGTTTGTAGGAATTTCTCTATTATGATTTTTGGTAGAGGTTTCAATATGTATTTAGTGTGCCTACCATTAGAACAACTTGATATCATCCTTGGAATGAACTGGTTGGAATTCAACCAGGTTCATATCAACTGTTTTGAGAAGACGGTTATTTTTCCTAAAGAAGCTAGTGTTGAAGATGTGACTATGTCGGTTAAGCAGATGAGTTTAGTTGTTAATGATGGTGCAGTGGTGTTTATGTTGTATTCTTCGACGGAAGCGAACGAAAAAGCTAAGAGTAATGAATTTCCTGTGGTGAATGAATTTCCAAAAGTGTTTCCGGAAGATGTTAGTGAATTGCCACCTGAGAGAGAAGTGGAATTTGCTATAGATTTGATTCTTGGAACTAGTCCGGTGTCGATGGCGCCTTATCGCATGTCGACATCTGAATTATCTGAACTAAAGAGGCAGTTAGAAGAACTACTTGAGAAGAAGTTCATTCGTCTGAGTGTTTCGCCGTGGGGTGCTCCTGTGTTGTTGGTTAAGAAGAAAGAGGGTTCGATGAGACTGTGTGTTGATTACAGGCAGTTTAACAAAGTTACAATCAAGAATCGGTATCCATTGTCGGGGATTGATGATTTGATGGATCAACTGGTTGGAGCTTGTGTATTCAGCAAAATTGATTTGAGGTCTGGATATCATCAGATTCGTGTGAAGACGGAAGATATTCAGAAAACTGCATTTAGAACGAGGTATGGACATTATGAGTATTCTGTTATGCCGTTTGGAGTTACTAATGCACCTAGTGTTTTCATGGAGTATATGAACAGGATATTTCATTCGTATCTTGATAAGTTTGTGGTAGTCTTTATTGATGACATTCTGATCTATTCGAAGAATGATGAAGAGCATGCAGAACATCTTAGAGTTGTATTGGTATTATTGAAAGAAAAGAAGCTTTATGCGAAGTTGTCCAAGTGTGAATTCTGGTTGAGTGAAGTAAGCTTTCTTGGTCATGTGATTTCAAGGAATGGAATTGTTGTTGATCCTACAAAGGTAGAAGCGGTATCTCAGTGGGAAGCGCCGAAGAGTGCTTCTAAAATCCGTAGTTTTCTTGGTCTTGCAGGTTACTACAGGAAGTTCATTGAAGGATTTTCGAAGTTAGCTTTGCTGTTGACTAAGTTGACAAGAAAGGGTCAAGTGTTTGTTTGGAATTATGAATGTGAGAAAGGGTTCCGAGAGATGAAGAGGAGGTTGACTAGTGCTCCGATTTTGATTTTGCCGAATCCAGCGAAGTCTTTTGGTGTGTAATGTGATGCTTCATTGATGGGATTAGGTGGTGTTTTGATACAGGATAAGCAGGTAGTGGCTTATGCTTCAAGACAGTTGAAGATTCATGAGAGAAATTATCCGACTCATGATTTAGAGCTGGCAGTTATGGTATTTGTTTTAAAATTATGGAGGCATTATTTGTATGGATCTCGATTCGAGGTATTCAACGATCATAAGAGTCTGAAATATCTCTTTGATCAGAAAGAGCTCAACATGAGGTAGAGAAGATGGTTAGAATTCCTGAAAGATTATGATTTTGGTTTGAATTACCACCCTAGTAAAGAAAACGTGGTTGTAGATGCATTGAGTAGGAAGTCCTTGCATATGTCTATGTTGATGGTGCGTGAATTGGATTTAGTGGAGCAATTCAGAGACTTGAGTTTGGTATGTGAGACTACTTCTGATAGTGTTATGTTGGGTATGTTGAAGTTGACTAGTGGTATTTTGGAGGAGATTCGAACTGGACAGAAATATGATGTTGGTTTAGTTGATAAATTGACATTGATTAACCAAGGTCAAGGAGGTGAATTCTGAATTGACGAGAACGGTGTGATGAGATTTGGTGACAGAGTTTGTGTTCCAGATATTGCAGAGATTAGGAAGACTATTTTGGAAGAAGGACATCGTAGTGGATTGAGTATTCATCTTGGTGCTACTAAGATGTGTCATGACTTGAAATAGTTGTTTCAGTGGCCTGGAATGAAGAAGGAAATTGCTGGGTTTGTTTATGCTTGTTTGGTTTGTCAAAAGTCGAAGATTGAACATTAGAAACCGTCGGGATTGGTGGAATCGTTGTTTGTTCCGGATTGGAAATGGGATGACATTTCTATGGATTTTGTGTCTGGTTTGCCGAGGACAGCGAAAAATTGTGATTCTATCTGGGTTATTATTGATCGGTTGACGAAGTCTGTTCACTTTATTCCGATAAGAATGGATTGTCCTATGGAGAGGTTGGCAGAGTTGTATGTTGAGAAGATCGTGAGTTTGCACGGTATTACTTCTAGTATTGTGTCGAATAGAGATCCGAGGTTTACGTCAAAGTTCTGGACAGGATTGCAAGAAGCTTTGGGAACTAAGTTGCGGTTGAGTTCTACTTATCATCTGCAGACAGATGGTCAGACGGAGAGAACAATTCAGTCATTAGAGGATTTGTTGCGAGCTTGTGTGTTGGAGAAAGGTGGAGCTTGGGATAGTTACTTACCATTGATTGAGTTTACCTATAACAATAGCTTTCATTCGAGTATTGGTATGGCTCCGTTTGAGGCATTGTATGGTAGGAGGTGTCGGACACTGTTGTGTTGGTACGAATCTGGAGAAAGTGCTGTGATTAGATCGAAGATTATCCAACAGACTTCAGAAAAGATTAAGATGATTTAGGAGAAGATGAGAGCTTCTCAGAGTCGTCAGAAGAGTTATCATGATAAGAGCAGGAAGGATCTCGAGTTTAGTGAAGGAGATCATGTGTTTATGCGAGTTACTCCGATGAATGGTATTGGTCGAGCTTTGAAGTCAAAGAAATTAACTCCGCGCTTTATTGATCCGCTTCAGATTACGAAGAAAATTGGAAAAGTTGCTTATCATATTGCTTTACCGTTGTCACTTGCAAATTTGCATGATGTTTTCCACGTATCTCAGTTGAGGAAGTACATTGCTGATCCGTCTCATGAGATTCAGGTAGATGATATACAGGTGCGAGATAGTTTGACTGTTGAAACATTGCCTGCGAGTATTAAGGATTGGAGGTTGAAACAGTTACGAGGTAAAGAAATAGCTCTGGTGAAAGTAGCTTGGGGAGGACCAGCAGGTGGAAATGTTACTTGGGAGCTGGAGAGCCAGATGAAAGACTCGTATGTTTTCGAGGACGAAAACTCTTTTAGTGGGGGAGAGTTGTGACACCCCAAATAATTCAATTATTAAATAATTAGAATTTTAATTATTAATTTAATTAGAAGTTTAATTATTGGTATTTTTGAATTATTGGAATTATTTATTAAAATAAAAGTGGAATTGTTGGTGGTGTGAAGTGTAAGTGGGGGTGTGAGGAGTAAAAAACTCTACTCATACTAATTATTTCATTATTATTATTTTAGAATAATAAAAGGAATAAAATAAAGGAAAAGAGAAAAAGAGACATAATTGGAGGTTTTCATTCTACGTGAAAGTGAGAAGAGGAAAAGGAACGGGAAGAGCCAAGAACGCTCACAATCAAGAAATTCTCACAAGGTAAGGGGTAATTTTGTCTGATTGATATACCTTATGAGTTTTGATAATCAATAAGATTGAATAATACGTTAGGAATCCTGATTTAGGATTTTCTAGGTTATGTCGTAACGATGTGGTCTGACGTAAAAACCCAAATTGGAATACATAGTGATTGTTACTATGTGTAGATTGATGTTGTGGATTGATTAGGGAGTGTAACTCTACTGTTAATTGTATGTAAGAATGCATAATCTTTACTGCACATGTTGTACTTTGAATGTTGGAAAATATTTTGGTTGATTGGAATTGCAAATAGTGGAAAAAATCTGGTTTTTGGGTGAAAATACGCAGCATGAGTCGACACATAAGGCTATGTATCGATACAAGCTGGTATGTGTTAAAAACCAGAAGCGTGAAGAAGGATTGAATCGACACATAAGCCCTTGCATCGACTCATGAGGCATTTTTGGGAGTCTTGGATCGACACATACGAGTTATGTATCGACACAAGACAATTTTGCATCGATACAAGAGAGTATGTATCGACTCATACTGAAGAAACTTTTAAAAACAGAAAATTGAATTTCGTATGAGTCGACTCCTACGTTAATTGAGTCGATACAAGCCATGTATGGGTCGACACATGAGTGTTTGGATCGACTCATACTGTTCAAAAACAGAAAATAACTTTTGGAAAATTGTTTCGGTCATATCTTTGCGATCGTAACTCTGATTTAGTTGTAGTTGGAACCGTGGGAAAGCTGGAAGTATGAATTATCCTATAAATTTTTTTTAAAAACCTAGTAAGTGAATCTTGTTGTATTAATATGACTTTCCGTATGAGGAATTCGTTGTTGTCGTGGTTGTTCGTCGTTGATGTTGTAAATACTTGATGGATGTTAATATCATGTGTTGTGATTGGCGTTGTATATTCATGATTATGCTGTTATCATGTGATGTTTGTTGGTGTTGACTATGTATGGAATGATGTTGTGATATCATATTCCGTTAATTGAATGTTGCATGCTTTTGATGTGCATGCATATGCATTCTGGTGTGGTTAATTCTCATTGTGTGGAATTGGACCTGCAGAGCCAATACCCGTACCCAGTGGTTTAGTGGTGGTGAGGCTGGATTCGTGTCCCATTGGTGTATGGGCGAATCGATGATTAACGCTATGTCCGAGGTGTAAATGGAACAAGGTGTGAATTTAGTTCGCGATTGGTACCACATGCATAGAGTCTGCATTGCATATGGATTATAACATGATAGGATGGTTTCCAGTGTTATAATCTTATTGTTGTTGTTATATGCACATTGAACTGTATGAATTGTATTTGTAGACTGAATCTGATTATGCTAATGAGGGTGAAATAATGTATTGAGCTGTTTTATTGTTTTTAGAAACGTATAATGCATTTTAATTGTTGATGAAATCTTACCCTTACTTTGATGATTTCAGATTGAAGTATTAGCCGCATAGGAGCTAGTGAGGATGACTTTGAGCTGTGCTATTTAGTTTATCTACGTGTCAGTGTCATGCTCTGATAGTTGTAACACTGGGGAAAATTTGGTTGAGAGTTTTATTTTATACTCTATTGTTCTTGAGTTATTTTTGGGAATAATTATGAATTGAATTTTATTCCGGTTTTGTTGATATTTTTCCGCTATGTAGAACATGTTATTGATTTTGATTAATTTAATAAAGTTCTTCAGTGAAGCAATACTAATGTTATGATATCTTCTATTTATTTGAATTGTAATGCCCTTTATTGCATGTTACTCTGATTTAATTATTAATATTCGCGGGGTATTTTAGAAGAGTGTTACATAGAAGTTGGGGTTCGAACTCATGGGCAGATAACTTTACCCGCCAATTTGTGAGACACTAAGGAATAAAGTGACAGATTTTATGACGTCATTCGTTACCTTGCTTTTGTAGCCTAAATTAAATGTATTTTGTGTCAGAGATGTAATGTATTTTTTGTAGTAGTGAGACGTTAACAAATATCTTCAAAAAAGGCAAGAAGAAAACATAAATATCATTAATGTCTGAATTGAATAAAATCACCATCCTCTCAAATTAAAAAATATTAAATTCCTAACCCTAATTCTACACAAACACAAATTTCCACCCGAATCCTATTTGGAATAATCCACAGAGCATTTTGTTGCGGCGGTATAGCGCCAAGCAAATAGTTTGGTATTATTTTTATCGGGTGATATATACCGGTTAGGTTATATCGTATTGTGTCCACAAAGATTGGTTATTGATTCTTCGTTCGACAATTCTATCGTTAATGAGTTTGGGATTAAATGAGTTGAAAATAAGACAAAAAGTAAATGAACAAAAAGTATAAAGGATAGACAGTTTGTCTGGAACGAATGCACACTACCCGTCACAGACTTAAATCTACCGTCCAATTATACTCAGCCTACGATACTCATTCGTGTCATCATATACCTCTCACAATTTAAGCTATTTCTAACCCAAATTGAGAATCCTCCTAAATCACCTCGATAGCCATGTCTGGCCTATCTCAACAACTAGAAGTCAATCGCGCCACTCGTAACGACTATCTCTAGCTCAAAACAACCAACACAGAGGCATTAAGATCAGATACTCTAAGTAAATGTCAGCTCTAAACCTATTTCTAACATTCAGAAACTAACAGATAATCATCCTAGGTAAGAATCTAAGCAGTCTATCTCTAGCAAAGCTCAAATCCCTAACACAGAGTAAAAACCTAAGACAATTACCAACACAGATTCATAAAGCAAACTTTATACAACGCCAAGGGAGAAAAATATACATGTGTTCAGAGTAAATATACATACATAACCAACAAATAGAGAAATACAAAGAGACGAGAAGAGATAAATCACTCATTTATACTGGTTTGTCAATGTCTATCGAAGAGCAGTCCACCTCCAATCATCCATGAGCAAGACCCTAGTGTTGTTTTCTAAGTTAATCTATCAAAAACTATAAAGTGATCGGGAGCAAGAATCCACCCCAAAAACCATAAACACAAAAATGAAATGAAATGAAACTATATACAAAATCTGTCTCACAACCACCACTCGGCGCTTCAATTGCACCTCCCGACGCTGGTCCCTTATTACTTGGCCCACGATACTCCATATAAGCATCTGGGCAAAATATCTTCACACCGCCCGGCGACCAAAATCACCGCCCGATGCTGCTTCTCTTCCTCGCCCAACGAGCTGCGGGTGAGGCAAAGTCAGGAGTTACTTGATTTTCTCAATGTTGCACCGCTCCCTTCACCGCCCGGCGAGCTTCCGACGCTCACATCATCATGTCATCGCCATCTCACATCCCGAAGGTGGACACCAGAAAAACAACTTTTGTTTCTTTCTCTGCACAACTTGGAATGGCTTCTTCTTTTGCCTTATTTCATTATTGACCAATAATGCATCTTGGAGATTTTATTCCTCTTGCTCCAATAATGAAATAAATACCTATAAAATATACACAAAACTAATCAATCAGTATAATATATACACAAAACGCAATAAAACATATTTACAACAAAAATTGGGGTTATTCAACAATATTCAAAGCAAAAAAATAGATAAGTGCCACAAAACATATGTACAAAATAACTATATTTTGGCACTTATTAGTGCATTAAGTATATATTTATCATGTAAGAGAACCTTTTGAAGTTGAATTAAGCGTTAATTTGGATTATCAATACTAAGAAAAACTAATAAGAACATTAAATTGACATTCAAATCAGATTAAACGGTTAGGTAGTAAAACAACCGGGCTGAACATCATCCGATAGAAATATCAATGAAGTCGTAATCGAACATTTTTTATCCCGCGAGAGGAAAGGAAAACATCGAGTAAATCTGAGGGGGAGAAATCATGGTCTTACGACCGAGAGATCGGGGTAAGGAAGTCTGTTACGCGACGGGAAGGTATTAGCACCCCACACGTCCGTAGTACTCTATGATATCCACTTCTATTTTCCATCAAATGGGTGTGTTATATCTATCTATCGCTTAATCTCCATAATACATATGAAAGAAAGACAATAAAGAAAACACAGGGAAAAGAAGGAAGTATTTACAAGGTTTTGCTCGATCGAGCCCCGTGACAAGATGCCTACGTATTCCCTCGTGCAATGGGAAAGTCATAGCGTCGTAGTTCGGATCACATGTTTTGGTGGGTTGCAATTGTTTTTATGGGAAATTTGATTCCTCATCCTCACAATTTCAACTCGTGCTTGGCGTTGCAGCTATAATATGTCTTATACTCACCCGCTTGCACACTTAGCAAATTGTTTGGACTTGAAAAGGAATGCCCTTTTTGAAAAGGTTTTAAACATAAAAAAGCCCCCGTAGGCGAAAAAGGTTTGAAGTGAGGTTGGTTGCTTTTACCTTGAAAAAAGAGTTTGAACCATTATTAAGTGTTTTGATTTTTGAAAGAAAAGAAAACAAGTTTTAGTTTTATTACATGCAAAGACACAAAAAGAACAAGAAAACATGTAAAGGGAGACTGACTAGTACTACCCTAATGTTATCATGCCAAGTTGGACCTAAGGTTGAGGATGTAAGAGAATCTCTACCTATGTTGACATGCAAAGGATGAAAATCCTAATGTATAGGCTCGAGAGCTATCCTAACTAAGCGGTCCTAAGGGAGAGTTATCCTAATATCCGTCTTGGTTGTAGAACCAAGGGATGCAAAGGGATGAAGCAAACAAGTGCTTTGGCAGAAACACACAAACAATGCAATGCACAGACAAATGATCACACATGCGTAGGAAAAGAAGAAAGTCTCATAGCCTGCGACAGTAACGAGTATACCGAAGTCAACCAGGAGCTGACCATTCGATTCTTGAGAAAGGTATCACCACATGATATGAATTATCAAGTGTGAAGAGAAAATGAGTGCAGGGATCAATAATAAATACGAACCCCAAGAGAAGGCGTGAAGAGTCAGAATAGGGAACTCTTGTCACTTTTATTATTGACTCGATAAAAGAAGCAACACGATTCGCGTGTGCTGAGCTGACACAAACTAGAACAGTGCAGGGGTCGATTGTGAACCCTTTCCGCGTGCCCATCATATCATCATCACATACAACACCTATAGATCTCATCAAAATGGGTCTTTGCTTGGTGGTGCCACTCTAGGTTGCCTAACCACTCATGACCTATGCAAGCACAAAAATAAACACACGACCGAAAATGTCTCCCTATGCACGAAAGGGGACTTTAAACAAACCAAACACAAGTAGCAAACATAATCTCCCTAAATAGGTCTTTAAATAAACCAGAGGGGTTCCTGAACATGCTCCAACTACGGAAGCCCCATCATGCATCTCTATTCCTACTTCTCATGGAAAAAGAAAGTGGTAAACCCTACTTCTCATGCTCTCTAAAAAAGCGGTAAAATAATGCGGTAAAAAGTATAGCAAATATCGAACGGATAACAATCCATAAGAAATAGCAAGCTAAGAAATACTCCGGAAAACTTCAAGTACTATTGCCAAGCAATAAAGAAAATCGGTGAGTAATGCACGGAGGCTTCAAAGCATGATTGGAATGTGCGTTCGTACACATCCTAGGAGAATAAACCTGCAAGAGATTACAATCTAGACAATACAAACAAGAGAATATGCGTTCGAACGCGAATAGGTATCAGAATGTGCGTTCGTACACATTCAAATCAAATAAACCTGCAAGAAAGGTGAAAACCCAACAAGCAGATAATAAGATGTGCGTTCGTACGCAAACAAGGAATTAGAATGTGCGTTCGTACACATTCGAAACAAGATAAACCTGCAAGAAATGTGAAAACCCAACAAACAGACAATAGGATGCCCGTTCGTACGCAAACAAGGTATTAGAATGTGCGTTCGTACACATTCACAATAATCAGATAACCCGCAAGAAAGGTGTAAATCCAAAAAAATAATAGGATGCACGTTCGTACGCAATTAAGGTATTAGAATGTGCGTTCATACACATTCAAAATAATTGGATAACCTGCAAGAAGGGTGTAAATCCAAGAAAACAGATAATAGGATGCACACGCATATGTGCAAACAAGCAATAGAATGTGCGTTCGTACATATTCAAAACAATTAAACCTGCAAGAAAGGTGAAAACCAAACAAGAAGACAATAGGGTGCGCGTTCGTATGCAAACAAGCAAAAGAATATGCATTCGCACACATTCAAACCAAATAAACCTACAAGAAAGGTGAAAACCAAACAAGCATACAATAGGATGCACGTTCATACGCAAACAAGCATTAGAATATGAGTTCGTACACATTCGAATCAAATGAACCTGCAAAAAAGGTGAAAACCAAACAAGCAGAGAATATGATGCATGTTCGTACGCAAATAAGCATGAGAATGTGTGTTTGTACACATTCAAAACAATTGGATAACCTGCAAGAAAGATGTAAATCCAAACAAACAGACAATAGAATGGACACGCATGTGTGCAAGCACAAGATAAGGATGCTACAAATCTAAATCTCAAGTATAAATGCTAAATGTACCTCACGCACAAAATAAAGTGTCAGAATTAACAAAGAAAGTGCTAGAAATAAAGCACCGAATGCAAAACCGATTGTACATATGGTAATAAACTAGTATAAGCATGTAAGAAGTGAAATAAAATCACAAAAGTCGGCTTGGGAAAGCATTTTTCCGAAATCGGAGCAAAAAATCCAACTTCTCGGAATCGATTCAAAATCGCATGGTTGCTTGCAAAAGCGTCAACGAATTCAAAATTATGATCGATTTTAATTAATTCCGAGTGAAAGTGGCGTTTTTCGGACCTTAAAGTAACGGGGAAGCAACTCTGTTTAGGCACGTTGCACTTGAAATTTGGTTCCAAAACCATCAGAAACGGTTTTAGAACGTGCTAAAATGTTAGGAACAACTATCGTTACATTGAACCTTTGAGGAAAAGTGAGTTCCGATGCACAAAAATGCTTAAAAAAGCTCACGGAACAACAAAATTCATGTACCGAATTAAGTTCCAATTCACTTTTGTTTTAGTTTTGAAATAGGAAGTGAAATGGAATTTAATTCATGTACATGTATTCAACAACTCAAAACAAAATAAAATGGCAGGTATAAACAAAATTCAAAGTTGTTTGAATGAAAATGAATGCAAAAATGTGCATGAAAATGCATGTTCATTTACATTGTTTATGATGTTTCCATGTATGGAATGCCAATGAATGACATACACAATGTAATCAATGCATGCTCAATGTATCCTACATCTAAAAATGATGCAAAATATGGATTAATGTCAAGGAAAATCAAAGATTCAATGTGTCGTGATGTCTTGATTTCATACAAATGTGAATGCAACATTAACATGTGAAAAGTGTGTGAAAATGTGGATTCGACACACTTTAATGTCATTAAAATCAAGCTTCGACACCTAAACTCAATTCAATTATTCAACATGTTTGTAGATCAATGCATGAGCATGCAAAATATGATCTAAATGCACCTAAATGTATTACGTACAATGCAAATGCCTCCTACAAGTCAAAATGCACATAAATCTACATTTCGACGCAATTTCGTTTGCAAAACAAGTCTTAATTCATATGAATTCAACGCAAATCCTCAACCTAAATGCTATCTAATGCATGAGCATGTGATAGGTGATGCAAAGGTTCAATTAAAGTCACCTAAATGCAAAGAAAAAGAATTGCACAAGTGTATGTGTGTTCTATGTGCAATTTTCCTTCACACCGACACAATAACATTCACAAATCGGATTCAAATCAAAGAATTCCCAAACAAAAGTTCAAGAATCAGAATCAACACATATAATTCAATCAATTCCGATAGTCAATTTCAATAAAAGTCAAAATCGTAAAATAAATTAGAATAAGCACTTAATTGAATAAGTTACTTACTTGTTCTTGAAGTTTGACTTGAATTGTTGAAGAAAATACCAAAATCAAGCTCCAATTGATGAATAATTAGAGAATAATCCTTGAATCGATGAAAATTGGAAGAGGAAAACCTTGATTTGATGAGAATTGAAGAAAATTGAAGGAGAAGACCATCCTTTTGACCAAACCGAGCTAGAGAGAGGAAATAGGAGGACACCCGGCCGATTGAAGGAGGCGTAAGGGAGGGCTGCCCCGCCGGTAGCCTTGGCCAGAAGAGGGAAAACTGGCGCAGAGGAACAGTTGGAGCCAGATAGAACCGCAACGGATCGGTCGCGTGAGAAGAGGCGTCTAATCAGACAGCCGGCATCGGGCGAGGAAGGGGGAGTGGCCGGCTGAAGGAGGCCGGAATTGTGGGGGTCTGGCCGAAGGAGGAGGCCGATGCAATGGTGGCAGGGAGGAGTAAGGGCAAGCTCCGATTGGGGTTTGACCTTGACTTGGAGGGAAAGCTTCAAATTCCTCTTGATTTTTCTTTTGTGAATTGAGAGAGAATTAAGAGAAGAAAAGTGAGATTGGAGAGTAAAATTTAGCAAATGATTGCGTGTGTTCATTTTGTGAAGGGGAAAATATATTTATAGTGTGAAAAATTGGGCCTTGGAGTGCCTTGGAATCACAATTAAGCCCAAATCGCGATTATCCGAATTATTTTCGTACACAGTCCAAAACAGCCAAATCCGTGCGGAATTTGAAGTCGGACTCTAAACAAAACATGTTCGGAACGCGAAATTGCTTAAGAGAGTCAAAATTTAGAATCAATCAGACTAAAGGTCCAGGAGATATGAATTTTTGAAGTTTCAGCACACTTTTTGGGCGTTTGAAACGTGCAGAATTGCGCTATTCGAAGAAATTGCCTCGAACGAGGGTCTTATGATCAAAATCTGAATTTGGAGTCTCTGTAACAAATGAAGCCAATGGAATTTGGGAACTTGTGGCACTAGTCCCACCTTATTTTGATAAAAATAGAGTGAGATATGATTTTTCGAACTTCGCATATAAGTTGAAAACGCTCGATTCGTCTCAAAATCAATTCCAAAGAATAAAAAACTGCTCTTAAATGGTAAGGAATTGGCTTTGGACTTATAACCAAAAGTCGGAGAGGACTTAGATACGAAATTTTAGACACAGATCCCGCTCAGTTTTGATATTACAGCTAGGAGTTATGAAACTTTTAGCAAACCGAGAACACGGTTCAACACTGAAATTCAGTTTATCCTACTTGAAAGATCAATTTCTTTGGGGACTTTCTTCACACAATTTGCTTCCGATTTGTGAACGAAAGTTGTAGATAATATTGAGAGGAATCACCAGTCGAAAATCATCAGAAAATACCCGACGAGCTAAGATTTATGCCTTCCGGAGCGCCCGAAACGCACCAAAACCCCAAAATTCACTTTATTAAGAAATGAATTGTTAAAGTCTTTTTCTTGATGAAATTGTCTCCGATCTGAACAGATGAACTGGAGAACCTATTGAAATGGCCCAGATGCCTATAGAACCAAACCAAAATGACCTTCTGACCAGAAAATCATGCCTCAATCATATGAGCCGAAAAATATCAATTTTTGGCTTGAAAAAAACCAGTGACCTAGTACCTAAGGACATTGTTTTAAAAACCAGACCGGATATCAAACCAATAAAGGTACTAGGTCACTGGTCGAACCGCATGACTAAATCAGATAACTCTATTGAATAGACCAGTCATTATAACAAAACTATATAAATATAAAATTTGTTGAACCAGATGATTCAATCTCAACAAAATATAACTAGAACTTAAATTTTTTGAAAATATCATATCATAAATAAATTCACAATTTGATAATTTAAATTCAAAATTTAAACATATGTATCATATATAACAAAATAGTACAAAATTACAAAGTCTAATTGCATCACAATAATACAATTGAATAGTTTATAACAAAATAACTTCATTGTCTACTAAGTTTAGTTTCAAGGAGTAAAGATTATTTCAATGTTGAGATATCCTTCTTCAATATCAAAAGTATCTGCAACAAAATCAATCGCATTTGCAACATCTTCTCCGTCAAAAATATCATTAATTTATTTTATTTTTTATTTAAATTTTAATAAAATAATCAAAATAACATTGTTTTGATTTTTAAAAAATTTTAAAAAGTTGAGTCAAAAAATTAAAAATATTGATTTTGGAAAACTGTCGATTTTTACAGTTTTTTCAATTTTCATCGATTGTTACTAGTTCATGTCGGTTCAACAACATATTCGATCCAACAATTAATTCAAAACGATTACCTAATCGATTTCCCGTTCAACTAATCCGACCGACTGATTCAGTTTGATTTTTAAAACACTGCTAAGAGTATTAACCGCGTCTTGAAAAACTTGAAAAAAAGTAAGCTATAATAAAATCAAGAGTTCTCTTATACTACCATTTAACCTTAATTGATTCTTTTACGTGTATTTTAATTTTTTATATTTCTTATAACAAGGCGATGATATATAGGATAGTACAACATATTGTAGAAAGTACTAACAACATGGACTTGAACATAGAATTTAAATATGTTTCGCTAAAATATACATGTCTCAATTAAATATAATGTCATTCATATAAATTTAATCAATAAAAAACAGGTTGGAAATAGTGTGTCTGAGAATGTATAGTAGTGAGTCTGAAAATAGGTTGAAAAAAATATCGATTAATTTTTTTACTAATACAAAACAACATATATAGTATAATAAAAAATAATATATTTTGATTTCTATTAAAAAATAATAATATATTTTGAGTCCTATAAAATTTTTATTCATACAATTTTAATTAATTTTAATCTATATTATTTTCTAAAATTTTAAAAACTGTTTAATTAAATTTAAATTTTTGAATAATTTTTTTATATGTGTTTAGAATATTATAAAAGGTTTTTTTATCGAAATTTAAATTTTCTTAAAATAAGATAAATTAAATATAATTTTTTTAAATTTTAAAAAATATTAATGAAAGTAATGAAAATCTTGATTAGAAATTAAATTATAAATTTTTTTATTAACTTTTTATAACATTGTAAACATATCTGCAACACAATCATTCAAAAATAAACACCAATTTAATTGTATAAATTAAAAGTACATGTATAATAATTTTATAAAAATTAAACCAAAACTAAAATTTAATTATTTATAAGAACCAAAAATATATTTAATTCATATATGAATTCATATGTTATTTTTCGGTTTTATTATATTTATTAGAAAAGAAAAGTTAGCAGAAAGATGCGAAACAAACATAAACGATATACAAAGCAAATATAGAACTTGGTACTCATGGATTGTTAGCACTTTGGTAAAAGGCTAAAAGCAAGCATTGCAAGTGGCCACAGACCAAAGTCTCCTCCATTCATTCTCAAAAGGGCTTAGACCACTCACTCACTCCTAGACATAATTAAGCTCCCTTTCAAGAAAAACGGGTTGGTTCTTGATATGAGGAAATGTGTTCATATATATATTCATTGCCAGATTAAGAAAATTCTTTCATCAAGTCTTTTGGAATATGATTTAAATAAATCTCACAAAGCATGTTATGTGTGACTCTTAATCCTTGTATTGTACTTTATGATTTATTTTTTCTTTTGTTATATGGAGAGGTCTTCACTGCTGTCTCTAATGCGTTTGTATATATAAAGTTGTTTTTTTTAGTAAGTAATATGTGCAAAAGTTGCCACTTTATATATAGTATGCAATTGTTGAACAACTACACAACCTAAACGACAAGTATCGTAATTAATTAACACATGGAATCTTCTCTAATTTTTGTCTTTGAATAAAGCATTATGTTATAAGATAATTGAAATGCTTTCATTTCTCACTAATTTGAATAGAATATATATATTTTACATTAATGTATACTTTTAGTCAACTATTTAATTATGATTATTTCAGAAATTACATTTAATCTCCGTTGAAAATAAGATATTAGTTCGATTTTATATGCGAGATAACGAATGACGTCATATAAACTATATCACACTATCTTTTGGTTGGTACGACATCGACGTGATAAGTGTAATAATTATGATTTAGATCCTCAGTGATACTTTTTTGAAATTTTTAAATGGCCAAAACATCTTTCCTTCCGATTTTAACTATTAATCAGCGGGTAAAACACAATTGAGTTTATTATATCTAATGTAGATTGTTTATTTCACCAAACCCTAATGAACATATAACTTTTCAAATTAGTTTACAAAATATTCATATAAAAATTATGTTGTATTTGAAAAATATGTTACACTTATTAATTTTTTTAGAGCACTTTGCTATTATTCATCTATGCCCTCTTGACATGTTCGGCGGAACAAGATGAGAGCTGCATAGAGAATCACAAAAAAGGTAATTTCAAACTCAATAACAACAACTAAACAACAACATATAACTTTCAAAATATTACTAGGTGGAACAATTAAACAACAACAATAATAACAACAACATCAACAACTCAAAAACAATAATAAATAACAACAACAACATTAACATTCAATCTCAATCTAAACAACAACTAAAAAAACAATCTCTCAACAAAATTACATCACCATCAACAATAAACATATAACATACTTATACCAACAAAAACAACAACATGTAACATTCAGTCTCATATTAAACAACAACAAGATTAAATCTTAAGTTTGGGGTCTTAACAAACAACAATGAAAACAAAAGCAACAACAACAATAGCAACAATGAAGAGTACAATAATGTAACATGAGTAGTGATGTTTGACGTACCCGATATGTGAAGAATAAATGAAATAAATGATTTTGTGTTTCATTAACAAAAGTATCAAACAAGACCCCTAAACATATGTCATCATTATGGGAGATGATATGTGTTTAGGGCTCTCACTAGTTATGATTCTCCGTTAGGATTTTGTGTATTTTATTTTAGTACGTTATTTTCGGCAAGTAACAATGAAAGCTACATTCTAGGTTATATATAATAAGAGTAAAATCTTTCACACCGATTGGGAAACATAACTAAGGTAAAAATTGGCTTATTTTGGATTAAGAATAAAATATGAAGGAATATGCCACTTTTAATGAAATAAAAACACAAACTACAATTATTAGATTTGAAACATGTACCCTAAATTATTTTACCCCTCAGTTATCTATGACAACTAATTGAATATATTGTATTCTTTAGAAATAAAAAAATATAGCGCGTCTAGAATTATACCTCGATTTTTTGTTAGGTGAAGTGAAATCATTGTCATAAAATGTATTATTTGTAGTAGTAGTAGATACAACATAATTACAAGAAACTAATTATAAAAATATACAACAAAATATTTATTCTATCACACCCTTGCAGTCGAAGTGGGAGGTTCACAGTCGTTTAAACTGGTCTAAAAAATCACAAAGATAATGCGAGGAATTCCTTTGGTGAAGATGTCTCCTATCTCGTATCTGGAGGGAACATGAAGGATGCTTGCCTTACCATTAGTTACCTTTTCCCGAACCAAATGAATGTCCATCTCAATATGCTTGGTACGTTGATGTTGCAGAATATTATCATATAGAACTACTAGAAAATTTTCTTTTAGTGACCGAATTAAAGACCAAAAAAAGCTTAAAAGTCGGTCACTGAACCGTTTAGTGCCTGATTTAGCAACCATCGCTTTTCAGTTAAAAAGTGCTAGTCGTTAAGCTTTTGCGACAAATTTAGTGACCAAAATTTAGTGACCGATTTTGTGTTTTTTTTGTAAATAGGAATGTGGTTCCTAATGTTGGAAACAATAAGAGCCAAAAGAAAATCCATTTCGAAAATAGACAATGAGGAGACAGGGGTTTTGGATATGCCAAAATTTATGTTTGATGGAGGGAATTTGTCTGATGTTAGCGCCACTGTCACTTTTGTCAAACTCCAACATCACATGCATGGGTAAAAAGAACGAACAAATGATAGAGTGATGGTTACAGATGTGGTGGTGCATAAAAGAGGGTCGCACGGGGGTATTTCTGATGATGTAGAGAGAATGGCAGTGCGACAATGGTTGGTTGCGGCATGGATAGAATAGAGGCGTATATGTGGTTTAGGTTTGTAGGTTTGATAGAGAAAGGGATTGATTATGGTGGTTGGTTTGTAAAAGCTTGTGGCCAAAGTCTTTGGTGATTAAAAAATATATATTTTTTCTAATAAGTCAACTTTGATCAAATATATATTTTTATTGACATGGTGTTGGTGGTTAATGAGATTTTTGACTTATGTAGGAAATATAAAAAGGATTTTCTTATCTTTAAAGTAGATTTTGAAAGAAAAAAAATATGATTATGTTAATCGGAGCTTCCTTGACTACATGCTTGTGAGATATATTTTTGTGATAAGTGGGATGTTTGGATGCATGCATATGTTTTCTATAGGAACCTAGTGGTCTTGGTTAATGGTTTCCTCACTCAAGAGGTCAATATCCAAAGAGGCCACGAGTAAAGAGATATGTTGGGTGTATTTTTCTTTTTCCTAGTTGTTGAGGCTTTGCGTTGTTATTTTGAGATGGTTGTAGAGCTTGGTCTGTTACATGGCTTTAAGGTGGATGATACTCTGAGCTTCTGCGAGGCATTATATCATAATCTATGGGTTATTAAACCTATTATTACGATGAATTAATCAAAGGGTAGCTTGATTTTGGTTAACGTAGTGCCATACATTTTGGTAATGTTAAAAACTTCCTGCACTTTAAACATGAATTTTTTTCGTTCAACTATCTCAGCCTTCTGATCAGCATCAATCCTCATAAAAATTCAGCTTGGAAATTATTTCTTATGAGTATTTCTAAAAGGTTGGCTTCTTGGAGTATTTCTTATGAGTATTTTCTATTTAGAGTTGTTAAAGACATATTTTCTTGGTTTCATGGTTGTGGTTTTATGTTCTATATATCTCTGCTAGATACAAGTCTAATATGGATTTGCCTTTCTTTAGAGATATAATCGATAGATTTAGATCGACTGGTGTATGGTGAATGGCGATTCTTTTTCTTGGTAGTGATCCACTTTATGTTCTTATTGGTTTTTTTAAGGACAATCTTAAAAGGGGCTAATAATCTAAGCTACTATTTTTGGGAAGATCCTTGGTGTAGGCATATTCCTTTGCTTGGGAAAGTTGTTAATTTTGGGCACTTGGAGAATAGGGTCAGGCTTTTGGCAAGTTGAGCTTTTGGGTAGCATGACCTCAGACTTTGAGGGTATCATATGTCTTAATAGATGCCGAGACATTGATCTTTGAACAAATACATAATGACAAGGTATAAGAATATAACAATGCATAAAGTAAAGAACACACAAAATTGTTAATCCAGTTCGGTGTACAACAACACCTATGTTTGGGGGCTAGCAAGCTAGGGATGAAATCAACTAGATATAATCAATTAGTAGACCCTTCAGGATGATTCTTCATCTTTATCATCCCATTCTTCCCCGGGTTTCACAACATCAGTAGCCTTCCCATCAATACCTACAACCATGGGTGGATCTCACCCTTTAACTACATCCTTCCAGGCCTTATTGTCCACGAATTTAATAAAGGTTATTATACGTATTTTTCAGTAGTCGTAATTATTACCATAAAGAACAGGAGGTCTATTTAAAAATCCTTCTTCCTTGTCCATCATAACAGAAAGTATCTTCTCTGAATCACACCTAGAGACAAAGCATAATGCCTTCTCTGATACCAATTGAAATTCTAATATTTCGATCATAGATGTCCTAAAAGATGTCGAGACACCTTTGTCTGAACAAACACACAATGCATAATATAAACGATTTTTACAGTGCAGAAAAGTAAAGAACACGCATGATTGTTAACCCTGTTTGGTGACAATAACACTTACTCTAGGGGCTACCAAGCCAGGTATCAAGTTAACTAAAATAATATAAATTCGAAGCTAAACTCCCCTGTTTAAAACTTATCACTTAATCACTACCCTTGTTTAACTTCTATCTAAGACTCACCTAGGTGTGAGACCCTTCTCAAATCCCCTCCAATCAAAATCAGTGATCAAATCAATTCTAAACACTTAGAAAATCATAGAAGTTAACACTTTAATGACACACAATCATTCACTGCTTAAAAGCTTTAGAATGATTGGCAGAATTTACAACATAAAAGATAGTCCTACTATTTTATCAACATGATAATCGAGAGACTCACAATTAAGCACACAAACCCTAATAAACACACGGTAAGTTCTACATGATACTAGGGAATAAGATTTATAGTTATAATATTCAATAAATGGATTTGGGCTTCACATCATCAATTAGATATCACATAGGCGCTGCCGAATCATCTTCAGAGTTATTGGACATCAATCATTAATTTCCTCAATTTTATCTATAATTAGAAACTAACAAATCTCCATAAAAATAGCTTGAATATTTTTCAATCTTCAATATGTGTGCCACATAGGATTGCATAATATTCACAAAATATTATGCGCCTGAAATAAACTACCATATCCAATAATCCAGTTATACAGAACACAGTGTCGGATGAACCTGCATAGGACATCACATTTGACATGTTGCAATCAGATTGATATAACATATTTATTCAACATGTATAAGCTAAGTTAGTTTTACCAAATATAATGTCAATACAAAAAATAGAGAATTAACAATAAAGTTTCTGACAACTATGAGAAGATCAATTATCAACACATTTTCACACTGAAAAAGGCAGACTCTTCTTCATTTAAAAACCAAACCTAAGAATCACTCTCTCATATACCAACCCCCTCCCCCCCCATAGGACACTCATCCTTCTTGGATATAGAAAAAGTCCTAGGGAACCTAGACCTAAAGAGAATGTCTCGCACCCAAGTATCACTCTATAACATAGTGAGGATACCAGATCTAACTTTCTTAACAACACAATCAAGAAACCACTCTGATGGTTTCTCCCATTTACCACCTAGGATAAATACCCCTCTCCACTAAGAAGACACAAAGCGAAGACTTTCAATTATACCTCCCAAGAAAGAATAAGTTGGAATAACTCCATATTTAACATAGAGGATATCCCTCCAGGTACCTAATTCTCTTGAAATAAATTGTCTTTTCTACTTACCCAACAAGGCAAGATTAACCAGACAGAGTTACAAACACCTAAGCCCTCAAACCTCTTGTCCTTAAAAATATCAGACAACCTAACCCAATAAATCTTAGAAGACCCTATAACATCACCCCACAAAATTCTTCTTTAAATTTTTACAATATTCTTCCAAATTTTAACATTCATCTTTAAAAAAGATAAAAAAATAATATAGGAATAATAATAAGAACAAAATTGAGAAGAATAACATGTTGTCCTAGGGACACATACATATGTCTCCAAGAGTAAAACCACCTAATGATCAGGTTAACTAAAGGTTCCCAAGTAGAAGACAAATGAGGATTCCCCCCACCAGGAGTCCCAGATACTTGAACCAAAAGAATATTTGTGACAGTCAAGAAAATCACAAGCTAAGTTAAAGAAAGTAGGATCAAAATTCACCCCAGTGAGATTACTCATGGAAAATTCACTTGGAGGCCTGAGACTAGCTCAAAGACTCATAGAATAGGATTGATGGATCATAGGTTCTCATAGTAGGCATGCCATAATGATCGTGTCATTTGCATACTGAAGATGAAATAACACCAAGTCTGAGGATCTCACACAAAGACTTGGGAATATTTGATGGTCCAAAGTCCTAGAGAACAACCCATTAAGGATTTCAACTACCAAGAGAAAAAAGAAAGGACCCATAGGATCACATTTCTTCAAACCCATTTGGATACTAATTAATTGGGTCGAAAAACCATTGACAAAGACCGTAAGATTACTAGAAAAACACACACACTTATTCAAATTCTTCGCTTATCATTAAAACAAAATCTAGAAATCATATAATCTAGAAAGGACCAACTAACTGAGACATGAGCTTTTTCAAAATCAACTTTAAAAATGAAGTAATATTTTTTACTCTTCTTAGCTATGTTCATCAATTCATTCACATCTACAATCCTATATAATACAAGTCTGCTCCTAAGGAATGTTGTCTTGTTTAAAGAAATAAGCTTATCCATAACATCTATTAGCTTTCACACTTTACATAGGAGTTTATAAAGTGATCCTACCAAGGAAGTAGGTCAAAAGTCTCCCATCTGAAAAGGAGAATCGACCTTAGGAATTGAGGTTACAAAAAAAGAGGAAAATCATGGGGAAGAGAAACAAACTGATTGAAGTGCTCGAATATAGTCTCAAAGTCATATCTAAAAAGGGGAAAAATCTCCTAAACAAAAAGAAATTAAACTCATCTAATCCAGGATTCTCATTCCCATCACACAAAACTACAATACAATCAATCTCAACTAGGAGAAAAATGAAGGTAAGGTTAGCACAATCCTTCTACAAAAGAGGTGAGAGAAGAACCCCATCCAACTTAGGTCGGTCAAGGAGAAGTTCTCTAAAATTATTAGAAAAATAATTAATTATTTGCTGACGAATTTTAGACACCCTTTCCACCAAAATATCACCTTCCTTAAGAACTAAAATTGCATTTCTCAAAAACGTGTTCTTGATGCAAGCATGAATGTAACTAGTATTTGCATCCTCCTCTTTATGTTGAGCCAACATTGTAGAGTAGTTTTAAAATTGAAAAATGATATTCTCACACTCATATGATATACTACAATGTATTTCATTGTTCACCAATACAATGGATACTGAAATATTATAATAATAAAATAATTTTTATAAAAAATATATTTAAAAAATTGTTTTTTTTTTTGGATTGAAGGTCCTAATATAAAATTGTTTGATTAACTAACTTAATAACTTCATTAACCAACATTTTATATTTTATTAATCAACTTTATTTTATTGTTAAAAATTATTTTTAATATTTTGGTGTTTATTATCCAGCTGTATCATTTCATTTACTAACTTTATACATATCATTAACCAATTTTATTTTATTATTAAAAATTATTTTTAATATCTGACTGTTTATTAATCAATTTTATCATTTTATTAATCAACTTTATTTTACTATTAAAAATCAAGGTTCATTGCAATATTCACAAGTAGAATTCGCCAACATTGTTCACGTGATTGTCATTCTTCACGATCACTACTGTTCACTGTTCATATCTTATTCACTGTTTTTATGAATACTAAATATGATATGTACTATATGATATTGGTGTAAATATAGCATTGTTTAAAATTATATACTATACTTTCAAAAGTAATAGTTTGTGATTTTTTTGTCATTATGAATAAAATGGTGACATGATTGTGTTATCTACTCAATATAAGATATAGGTGTTCAAAATCAAACCGGTCCAATAGAAAACCGCTAACTAAATTATATCAAATTGAAGTCGCAAAAATTTAATTTGGTTCGGATGTGTTTGGGTCATTTATTAATAAAACGGTGTTGTTCGATTCGGTTTGCGGTTTGTATTATAAAAACCGAACCAAATCGCATTATGTTACAATCCAAACTTCACTTAACGCACATTCAACCCAAACTCAAAACTATTATGTCCTAGTCTTACGAATCACGATCACAAAGAATTTTCTCTTCCTCACACTTAAGGTTTCGGTTCAAGTCTTCTCAAAACACTCCTAGCGGTATCACTTCTTCTTCTTCTCATCTTTTTTTCCATGTACATCTTGTCTCTTCTTCACTAGTGTCACATCTCTTATGTTCTTTCTTTTTCATCTTTTTTATTTTTTTTCTTTCTATTGTTCTTTCTTTCAATTACATTTTTAATGCATATCTTCTTCTCCAATCAGTCATCTCTTCGGCTCTTTCTTTTTTATCATCTTCTCTAATCTTTCATCTTCTATGTTTTTTCTGTTTCATTTTAATGTTTTTGATATTGTTTTATTCTATTATTTTTTATTTTTTATTCCATTTTCGCTAATCTTATTTTTGTATAATAAATAAATATTTTGTCCAAATATGATGAATTTTGTTATTATTTGATAACGCACAAATGATTAAATACAAATGTACGTTGTCTTCCATATGTGTATGTATGATTCAATAATAATTTTTATAAAAATCGAACCAATTCAATTTGATTTGGCTCAATTTTATTTTTAAAGGTCAATCGAACCAAAATTATAAATTATAAGATACATCATTTTTTCTCTTATTTTTATCGGGTTGGTATCTATTAAGTTACTATCTCATTCCTAAAAATAAAGATGACTGTCTTATTATCATGAGAAGTTTTTGAAGTATATCGGTCCACACAAAATCACTTATTAATGTGGTCCATATAAGAATTTGTCCTTAAAAATACTAGTGTTAAATGTGTATTCATAAACTTGCAAATTCATGCCTACTCTAGATCAGTCACATTTAAACTACTACAAATATAAATTTTATTAGTGTTTATTCATATCGAGTGATCCCATCATCCTTCAAGTCTCACAACACAAAATATAAGTGTTGAAAATAAGTGTTTAAAATTGAAATATAGATTGGAATCTAGATATTCTGAATAAGTGACAGTGTGACAGTCACACAACACAAAATCCAAACCGTATTGATAATGATAATAATAGTGTCCTTGTGTTGGTGGCAGAGACACTATTTGAATATTTTTGTAATGTGAGAAGTAGACAGAGGCAATAATAGCTTGATTTTGTTTGTGCAGTTCCTAACATGGCCCCTCAAGTTCCAACCAAAACCCTTGTTGTTGAGTATATAGATACATATACATACATTACATTCAATTCGATTCTCTACATGCACACTACCAATTATTCTTATCATTCACTTTTACTCATCACTATATAGATACCTTCTCTCTATTTGCGTGTCTCTTTGTCTCTCTCTGTTTGTCTTCAATCTCATTCTTTTCGTACATAAAGACCATTACTAACAATGTACAGTCCTAGCAAACGTGCATCTTTCTGTTTCTACTATCACTTTCATTATTACTACTCGTCCTCCACTGGTCCTAGCTTCTCATTTCTAGCTACTAAGCTTAAATTCTTCAATATACATTTTTATTTTAGATCTATTGCTTTCTTATAGAGACATTTGTCAGTCATGCAGGTATGTTGGCGTGTGGTCCTAATAAAAGTAAGGGAGAAATCATATTTACCACGTACATGTAAATATATACTATAACCCTAAGGATTGCATGAGTAATTGATTTAACATGTGTTTTTTACTGCACGAAAGAAAATTGATCTTGAGTAAATTGATTATGTAAAGTTAGTTTTACTTAAAAATAATTGATCTTGAGTAAATTGATTATGTAAAGTTAGTTTTAGTTAAAAATATGTTGAAAGTAATTATTTTGTCTAGGAATTTAGAATTGGATGACGAATCAACGATCTTGTGCGAGGTGAACCTGCAAGAATAGTATTTCAATGTCTAAATCAATTTAAGATTTGAGATAAGTGTAGTGAAAAGTGAAGATCAATCAAATAATGTATTTTATTTTTCGTGTGAGCTGACTTATATATCTTGGGTCAAGTGGAATGAATTTGAGAGGATTATATATCTTGGGTCAAGTGGAATGTGAACCTTTGGCCGACGTAGAACAATTGTCTCAAGGACTTTGTCGATCGTTGAGGAAGTCGGAGAAGCCTTAAATGATTTTGGTCGGCTTCTATGATGGTATCTGGTGAGTATTAGAACTTAAGCGTCTTGAATCATTTGAAAAAGTACTGGGAGACAGAAGCATCAAATGCTTTCTTATCCAGCAAAGTGTCTTTCTATTTTCTCCTAGCACGTCATCCTAGGTATTCGGGTCATGGCAATTCCCTACTTAGGATACTTAAGTATCTCTGGCTCTTCGAGCTGTTTGATGGGACCATGTATTCTCAGTTCTTGGATTTGTACCTTATCTACGATTTGGATCGTTGATTTTCAACTACGTTTTTTATAAAACTAAATTTTGCCTTCAGAGTTATTTTCAGTCACCTGCTAGTTTTCGAATATGTCTTATCTTTGGGCCTTTGCAAACTAATTTCTTGTTCCAAATTTAAATCTCCTGATGTGCTTCTCTCCCCTTTACAAGTATATTGTCGCCTTATCATTTGTGAAAACGGGTTTGCTCTGTTTGATACTACAACGCCAACCCTTTTTCTCCAGAGCTCTAATGTTGCTAACCCATTTAATTTGCTTATACTACAAATACCATAGTTTATTATTATGATGGAGGCGACACTCGTAAAAGACTATTCCTGATTAGCCCTAAAATATTTGGAAATGCACTTTCGCTATTGTTCGCGGTAAAAAGTGACGAACGAGAGAATCGAATCAGAATTCAAATCTCCGGCTTAAAATGATTTACTCTTTTTGATTTTTTTAAAAAGATGTCGCGAGCACCAAGCTTTATTGTTTTCAAACAAGAAAGAAAATGGAAAAGGGGAAAGCTGAAATACCCTAATAAGATATAAGATGCAACTAGCGTGAACTAGACGCAACGCATTGGGGAGAGACCAGGGTAAGAGGGTTGGTTATATAAAGGGAAGGTATTAGCACCCTATATATCTATAGTTTTCTATAGGAACTTTTTTATGCATTTTTGTGTGTTTTATTTGCTATCCTATTTTAGGAAAGTTTCTCCTTTGGGATTTAAGAAGGGTAGGTTAGGCAGGAACCTAAGTTTGTTTATTATTATTATTATTATTATTATTATTATTATTATTATTATTATTATTATTATTATTATTATTATTATTATTATGCTCGCAAGGATCATTGGGATCCTCTGCATGCATATCCCCTAGTGGGAATTAGAGCATCTGTAGCTCGGATCTAAGGAAACTAAAGTTTGTTTGGTTTTGAGGGAGAAAGAAGTATGCTCGCCAAGGGTGAGACCTTGTGCCTACGTATTCTCAAAAGGAGGTTGAGAAAGTCAGAGCAATCGTAGTTCCCACTTATGTGCTAGTGGAAGCAAATATTAAGAGACAACGACAATTGTCATCTTAATGAAAAATATCTAATCTATTTCATCACATACATTTTTGAAAATTTGATTGATTAAATCTTTCATTGTAAGCATTGGGTGTTTTGCTTGAGTGTACAAGCGTTGCCACTTACAGTTAAGAAAGATGTTTTGATTTGAAAAAAAATTTGATTTGTATGTGATGTTATAGATGAGATACTTCTTCCATATAGATGATTCACGTCTTATCTCTAAGGAGAAATGTTTTATTATTGATTAGGGGGATGCTTTTAAGAAGCCTGTGGGTCCTTGTATTGTAAGCCCAAGAAGAGGCTATCTGAGGGACATCGAGGGTCCTTGTATTGTGATCCCAAGAGGAGGCTTTCTGAGGGACATCGAGGGTCCTTGTACGAAGCCCAAGAGAAGGCTATATTGTATGGCTGGCTTGGCTTTTAGAGGGATTTCACCGAGAAACCATACTCTTAGGGTTCTATCCTAGCGAAGGTGATTCTTTGTATTGGAAGCCCAATAGGAGGCTGTTAGAGATTTCCAAGTCTCTTTCTTGTATAATGTCCAAGAGAAGGCTAAATTCAACGAGAGAGTTCTTTTGTATGAATTCCAAGGGGAGGCTAACTCAACAGGGGAGTTCTTTTGTACGAAGCCCAAGAGAGGCTAACTCAACAAGTGAGTTCTTTTGTACGAATCCCAAGAGGAGGCTATGGGGAACCTAGTTGATATAATAGTTGTAATGACATAAATAAACATGAACAAGTATATGTTTATATATATATATATATATATGACAAAGTGTGTGTGTGTGTGTGTGTGTGTGCGTATTCATAAGAGTTTATGAAGGAAATATATAAACAAGTGGATAAGTTAGTGTACTTGGATATATACAAGGGAGTGAGACTTACACCTTAAGGGAGACCCACTAGAATAAGAGCAGTTTCACCAAGAATAATGCTCCTCTTAATACCAGTGGAATTGGTGTACAAACAAGTGGATAAAAACTAGTGAACGATAGTAGTTATACTTGAATATTTGCAAAAAAAGTTGAATATGTACACATAGGGTGGATATGTACAAGGAAACTAAATATGTACATAGGAGGGTTGAGACTTACACCATAAGGGAGACCCATCGTTAATTTGATTGAGTTCGAAAGATTTTCGAGGAAAAAACCCTAGTTTGATTTGTATTTTCAAATATTAAATCGAATCAATCATGGAAAAGAGGTGTGTAAGTTAATTAAAATATTTTTTAAATTCTTGAAAAGGTTTGAAAAGTGAAAATTATTCACAAGAGATTTTGAAAAAGATTAGGTTTGAAAATCAAAAGAAAATATTTTTTGAAAGCATTTTAAAATACTTAAAAACGTCTATTTTAAACCTAATGAATAATATATCAAAAGAAAATATTTTTTTGGATTTTTTTGACATAATCGTAAAATAGGTATATTAAATTACAAGTGTGCAAAAAATCATCTCAAAATGAGCAGTTTTGATTGGTTTTTGAAAATGTTGAAGTTTGATAAAAATATGAAGAAAACAAATGATAAAAATTTGTTTTGGTCCTAAAGGGGTTTGAACTCAAGACCTTAGGCTTGGAAGTGAAAATATTTCCCACTGAGTCATGTGTGTGACTTTTCATTTAATCACCTTGAATTAATTATATTTGAAAACAAGTTTGTGAAAATGGATTGTAAAATAGTTAAAAATTGGAAAAGAAGTGAAAAGTTGAAAAATAAAAAGGTCTCATGGGAATTCGAACCCTGGACCTTAGGCATGACAAGACGTGAGAAGCGCGCTGGCTGCCACTGGGGTGGCTATACATCCGTTTATTACAACAAAAAGATATGTATATATTATAAGACGCGAATTTGAAAATGAACACATGGCTCCATCAGCTTCATCTTCTTCCTCAAGACAAACGTCCATGGCCAATTCGAATTTCTTTGATTCTTGATCAAATTGAAAAATATAAAATACTAAATTGCTCAGAATTTTATCACGATTTCAACCATGCAATTTATTAAAGCTAAGACTCAAAGATCAAAAAGAATTTCCAAGAAGTACCAAATGAACCCTAACTGAAAATTTTAACTAATCTATGGGCACGATTAAATTTAGGTGAAATTGAGGATTCATAAAGCTTGAGCAATATGATATCTACGTTACTAACTATTAAAATGATACCAAAGATGCTTATATAAGAGAATCAAAATTCGAAAAACTTACCTCTTGAAGCAAATTTGAAGAACTCGTATGAGTTCTTCCAGATGCAAATTGATGGTACTGTTAGCTTCCTTGGACCTTCCTGAGTGCGTTCCAACTCCTAGCTTGCTTCGAAGCTCAATGAATTCTCCTACCCGACTCAAGTTGCAAGTTATTGGTTTTTGAATGGAGGATGATGATGGAGTTGTTACAGAAGTGGATCAAGAATTTAGATCACTCCTATATGATGTATGAAAGGTGTTTGAATAATTAAAAGAGGAAGCGCACGAGTGAATTTCAAGTTTGCAAGTTAAGGCTCAAAACTTGCACAAATGGAGTTTTTGTGAGGAAACAGACTTTTGGCTTATTTTGTGATGGATTGAAGTTTCAAACAACTTCTAAATGATGTTTAGAAGAGGTTTGAATGACACCTTTGGTTAGAACTTGCAAGAATTGGAAGTTGGAATTCTAACCTCTTTGAAAATGAGAAAACTTGCAATTTAAGAAAGAATGAGAAAACAAGTTTATGATTGTTTTGGTGTCATTTCCAAATGAGGAAAGGCCTCTATTTATAGGCCAAAAGGTTTGGCAATCAAGGCAAGGATATGATTGATGATTTGTGCAAGTTGCCTTAAGAGGTAAGAATGAAATCTTTCCATTTAATGCACATGGTTAAAAATTCAAACCATGGTTAATTAACTCAAGTGATCTTATCCTCCTCTCAATCATTGCCTTTGGATATTTTTGGATCAAAACCTATCTCTTATGGTGACAAGGCTTCTAGAAGGGAAAATTTGCAAAAATGACTTAAAAACTTGGAAAAAGACTTGTAAATTATGGTCTTGGACCTCTAAGTTTCAATTTCAAAACCCTAGCTACAAAAAAAAATTTTTGGAAGTTCTATGTAATTTTGGAAATCTTGGAACAAGATCTACAACTTTCATATTGAAAGTTTTTCTTGAATCAAAATAGATCTAGGTGAAAAATGGCCATGAATGTGATGAAAAAAGTGATAAAAACACTTGAAATATTTTTTAAGTGTTAGAAAAATTTCAAGTTTTGACTTTTTTACACATTTTTTATTTTTTATGGTCATGATGGATAATTTGAAATGATTTGATGATTGAAAGAATTTGAGTTTCAAAAGTTGACCAAAAGTCAAAGTTTGACTGATCTAAATAGTTGACTTTTTGTCAGATGATTCAGAATTTCTTTGATGACCAACCATATATTTTGAGATGTTTTGAATCAAGAAATTAGGTCAAGATATTTCATTTGTGATTTTGAGATCATTCTCCAAACAATTAGGTCATTCATTGAGCAAAAATTCAATGATACACCATCCTCGATCATAACCCTAATTTGGTCGATTCAAGATAAATCTTGAGGAAATAATGGGAATTTGAAGATCAAATGTTGATGATTGATGAATATAGAAAATTAAAAGTGATTGAAGACTCAAACCCTAATTGATCATATCTTGAACTGATGAAAGATTTTGATTCAAAACCCTAACTTGGCTCAAGGAGCATGCACAAGCTATCTTGTTCTGAAATTGTCAGTGATGTAATGATGCATATGTGAATGATATGAGATGGTATCTTAGGTCAAAAATTGGGGTATGACAGCTACACCCCCAAAGTTGATGAGACGAGAACTACTTTTGAAGTGAGATCCCCTATAGATTGGGCAATCTCTACGATACCTGAACACAAAATTGTATGTGAAAAATTCAAAGGGTCTTATATTCCCTTCTATGAGTGCATCTTTAAGAAGTTTAGTTTCTGACTTCTGTTGTCTTCTTTTGAAAAGGAGGTGCTAGGCCAGCTTAACCTTCCTTCCTCACAACTTCATCCATGCGCTTGGGGTTTTATAAAGATTTTTTAATATTAGTATGAAAACCAAGGAGACAATTTTGGTCTACGGACCACTTCACCAAGAAGGCTAAAGATTAATCTATATTATACGAATCTCTTACTGATGCGGAGAAGGTCATGAATGATACTCTTATTACCTTCTATGATTCTAAGATACGTTTCAAGGTTAATGATGAGGCAAAATATACTAACTAAAGGAAGAATCTTTTTCGTACACTTGGTTTACCTAAGACATAAGAACTTACATCCATTCTTCTTTCTCGACTCTCATTTTGTTTTCAGATGCCTTAAGGTTTAATGATAGTTCTGCTTCCTGCATCGCGCCTGCGCAAGATGTTGGGGTTCCCTTGGTTGCATCGAGGTCTTCGGAGGCTCAGAGGAAACAAAAACTTGAATGGCCTACTTCAATCAGAGCTAAAAAGGATTGGGGTAAGGCATTAAACCGGGGAATTCCATCAAATAAGTCGAGGCAGTCGGGGTTTTCTCCTACTATCCTCTTATAGAATTCCCTTCTTTCACTGCCCTCGGTGTTGACTAGTCGCTTGCCTCATAACACAATAAATACAAAATATTGTGTATTTGCCAATGATTATACCCATGTTTGTCAACTATTTAAGGTCTCCAAATACTACACGTTGGCAGATTCGACTTCAGGTGTTCGAGGAGGCTTCCCTCTTGAATCAACTTGTTGATGGCCAATAAGAGTTTTTATTCCCTGATATCACTACAACAAATAACGCTTTTCACAATGAAACCTTTCACCTCATGCAACAAAAATTTGAAGTGTAAACAATAGATGCGACACGTTTAATTTTTTTTCTAAAAAATATTATTCCCTCGGTTTCGCTAGAAACTGAGGGAGGAAATATTTAGAGGACGTGTCTTCGAATCCCAACAACTACATTTTATCATATTTTAATTTTTTAATGACATATTACCTCGGTTTTACTTAAAATCAAGGGACAAAGTATTTAGAGGACATGTCTTCTAATCCCAGCAACTACACTTTATCACTTTTTAATCTAGATGAAACATTTAAGTAACAAATATTTTCTGTCCATTTATAAAGTAATAATGGTCAAGACATTGTTAACCCATTAATCCACATGAAACATTAGTGATCTGCGTGAAACTCTCACTAGCCAATCAAAACGTGAATGTCACAGCTATGCCTTTGATGCAAAGTTATGAAATTTAAACTTAACATATTGAAAATAATGATAATGAAAGCTAGAGCATGAAAATATTTCAAGGTTAGTTTCTTAAAATTATCTTTTATCTAGTAATTCCTTGTTAAATTTTTTTAATGTTAGTTGTAGTTGTATCAAGTAAAATGTTTATTATTATTGTTGTTACAAAAATTTAGAGTTTAACAATTTTATTTAGGCAAAATACCCTTTTTCGTCCCTTATCTTTTACTCGGGGTCCAGTTGGGTCCCTTAATTTTTAAAAAGTGCAAGTAACTCCTTTATCTATTAAAATGGTACATGTTCATCCTTCTGTTTGGGTCCGTTAGTTGTATTATGGTTTTTACAGCCACATGGCTTGTTTGAAGGCTGATGTGGATAAGTTACCACTATATGACTTGGATACTACACAAATAGGGTTCATAACACCCAAAATATAAGGAAGTGGAGGTTGAAGCTCTGACTATGAAGATTGAAAACGAAAATTTAAATTGTATATGAAATTGAAGCAAGATTGAAGATTGAAAACACATTTCACACATAGGTATGTTATCTGTAACCCTGAATGGTTCTGATTGTTTTTTTGCTCTGCTTAAGTATAAGAAATTAGGGTTTCATTTAGGGTATAAGAAATTAGGGTTTCGTTTGAGTATAAGTTAATGTGGAGAAATTATGGTTTTGTTTGATTATAAGTTAATGTGGAGAAATTAGGGGTTCGTTTACGATTCTTATTTAGGGTTTCTTCTGATGTAGGTGTAATGGACGAGTATTTGTATCTAACAATTCACCATAGGGGTGAATTCATTGATTGTTACAATAGTCAGTACAAAGGAGGAGATATTTTAGACTTGAAGATAGATGCAGACACGTAGGGATATTTTGTGTTTGTTGTCGTTCTTAAGGAGTTAGGTTATAGAGAGTTTGAGAAAATCCGGTACAACGATCCTACATTTGGCATGATTGAATTGGTTGATGATAAAAGAGACTTAGAAATAACTGACCTTTATAGGGTGCATTTAAATGTTGATATTTATGTTCAACACATAGTATGTGAGCAGGAATTTTGTAATTTGGATATAGAGACAGATGTAGGTAATGATGATGTAGTTGGAGTTGAAGTTAATGTGCAGAATGATCATGTTAATATAGAGGAAGTTAATCTGCCTGTGGAAAAAGATAAGGAAGTTATGGAGGAATGTAATGTGAGTGTGGGGAAATATAAGGAAGATGAGGAGGAGGGTAATGTGCTTCCTTATATTTGAGGAGGAGGGTAATGTGAGTGTGGAGAAAGATAAGGAAGCTGGGAAGGAGGGTAATGTGAGTGTGGAGAAATATAAGGAAGTTGTGGAGGAAGGGGAGGTGCATGATGAGTCTATGACTAATAATGAAGATGACAGTGAGGATGAGAACTATGACAATGTTATGGAAGTGGAATTTGATGATTCATCTGATGGTTTTGATGACTTAGAGGAAAAAGATTTGGATAATCTAATTGCCTATGAACCACAACATGAGGAGGAACAAAGTAGAAAGAAAATGGATAGTGATAGTTTGGAATAGGAATAAGATAATGATAATGAAGAACTACAAAGTGGATGTGATAGTGGTGTAGCAGTGAGGTTGTTACAAGGAAGCGTAACCCAATGTTCAATTTGAAAAAGGACATGGCAAATTTCAAATGGGAAATGGGAACATAATTTAGGTCTAACATTGAGTTTAAGAAGCCATTATCTCATATGCTTTCCAAAGTGGAAGAAATTTGAAGTTCATAAAGAATGCAAAGTGAGGGTGGGGGTCAGATGCAATGATGAATGTCAATGGGAAGCTTACTGTGCTAAATTACCTAATAAATAAACATGGCAACTAAGAAAGGTAATTGAAAAGCATGATTGTGGTATGGACTATAATGTGAAAATGATGACCACCAAATGGTTGAGCAAAAGACTTCAAAACTCATTGAAAAACAATCCAAGGATGAAGATAAAGGATATCAAGACAAAGGCTAAAAGAAAGTGGAATATGGGTGTTAATAAGACTAAGGCTATAAGGGCAAGATTTTAAGCTAGGGATATAGTTGATGGATCTTTCTTAGGGGATTACACAAGGATATATGATTATTGTCATGAGTTGTTAAGAGGTAACCCTTGGTCTACTGTGAAGCTCAATGTTGATCATGTTCCAAAAGGTGTAGAGGACCAAAGACCTTATTTCAAAAGGTTATATGTTTGCTTTGCAGCATATAAGGAAAGCTCCAAGTTATCTAGACATATCATAGGTCTAGATGACTGCTTTTAAAGAGGCTTTATGGAGGGAGGATTTTCGCTGCAATAGGAAGGGATCTTGTTGATTCTCTATTTTTAGGATTGACTTTATGTTTGGTAAAACTAATTTAGCAACAATATGTTAAATATGATTTATAACTTGTAAGGAGAAAACAGGTTGAAATTCTATTTAATGGAGAAACATGTTGTCTTGAAGTGTTTCAACATCTGAAACAACATGTCGAAGAAGATGTTACGACATCGTGTTTGAGCTGACAAATTGGATTCTATTATGAAACAGAATATTCCTAAGGAGAATCTCTTGCAGAATTGTAACAACTTACTTGTTGTTACTTGGAGCCCAAAATTATGAAAATATATTAGGGAGACTTTATAGGAGAATCTGTTGCAAATTTATTGATTCTCTATTTGTTGTTATAACAATATGGAGATATTTGTGGAGAATATCTTGGAGCAGTTTTAGCAAGCTGTTTTGGATAATATTGTGGAGCAGTTTTAACAGCAGTTTGTTATGTCATTTTGTTTTGTTTTGAAGGCTCAAATCCAGTTGAGTAATGAGTTATAAATAGGAGCTTTATAACCTAGGTTGAGCAGTTTTAGTAATGATGTAGTTTTTAGGGCTGAGTCTGTAACAACTCTCTAGGAGAATTGGTTTGTAGGTGAACCACTTGGATTATGGGATGGTCACTAATTTGTACCTCGAAGCCTGTAGTCAAGAGGATTATTTTACTCACTCAGAAGCTATGAAGCTATGAGTGCAGTTGTGTCCTTGGAAGAAACTGTGAAGTAATTCCAAGTTAGTTTGTGTCACAAGTTGGATGGTTTGTGTTTGATGTGAGGTATCTTCAAATTGTTTGGATTGTGTTTGTATGAGGTATCTCCAAGATGATTGTATTAGGAGCCAAGTCGTTGATGCAATTTTTGGGATGTAATTGCTAGACATCACTGAGGTGATTGGAAGTGAGCAGAGGTTCTCATATCTAAGTGTGGTATCTTAGATAGAAGGGAAATTGGGCAGTCTGATTAAATTAGGTGTGTAAATAGGGAAGGTTTTCCTCTGAATTAATACTACTGATAATGGACTTCATTCCTGGCTTGGTATGCCCCTAAATGTAGGTTGGTTAGAATCGAACTAGGTGAACAATTCCTTGTGTTCTTTTGTTTCCTGCATTGTTAGTTGTATATTCTTCCTTATTTGTTTTATAATGTCAGATCAGATGTCATGACATCTTGAGTATGTTGTCGCCAGAATTTCAGATCCAAATGATCAGATTCTCCCAGTTGCCTTTGCAGTTGTAGAAGGAGAGAATAAAGATAAATGGACCTAGTTTTTGGACCTGTTAATTAATGACCTAGGAGACAAACAAGAATGTTTCACATACATATTCATCTCAGACCATCAAAAGGTGTGTAACAATGCCAACCATTGAGTTCTATTTGTTTTCAGTTTTTGGACCTGTTTTATATTGACTAATATTGTTATCTGTTTTTGCAGGGTCTACTACCAACCATGGATGAACTTTTGCCAGGTGTTGAGCAAAGATTCTGTGTTAGGTACTTGTACAACAACTTCAGGAAGAGGTACCCTGGGAAAATGTTAAAGGATGTAATCTGGAAGGCAGCAAAGTCAACATATGTGCAAGCCTGGAAAAGAGAAATGAGGAGTATAAAGCTTATGAATAATGATGCTGTTCTACACATGATGAAGACACCTCCCAGATTCTGGAGTAAATCACTCTTTAAGGTTAAGAATGTACATGATCCAACTGAGATATTCACTGTGAACTTAAATGACAAGATATGCTCATGTAGGAAGTGGGAATTGACTAGTTTGCCATGTGTTCATGCCTTATCATGAATGAGGAGTAGGAACTTTAAATTTGAAGATGACATTCTTGAGTACTTTAGGAAGAGTAGGTACAAGGAAGTATACAAACCAGTAATTTATCCTGTTAATGGTTCAAATTTATGGGAAAAGACACAATATCCATATGTGCATCCACCAAAGTACATAAAGATGATTGGTAGACCAAAGAGAAGAGAAATCTTGAACAAGGAGAGATTGATGGAACCGACAGAAAAATAAGGAGAACAGGGTTAATTGTAAGGTGCAATAGATGCAAGAAGTCAGGGCATAACAAAGCCACATGTAAGCTGACAAGGCCTGCTGTTGGCTAAGATTTTAATAAAATAAAATCCAGCCAATGAGGGAAGAGAATATCAAAAGGTTTTTTATATTTATTATATTTATTGGCATTCACTATCAGGTGAAGGTCGACCGGATTACACAGTTGAAAGAGGCATGAAGTCAACTTGGAAAAGGTCGACTTGAAGTTTGAATGGGCTTTGGGACCCTGAAGGCCCAATTGTTCGGGTTAGTCTAGTTTATTCAAAATGAAGGAATTTTGAAGGGAAAGTGGCGAGGAATAGTAAACGTGGGTTTGTGGGAAGAAGTTACAAGGAACATGTGGCATCTGGAGAGGAAGAGCCCGCTTAGAAGTAGTTATTATATAAGTAGTATAAATAAAGCACTAAGTGCATCTTGTAATAGGTTCAAACTTTTCACATTCCTAACACTAAAATACTCATAGTAACCAAGCGATCGAGCAAAATGAGTCAGGCTAGGGCAATGTATGTTTGAATCAGTTTGTCTTTTATCTTAAGTAATTTCAATATTCTATCATTTGTTTTTGTCTCTTTAAACGTTCTAATTTTTGTATTACAAGTATATTTCAAGTACTTTTAAATCAAGCAAACGCGTCAGACACGAGATCGAACACACGTATTTTCTTCAAAACATTTTCTAAAGATTAACACTTGAAATCTAACACAGTACTGAGATTCTTTGGTCGGTCTTGATAGTAAAAAATTTGGCAAGAGACCAGCGTTATTTACCAAAACACGAGGTAAACACCTGCTCAAAGTGCTCCAACTCAAGGCCAACATTTATAACAAACTGCTCCAGCTCAATCTCAACTTACACCAACTCAATCTCAAGTAGGACCAACTCTAGCTCAAACTGCACCAACTCAAGCTCAAATTGCACCAACTAATACTCAAGGAAGTCGAACATCCACAACAGAAAAGTCAAAGAAGTTGGGTGTGAGAAGGGAACCAACTCCATAGGTACCACCTGGACCAACCACAAGATTAGGTGCATCAAGAATTGGCCTAACTACAAGGAGGACAACCCAAACAAAAAGATTCACAACCAAGAAGAATTGTGTAGACTACTTTTTTGATGTGTTATGTCTGTTATTTCAAAATTTCTATTTTGGAACCATTTTTGGGTGTATGTCTGTTATGTTTGTATTTCAGAATTTATTTAGTTGGAACCAATTTATGTTTAGGGTACTTTTGGGTTTATGTTATGTCTGTATTTCAGGATTTATGTTTTGGAACCACTTTTGGTCATATGTACAATGCTTTGGAACCACTTTTGGTCATATGTAAAATATTTTGGAACCATATTTGGTCATATCTACAATGCCTTAGAACATGTCTATTCTGAACCACTTTTGGAACCAATTATACTGTCAATTAATAAACACAATGATGCATTAAATTCAAAATATACCATAACATTCAACAAAATGATGCATTGATTTTGCTCAAATAAAACCATAATTGGTACATCATTTTGTTCATATAAAATCATAATTGGTACATCATTATGGTACAAATAAAAACACCTGGTACAAACATCAAACTAGAACCATATCTACTTCCTAGAACTTAAAAAATCTTAAAAATACACAGAACCAGTAAAATTGACACAAACATCAAACTACAACATTTTTGCAACTTCTTCATCTTGTGCAATTGCATCTGATATTATTCAGTTCTTTCCTTAATTCTTCAATTGACAACCTAAACTTTCAACAACCATTTGTAACTCTTAAAACTTTTTTGCAAGATATTCCAACCTGGCCATAATCATTTGCCCATTCTTATCTTCAGCTTCCTCCATTAACCATTCGAAAAACCCACACCCAGGATACACAGGTCCCTACATGCATATATTAATGTTCAGTTTCTTAACCCTAAAAACCAACAAATATGTGAACATAAACCATACCTTAAAATGAGGACACCCCCAAAATTGTTTTCCATAATGGCAGACTTGACCTTGCACAAGGTTGGAAGCTAAAACTTTCATGGCTTCCTTGTAACATAGACAACGAACAACTCGATAACTTCATCACCTTCAATTTTTGAAAACCCTAGCCCCCAATTCGATTGTAACTTTTGATTTTGGAAGAAGATGAATGACGTGCTTCTTTTAACGAAGAAGACGAAGCACTCCATCCACGTCATTTTCCATGTAAGCTCATATAAACGATCATTTCCATAAAATAGACGGTGAGGACTTATGTGATACCATTTTAATAGATAAGGGAGTTACTTGCACTTTTTAAAAATTAAGGGACCAAACTAAACCCCGAGTAAAAGATAAGGGACGAAAAAGGGTATTTTGCCTTTTATTTATTTGTCATTGTTGTTGATGTTGTTGAGATTTAATGTTTAAAGATTCCATGTATTTTGTTATTTTTTGTTACTTTTGTTGTTGAGATTTAATATTTAAATATTCTATTGATTTTGTTTATTTGTTGTTGTTGTTAAGATTTAATATTTAAAGATTTCATGGATTTTGTTGTTGTTCTTGTTCTTGTTTTTGTTAATGTTTAAGAACTCTATTGATTTTGTTTTTGTTTTTGTTTTTGTTATAGGTGTTGTTCTTGTTGTTCTTGTTTTTGTTAATGTTTAAGAACTCTATTGATTTTGTTTTTGTTTTTGTTATAGGTGTTGTTGTTGATGATGATGGGAAATATTTAGAATTTGTCAAAAAGAATTAGTGCTTTGCCGATTAAAACATAAAAAAGCAGGATAAAATTTAAATTTTGTAAGCACGACTTTACCCCCTCGTTTATTATAAAAAATCGAAGTAAAAAGTAGTGCGATTTTGAAAATCCAAAAAATGAAGTTGTTAAGGATCGAACCCATGATCAGTGCCACTTTTCCCCTCAATTTTTAAATCAACGAGGCGATAAGTGGCAACTTTTTATCCCGCCCTTCATTACCTTGTTAAAAGCACTTTTTCTTGTAGTGTATATATATATATACTCTCAAGGGGTTAAGGATATGATGGCTCGTTATACTCTAGCTGAGGCAAAGGTTGTAAGTTTTGAACCTGGCTGATCTGAGCTACACAACCGTCTGAATAAATATTCTTCTTTCTTAGAGGAAATGAAGTTGTGTAGGTCCCTACAACCTTGGTTGGTCGCATAGAGGAACTTTAAAATTTACTCATAAAGAAGAAGTAGAGAATTAATCAACTAGAACATGAGTCGGAGACTTCTTCTTCTACTGCCTAGGACGACGTGTTAGAGAATATGGAGAATTGGGTCGCCCAATCCAAGCAATTAGGGGTTTTCTAGGAGGATTGAGCCACTTTTAGAAACCAACTTCAAGATATCTTAAAGGATGACCTCAAAGAGGTTGTTGGAGTCTTTCGTGCTTGACCTTCCAGTTTTTCATGACTCTTTCTCCTTTGTTTAATCTTTAGTTGTTGTAACATGTTGTATAATGTATTAACTAGTACTTATTATAATGTTAGTTGTATTTAGAAACCATAATTTTAGTATTTGTCTGTGTGTTGTATATAGCAACCGCTTTAAGTTTTTGTCTCTGTGTTGTATTAAGCATATGTTGTATTAGCGTGTTGTTTGTATGTTGTATTTAAATTTTTTTATATTAGCATGTTATCTCCATCTCCCGATGTGGGATTGAAAATAGAGATATCGATGATGCATGATCATATCTTTGTACTTTGTTTCCCATTATAGATGATTGTTCCTTGATCAAGAGTAAGGTACTCGTCCCTATCCTTGAGGTATGACTCAAATCAAGGTGGATGTGTTCGGGCCACCCCCAAGCGCCTTTGGATTAGTTAGATATGAAATAGGTGCACCAACTACGTACAAATATGCATAATATTTATCTTCCCCGTATTTAGTTTCCAAAGAGAGATATAGACAAGAAAAATTGCAGCAAAGTAAAAATGGCAGACAAGTAATTGCATTCAAAATGAAGTGACTTTGTTACATTAAAACTATGGAATGAGAAGATAACTAGATCTTCAACTGTAATACGACTTTATCTTGGAGATGTTCCAATTCTTTAGTACATGTTCTCTGATCGCGACTTTATCGTCTATAAATCGGGAGACTGCAAGTGCACAGTTCTATCGCGTAGTTTTAAAAGATATCGAACCCGCAGAGACTATAAATCGATCTACTGTTATCCTAAGTTATTGTATACAGCTAAGGCGAATAATTCTTTTAGATAATGGTTAAAGAAATAAATATAATTTAAACGGATATCGGTTCGTAATATAGTGAACCTAAGCGGATTCAATCGAGCCTAAGCGTATAAAGATGGTTAACTTAATTGTGCTGTAGAAATTATCAGTTTAAAAACCCTCAACTCACACTTTCGTGGTCTTATCTTGGATTATACTCCTAAAGCCCTATGCCTGCTCTCGCTAGCCCATAAGTGTTTAGAAAATATTCTTTGAAAACTTAATAAAATCTTATTCGTTTTAAAGCGCTCTCGCTGTATTTAAATCGAATGCCTACCTTTAGCTATCCGGTTAAAACCTCACACTTTCGTGGTCTCGATCCCAACCTATTCTACTTTTCTTACTTTCGTAACAAAAAGGTTTATTTTTAATTACAAAAAGTCATAACCATAAATTAAGTTAATTAAGATTTTAGCTTGAGAACAATTTAATTCCTACTCTTACTGCTATTACATACTGATACCTACTCGGTTTAGCCGGACATATTTATTAATTCAGACATGCATAAATAATAAGGCTCAATATATTTAAGCATCTCCATAATCAAGTAAATAAATACCAAGCAACAATATTTCAAATAAATTAAAATAATTAAATTAAAAACCTGAAAATAAGAATACTGGAATAAATCTGGTTCTTCGAAATAAACGAACACTCCACCACAAGTCGGCTGGATCTGCTCGGAGACTTCTTGAATCGAAAAGAAAATGCGACAAGAAAAATAAAAGAAATATAACTACCTAAAAACTAAAAAGAAAGGAAAATGTAAGACTAAAAATAAAAGAAGAATGCTGAAAGAAATATTGCAATGTTCGGTAAAAATGTCGACCATTTCTCTGAAACTTGAACTTGTATTTATAGTTTCCTTGTGTAACTTCCGTTTCCTGAACTTCGTGAGAAAATGTGATCGTGCATGCCTTGAAAGTAGGAGAGACGAACGTCTCATCTTGAAGAGAGAAAATGTGAGACGTGGGTCTCACATAATGAAAAGATCATGAGACGTGGGTCTCAAAGAATGAAGATGGTGGGCCCCTTTGGAGGCGGTGGCCTCAAGGCTGAGTGGAGAGGGTGCGACGTGCGTCTCACATGAGGACGTGGTTGGAGACGGTCGCCTCAAAGCCTAAGGAGGTGTGGGCCTCACTTGCTGGGTCTGACTTTGCTTCGTCGTTGGATAATTATCTTCTTCTTCTATAACTCCTCCTTTTTGCTATACCACCCTTTGTTTCATTTCTTCGACTTTTTGATTAGATTTTTTCTCAATTTTATTTCTTTGCTCAATTGATCTTTATTTAATACAAATACCTAAAACATTAAAAATACCAACGTAATACAGAAATAAAATAATATAATTGGTAAAAAATAGTAACATTATCCATGAAAATTAAATCAAATATGTTATATAAATTCGTGTTATCATTCTCCTCGAGGGAATCTAAGAAGCATGCTACATTCCCAGTGTTAGCCTGCACCCATAAGGTCTTTCTTAATTTGCTACTAGCTTTCCACGTCGAGCATTTATTCCCTCTTTTGTGAGCTCTCTTGAGCATCAAATCTCTGGTATGGATTTCTCATGGTTAGACATAGAGGTTGTACCTGGTAGCCATATTTTATTTGACAACGACACTTGTGAGGGAAGGTTGAATCCTCTTTTCTTTTAAAAGGTTATATTCCTCTCTAATGACATTGTTGTTGCTTTCTACTGGTAAAGGATTTATTGTTCTCCAATTGAGATCTTCAAATTCTACAAGATGATTTCTTCTACATTGTATGTGAGTCACAATGGGATCTCCATGTAGTCGGTTAGGGGGTAGTATGATAGACCCATAACACATGAGGCAGCTCGTTAGGAAGCAGGATTTGATGTTGTTGACGAACTGATGATCTTGAACTAGTGGTGTTGATCTATGATATTGTGGCGCATAGTGGACCTACAAGATTAACACTCCAACACCCAAGTCAGTTCAAGATTCAAAATGAGTGTAGTGAAAAGTGAAGATTAAAAAATGTATATTGTCGGCCCAAAATAGTAAGATATTTATATTTGAATAAATTTCTATAAAATTGAGTTGAACTCATAAGTTATAAGGTGTAAAAATTAAGTTTTAACACAAAAATCTAAAAATTATATTAGTTTTAGGCCGATTAAATATCCAATGTGGGTAAGATCTAAGTGATAATTCCAATGAGATAAAGTCCAATAAAATTCTCCAACATATATAATTAGCATACATAAAGCATAATGTACACACTCACTTTTTAGACTAACGCTTTTTACTTGTTTTGAACTTTGTAACTGACTTAGGTGTTAGATTGCTAACCTTATACTTCCACTCCAGTGTTGTCGTGTTGGAGATTTCTACAAATGTATCAGGAGTCCATCATCACAAACCAATTACAATGTTAGTTCATGAATGCAACATTATCTTCAAATATAATCAATTCTTGAAAGTATAATCAATGTTACTTGACAGCAACAAAATACGTAAAAACTCAATTCTACACATCCAAAAGTAATCTTGGGTGTTACGTAAAGCCAAACATACATTAGAAGGGCCGAAAAATTTAGAATGGAAAATTTGATTTTGGCATGTTTGATTTATCAAAAGTAGAATTGATTTTGCTTCCAAAATTAATTCTAGTTAAAGTTAGAATTTTTAATTTTAGAGTTTAAATTTGTTAGAATAATAATGCAAGTGTGAATAAGTGGAGAAATAGTTCCACATTGGATAAGAATGTGGAAAGTTAAGCATATATAAGTGAGAGAATTCACTCATTTGTAACCTCAAGGTTTTTAAATGGATAAGTGGTGTGAAGTTGAAATGATTTATTTTTGGATAAATTTTCATTCACAAATATGAGTTGAATGGTGAATTTCAATATAAATATCATATTTAGACTCAAAAATTACAAATCATATCTTCAAATAAAATTAATTTTTAAATCATAATCAATTATACTCGAGAGCACTCAATCATATTAAAATCAATTCTATGTATTCATATTTAATTTTGTATGCTCTTACCGTAAAATCAAACATACAATTAATTAATGTTTAACCAACATTTCTAAAAAATTTATTTAAACAAAAATCATTTTACTTTTAACTTATTTTTAATTATAATCAATTTTACATTACCAATTCACTAAAAAAAAAATTATCCTTATGCTATATATCATTGTAAATTTGTAACATCATGTTAGATAATATTGTCATGTCAAACTAAAAAAGTTTAAAATTAATTAAATAGTTATTTACAGTAATAAATAACCTTTTATAAAGAGGCCCATCCCCCTAGAGTAGGCCAATGCCAGATTATATGACATTAAGCACTTGATTCCGAAATTGTACGACAAGATTAACAGAATCTGTGATTAGACTTAAGATCCTTTGAAATTTAGTGACAAATAATGAAGTCAATCATGTGTGTAACTTTCGTTATCATACTATGATTGGGATAGTTTAAGATTTTCCCTTCATTATTTACTTCTAAATAAAGAGATTAACTAAGAATAAGAATATCATACTTATGCTTGAATATTAAAGTGTGATTAGGTAGTGATTCCAAGTGTGTTAGAGAATGTATTTCCATTTAAAGACAGTCAACAAGTTACCAATTATAGAAAGGAACAAACAACATAAAAGTTAGGCAGAAAAACAAACTCATTTTGTTTTCCTTCAAAATATCAACCGACATCTGAACAACCTAATGCTTCTATGAAGAATGGTCCTATGGAGATTAAAAAGCATCTTCTTCTCTCAATCTTCCATTAATAAATATTATAAATAAAACTTTATGTAGATTATCACTTAGTTTAAACTCATGTTTATGGGTCAGAAATCTCTGCACAATTAATAACTAAATTGTTTTTAGAGACAAAATTACAATAATTTAATTAATACTAAAATGCACTACTCATAGATTCATACTTAAACATTTTTAAACATTTTTTTAGTGATATATGCAAGCATACATTAATAAGTTAAGTCATACTAGTACAATACAATCCGATAAATGAAAGAGAAAAAAACACGATTAACTAATTAATTAATTAGCCATTAATTAATTAATTAACTTAGTGTTAACATGTTTGATAGTAGTGGATTTGTTTCAAGTGAAAGTAGACATGTCTTGGTAACATAATCATTGTCTTCATCCTCGTCTTTGTCCTGATTATAGTGTATGAATACTATTGTTTCTTCGAGATGACCACAGTGATTGTCGATATTCTTGTTCTCACAAAACCCTACATTTTTTGTGATGAATGTTGGTAACAACGTAGAATCCGAATCAGAGATAGTAGTTGTAGTTTTTGTGAGATTCTTAGCTCTTTCAACTTGATTATTCCAATCCGTTCTACAAAGAACAAACAACATAAGAACCGCACACGTGCCTTGGGCCGCAAGCAACCCAAACCAAAGCCCAACAAAGCCCATTTTCACGAGGAACCCGAGAAAAACAGCCACGGGCATACCCACCAAATAAAAAGAGCCCAAATTGATATTTGCACCCACCGTTGGCCTAGCACTTCCCCTCAAAACACCACACCCTGTTGTTTGAGGACAATTCCCAATCTCACAAAGCCCAACAATTGGCAAAACCATAGCCGTTAGATTAAGAATCTCTTCATCGTTTGTAAACAATCTCCCCCATTGATTCCTCACCAAAATAGTAAAAACCATAGCCAAAATTCCCAACCCAAACCCACAAAACATTGACACTATCATAGAAAAACGTGCTTTAGAAGGAGAATTCTCACCTAACAAATTCCCAACTCTAGTTGAAACACCAAGACTAAGAGAAGAAGGAAAAACATAAACCAACGAGGTTGTTTGAATGAGAATACCCATTGAAGAAATCGTTGACTTTGGGTTGACCAAAAGTCCACACAAAATTATCATGAGTTCATACCACCACCATTCTAAACAGACAGAAACACACGACGGAATCGAAAGTTTAAGCAACGATGACCATCCTTTGAGACATTCCATACTAGGAAACACCCATGAGTCTCTATATACACCAGAGAAAAAAACAAAAGACGAAAGGAAAATCAAAAGATTCAGATTAAACCAAATCATTGCTATTGCCACCCCCGCAACACCCATTTTGAGATAAACCACAAGAACAAAATTCAAAGGAACATGAAGAATAACCGACACAGCAGAACAATACGTTAATGGTAACGTTATGTTTTGTGTTCTTAGGTAAATACGAAGAGGATGAAGAAATGACAGAAAGAAAAGATCTGGTAAAGAAAACACAATGAAAGTTTGTGCTGTGGATGAAATCTCTTCGTCTTGACCACATAACAAGAGAATGTTTTTCATGTTAAGCCATAGATATGAAATGGGGAGTGAAGTAGAGAGAAGCAAAAGTGTTGTTTTTTGAAGAGTTAAACCGAGTATCTTCCATTGTTTAGCTCCGTAAGCTTGTCCACAAATAGGTTCCATTCCCATGGCTAAGCCGGAGATGATAGAGTAGCCAGTGATGTTTGCGAAACCTATGGAGAGAGAGCCTCCTGCAAGCTGTGTCTCGCCGAGATAGCCCAGGAAAAGCATAGAGATCATAGCTCTTGAGTATAAGAGTAAACCAGTTATGGCTGTTGGAACTGATATTTTGCCTATGGCTTTCATTTCATCTATCACCTGAAATATTCATGCACAAGAAAAAGAGAGATGGTTAATAGTAGTCTATATGAAATGAATTGAAAGGTATGTATGTATGTATGTATGTATGTTTGTTTGTTAATCATGAAACTTGCATGTGATTGTGACTAAAGAGAGATACATGATAGCAACTAGCCACCAACTTCATTTAATATAAGTGATTATTATTTTTGTTGTATTTGATTATATTATACTACCTCATTTGGAGTTGGCCATCTTTGAAGTTCATTTTGATGGTGAAGTTCATCACAGTTTAGGAGTGGTTTTGGGTTTGGACTTATAAGATGTGTTTGTGTGGGAGACAGGAATGGAGAGGATGAGGATGGTTTGGGAATGGGATTACACATAGTGATGGTTTGAGAGAGAGAGAATGGTGAGGATGGTTTGTGAGTTTGAGTATGGAATGGGAGGAAGAAGATGAAGGTGGGAGTGTGTTTTTATGCATGAATGAAAGGCTTTTTGGGGCCTACAACTGTAACGTGACATAAATGGAACAAAAATGCTAAAATTTATAGTGTACTAGTTACAAGGGACATTTATTTTTCTCTTATACCAACACATTTTGTCTCTCAAAAGTAACACAATTATTTACCTTACCTAATATTTACCACAAACACATTTTCAATACTCATTCCCAAGCATTTAGTAAAAATATTATAATATATTTGTTTAATGGTTAAATAGGTAAAAATAGTTTCCGATTATTAGTTAGTTGAGTAGAATTAGTGTTGAATTTGATAGAGAAGATCACAATTCAATCCTCTATTTAATATTAAAACTAATATGATTAGACGGTCCAATAGACTCAAATTATTTAATCAAGAACATAAGTGAAATGCAGAAGGATTAGGCTGAATGAAAGAAGTGGCTTGTGAAGGTTAATGGGAGGCAACCGACTTTAGCTTTCTCTCAAATCAAAATTGAAAGAGTGTTGTGTTAATATTACACTTTTTAATTTAAAAGTGAAGAAGACTTATTATTTAACTTGATGGATTTATTCGGTTTAATGGTATTTTTTGCGGTCAAATCAATAACAGTGTTTTGATTTGACAGTGATGGCCCAAACCAATCTAGTGGATTCCTTGGTTGGTTTAATCTCAATCTAGCATGATTATTAAACATTATATTTTGTATATTATGGTCGACTAATAGATATGTCTGTTCCGTTTAAATCTATCTAATAAAAACACAAAACAAATTAAGTTAAGATGGATAAATTAAAACGGAACAGACATATTAGAAAACACGGAAAACAATACGTTAAACCTGAAGAGACAAAATTAAAACGGAAGAAAACACGGAAAAAGTTACATTAAACCTGAAGAGACAAATTAAAGAACATGGGCATGTAAAAGAAGTTTGAGACAAATTAGAGAACATGGGCATGTAAAAGAAGTTTGGCATTGCATGTTGTTTAAGCAAATACATGCATGATGCATGTTATGTTTGATTCCAAATTTCAAACGCAACTACAATCTAAAAATAGACGGACCGTGTCAAACACACAAACATTCCCTTGGCTACAACAGAGGAAGCAACTTTTTTTTCCAATCTAATGTAGGCCCCACACACTCTTGGTGAGTGAGAGTATTTTTCACCCTCATATGCATATATAAGAGTATTATATAAATCAAACTTTTATAAAGTTTATCTAATTTGATTTCTTGGATATGCATATGGATTATGGAGGTAGGTGTTGGTGGTGCATATCATGGAGAGACAGGGACCACATGTGGTGTTTACAGTTAATGGAGAATGATGGTGGTTGGCCGTATAGACAAGAGACAGATGGGAGATATGAAACATTTACGTGTGTGACAATTATAACTATTTAATTAGTCTAATTACTTGCATCTTTATTTGATTTTGTTTCATTAGTATTAGTAGTAGAAAAGTTAATTAAAATTCTCTGCCATCCCATGTCAGATTCCATTGCTTTGTATTGTAGCTCATGCACTTGATGCCAATGAAAGATATGTATCATGCAAGGGAACCCAATGCTCTGAAAATAAACCAGAGCATCAAAGTTCTGACAATCAACAATTTTAAAACCAACTCTTGTTCCAATGTCTGGATTAATAATACTGTACTACTATTTGAATTCGAATATAACCGGTCTCGAAATTTCGCATCCTCTCAAGGGATTTCATTCAAATATATTTTGAAGAAAAAAAACAGGTAAAACTCAAACACAAACTCAAGATCATGTAATGATGGTGTTCAGATTTACTATGGTGGTCTATCTAAAAAAGGTATATTTGTCATGTAAATAATGTATCTTAAAACAGGTACTCCTATTGCAGAAAAGACAGTAAAAATTGGCACTACCAACAATAATGCTCCTCTGCTACCTCTAACAGATTTGCTTATTGTGCACCCTCCAGCTAAATCTTTTTCCACAGCCAAAGAGAAGTACGACGACGCTTCCACCAGAAAGAGATTTTATCCATTGACATGAGGAAATAACAAAATCTGCATCATTGAACAGAAAGATGCTGATGAGTATTTAACATCTAAAATTTAATAGCCCGCATTTTATAAACTAGCTAACGGTTGTTGTACGCATAATCCTCTTATCAGAGGTTAACGCTAATGAACCGTAGACTATAATTAACCTGCAGAGTTTAGATCCAAACTAGCAAATTCCAGTTGTGCAGCTGGCACATGGTTCGAATAAATTGGATCACTAGTAGTTAGGACAAATGATGATATAAAGGTTGGTATTTTTTTTAATGCTAGAGTCTTAGAAACAGGAATTGTACGAGAAGAATTGAAAGCAAATCAGACATTCATCAAGACCGAAATGTACTTAACATGAGAATTCATTTCATGGTCCAAAAGAAGCAAAATAAATTAAATGTACACATTAAATTACCCATATAAATCACCAACAAAAGCCCTTTAAATTGGTTATCTCGAGAGATTAGTCTCTAGAGTCTTTAGTTACATTTAAGTTAAGGCTTCGATCAGCACAATTAACATACTTACTAATGGCCACTAAGCGCACATTCACGAAACTAATACGAACAAATTCTGATGCACCGATGCACTGCATTGCCTAAACTTTTCATGTGGAACGGAATAATTCCCAATCAGCAGCAACTCGTCTGATTGGGAAGGATGTTGCCTAAGTAAATTTGGAACTTATAGAAGATGCTCCAAGTACTTTCCCACCACGTTTAATCTTTAAAAGAAACATCGTTCAAAGGTGGGACAGATTTACAATGAAGAAAATCCCCACTGAATTCAGATAATCTAATCAATATTTTGGTGACAGCTTTTATGATTACATTTGAGTTGTCAGGATGTTTGGAAAAGTAGTGCAATATGAATTGCTTCTTTTACATTGTTCCGTAATCCTTATACATCAAGAGTATTCATTCTTTCTTACATCCAGTACATGGTCCCCCATGGATAACAAAAACATATATTCTCACTCTTTTAAACAGACCACTTGCTCATCAGGATTACCAAGAAGAAGAAAACAAGAAAAAGTTTCCAAGACTTTTAGAAAAATGGGAGGAGTTCTAAGGGAAAGGAAAACTCGATAAAAAAACAATTAATAACAGAAGTAAAAGTGTAAACATTATATACAAATTATTCTACCTGTTCAATTTCATAATCCATCTTCAAAAGAAATCTGTGGTCGAGCACGATGCCTCATACTGGGCTTCTAGGCTTTTGCGAACTAGTTCGGGGAATAGCAAAGACAGCTATGATTCCACTCGCAAGAGCTGCAATAGCTGCCACAGCAAATGCCGGAGAGTTTCCTCCGCCAAATAACTGATCCCATGGCCCACTTCCTAAGGACACTAGCATCTGTTTCAAATATGAAAAATATATAAACTTTGTAACTAATACAAATGCAAGTCGTGCAGCATTAAACTTGTTAAACCACAAGCATAAGATAACTTCTATAAGAGAAAGCGTCGGCAAGATATAATAAATCTCAGTAGCAATTTTAATTGCTTTGAGAGTAATGCCCATAATCTTCTTGAGTGTTCTTTCTTATCCTTAAATCTTTCATGGGATAAGAATTTCTTCATGACTCTAGACCTCTGTCAGGCCATGGCTTCTTTAACAAAATCTTCTCTAAAGATATGCAAAGACTGTGTAACCTTTGTTGTTTTTTTTGGGAGACTTTTTGTTTTCTAAGGGGATTTTTTAGGCCTGTTTGTTTAAGATTTTTAAAAAGGAGTTGTGTCTGTGAGACCCTTACTGGATAACTGTACCAGACATGACACGACACTTCAATCATAATGAGACGCTCTCAATTTTTCTGTTACGATTCACGTGTTGATTTTTATGTTTCTTATTCACAACACGTCCCAAAAATCACAAAAATCTGGCCCAGCATGAAAACCACTGTGCTGATAATTTTATTTAGAGAAACCCATTGAGAGAGATCAAAAAGTCAAGTTTTCATGCTTGGATTTTGGCCACTTCTTGTTGCCGCGTGCCACAAAAAGTTTTAGAAGTTTAGAAGACAACATGTATCAACCTCAATTAATTGATTGTTTAAACTATAATTCTTTTGTGATGAAATTGTGAGTGGTCACCTCAAGACCCGGGACCATTTCTCACATTTAATTCAAGATAATATGTTTTTATTATTTAAGAGAAATCGGTTCACTTAAACAACTATTGAGAATGCTAAACAATTCATCCTGATATGCCGTTTTTAGAATTGGTTCACTTAACAGCTATTTAAAGGGCTAAACAATTCCACAGATATTCATTTGGATCTCCGTCTAGGGTGGATAATTTAACCGTTATTAAAACAGATTTTTGAAAGAGGCAATACCTGAGGGAACACTATTGCAAGATTTAGGACTCCCATTGACAATCCTGAAAGTACCAACAATTAATATAAATAAATTTGTATAATCATATATTTCCGCGGAAGAATCATAAAGTATCAATCCTTCTCACCTTGGCCGAGCCCCAATGGCTGAATATGTGTGGAAATTAAGGCATATGGAACACTGTAAGTGATCTGAAACAATTAGGAAGTCAGATTAAAATAATTTCTTCAACATATGCATAATCAATGGGGCCATTTCCAGATTTACTTTGCTAGTGCACAAACAGTATGCTTTTAGCCGTAGAGAAAGCAACTTACTGCCAATGGAAACCCGAGAACGGTGAAGATGGTCAGTGCAGATATCACGATGCTAGTGGGTGGTAAATCTTTTCCTAAATAACCAATGTTCTTTGCCGCGTAGGTTAATACAAGCATTGCTACAAAGCAGACAGCCATTAGGATATTTGAGATTCCCCACACAAACCCAGCACCCCGCTTCCTGCATAGCTTCTCCATGAGTAATGATGTTACTCCAAGAACGACTGAATTAAGCAATAAACCAAGTGCCCCCATTCTCACTCCAGAATCATAATTAGGGCCTTCATTTGGCTCACCGCCATAAATTTCTCGGCCCATCCAATCAGTATCGAATAGAAGAAATGGAAACCATCCAACCCATGTTAGAGCAGTAACAGACAATACTACCCATATAGGCTTTGAAAAATATTTGAATGTCCCAAATAGTTCCCATAAAAAAGCTTCTTCCGCACTACCACCTGACTCCTCTGCTGCTTCAGCATCGGGTGCCCCACTTGACCCAAGAGGCACTTCATTAGCTGCCATGATACTGATGTAGGTGGTGATGAGCATGAAACCAATGTCCAGATAGAAAGCAGACTTGAGATTTGCACAACTGATATTGCATGCAGGGGTACGTGTGAAAGGAAAGACCTTGTACCAACCACTGTATGATCCAGTTGCATATCCAAGAATGTTACCAATAGCCATAAATAGGGAAAAATAAGCATTTGCGACACGTGTCCTTCGATGATCCTTACCTTGCATTCCAAAGAAGAAAAAGATAGATAAATAAAACATGAAGGATGTCAATTGAGTAAATCAGCACTTTAGTATTTACAATCATACAGGTCACAATTTAATCCCTCAAATTTGCAAAATGACAACTTAGTTCCTTAAACTAAAAAACATCAATCAACTTAGTCTTCTACCAAAAACATCTATCGAAACCAATGAAATACATACATACTATCTCGAATAGTCTCTTGTTGCATCAAGATAAACATAAATCTTTGAAATAGTGGTGCTAAATTCAGGGAAATGACTAAATCAACCGACATTCTTTAAACTTGGTGACTAAATTGCTATTTTACAATGTGTAGTTTGCTTTTGACATCCGAATTATTTTCATTTTTCAAAAGAATTATAGTTCACACAAACTCTCATCATGTCACATCCTAAGATCATATTCATATATCAAAAAAATGTACCAGTTAGATCACCGAGCAAAGCTCTACAAGGACCTTGAGTAACATTATTAGCAACATCCAAAATCCAAAACCCGAAAACAAAAAACGCGACCGCGGACCTTCGATGTTCCGCGGTATCCCCAAATTTCCATCCCAAATCGGCCGCATGACCAATGATGAGCACAGACAACGCAATGGAAACAGCTCCGCATAATATAAACGGTCTCCTCCTTCCAAACCGACTCGTACACCGATCACTCAAATGCCCAACCAACGGCTGAACAATAAGCCCGGAAAGCGGGCCACAGAGCCAGATAATACTCGCCCACGCATGTGGAATCCCGAGCTGCTGCACATAGGGAGTTAGAAGAGATAACTGCAAAGCCCATCCGAACTGAATCCCACCGGCAACTGACGCTACTCGGAGTAGCTTCGTGAGCGGGACTCTGTCTTTAGGGCGAGCTGGTTTGGATCGAACGGCGGAAGAAGACGGTCGAGTTTTGGAGCGGTGGGACTGACGGTTGGATTGACGGGAAGATTCGGGATTCGGCATTGTGGGAGTTTGGACAGAATTGTGTTGTTTTGGGTTTGCGTGTCCATGTTTAGGTTGTTTGCGTGAAGTTTGTGTGCGTTTCCTGAGGACAAGGGCATCGCGTAAGACCAGGTTGTGATTCTGTTGTTGGAAATTGTGATGAAACGTTTTCAGTACATCTTTGGATCTATTTTCGGACTTGTGTCCTCACATGATAATCTTGTGTTATTATTTTTTTTTTTTTATATGTTTTCACTTTCACTCAACCTCCATTTTGTTTGGCACCTATAAATGATGATGATGATGGCATGAAAAGTGATGAGGTTGCACTATGTATGTGAAAAAGATTGTTCGTGTCAGCAAATGAATAAAATAATAATCAAAATTACATTTTACATGTTTATAAATAAATCTTAATCTTAATATATACAAATTCAATTTCATCTTAATAGCAATTTTAACTTCCACTCTAATTTTATTTTTTTACTAATTTATTTCTACATTAATAATTAATAATAATATATAACTATATTTCCTCCCTCCGTCTTAAATGATAAGATGTTTCAGATATTTCATACATATTAAAAAAATAATTATTATTGTATGAGAAATTTAAATTATATATGATTTTACATTATTATTTTTCATTAATTACAATAGAGAGAGAAATTAAGAAAATTGAGAGAAAGAAGAAAAATAAATAGTTGAGAGTGTATTAGAAAAAACATTATTAATGTTGTATTTGAAGTGTAAAATAATTTATAATTTATGATAAATTTTTTCTCTAAAACATCTTATAATTTGGGACGAAAGAAGTATATAAAGAGAATACAATTATTTGGATGGCCTATTTTTATTCCATTATTACCCTTAAAAATAATAAGTTATCACTTAAAAGAATAATAAAAACTAAAACTGCCATAAAACAAATGAATTTCTCTTTACACTTAGTAGTGGTAGTTTTCACCACTACAAATTCAAAAATATTCTTCGCAAGTGTATTTGCGAAGTCACCTCTAAGCAGGTTTCGCATGTGCACATGCGAAGAAACCATTTACTTTATATATTTAGATATTGTTTTGCATGTGCACATATTGAAACATGCTGAAAGGTGACTTCGCAAGTGCACTTGTGAAACTTCTCTCTGTTTGTGTCATTTTTATTTAAAATTACATCAATTTCACTATCTCATAGTCGAACAATTTTTTTACAATTTTTTCGAAAATATAAAACAAACATAACAATACATTCATAACGATTAAATTAGATGTTCAAACATAATGTTATACATAAATTGTTCGGAAAGTAAGTACGGTCAAAATATTACATCAACAACAAAAAATAAAACATAACATAGGCTACAGCGTATGCTTAATTCTAACTCCATGCACCCTCCTCTACCTGTTGCACGACAATACACCGGAAGCCTCCTGAAATAACTAATTATAATTGTTAGATTTTAAAAATAAAATAACTTAGACAAGAACTCACAAGTGCACTTGCGAAACTGGTCCATGATGACTTCGCAAGTGCACTTGCAAAATTTATGGGTAGCTTAGGTTTTTCACCAAAGACCTAGAAGAAGTCCATTGGACGGGGAAAAAGTTCTCTAAAGTAAATTGTTTGACATATAAAGGTTAAAAATTAAAGTGTCACAAATAAAGGGCTCTAACGCATATAAAAGTTAAACTATTTATGGGGAATTCAAATTTCTCTCAAATGAGGGGAGGAGATGAGAGGGATTTTATTGAAAGGAATGGAAGGGGAGGAGATTTTTTTAATTATATATGTTTGGTTCAAAAGAAGTGAGGGGATGGGAGGGGAGCGATTTTGATTAAATATATGTTTGGCTCACAAGGGGAGGGTGTAACACCCCATTTCTACCCAACGTTTATAATAAATTCAGAGTGCGGAAATTTCAACAAATACGAGGCGTTACACTTATTCAACTTGAAAAACAACATTAACATGATTCAATTCTTGGCGGATACGTAACACGTAAATGAATACGAAGAAAAATTCACCATAGTTAAACTTTAACGATTCAACCTTAAATAAATAATCGTAAACGGAAGTCTCAACATAATTAATCAAAACGACGTAGCATCTTTGAAAACAACGGAAAACATAAATGCTAATTCAAAACCAGGACTTAATTCAACGGATATAATTGCAAAATCATAAATAAGATAAGGTGTTCATTCCCCCCCCCCGAGTGCTACGTATCAGAGCAACGACACCAAGCTACTAATCTTCTTACTCCTCATTACCTGCACGTTACCAATATAAAGGTAACGGCCAACAAAAGGAAAGGGTGAGATATCGAATAATATAAGCGAAAGTACGATAATTCATATGCACAAGTAAGGAACATACACTTAATTACAACTTTATTCCACGACATAAGATATCCACATAAAACAGCGGAGTAATCAATCGACAACATAAAATGCGATTCAATGCGACTCAACAAATGCAAATGCATGTGGATCCATTTGGAGCAGAACTCCCAACTTAAAATATGCCAGGTTATCGAGGCATTCAACAAGGCATAAGCCTTCAACTTACAACGTGGTGTCAATCCAGGCCAACTTAGTAATGCACATGATATGTATGTTACAACGAATACAACATTAACAACGACTAAAATCAACAACAACTTGAAATATGCATAATTTTGCATCAACTCAACAACCAACTTCAACTTCAACAATAATCAACAACTTCAACACAATGCAATTATAATTTAATCAACTTTATTCTTAGTTTTCACCGCAAAAACAACACGTTCCGGCTGTATAGACAAATCAAGCAACCAATGAAATTTCAACGAAGTTTTACCGTTTTAATTAACTACCAGATATACGAACTGTCCGCAAATTCTCGCTCGATTCTGACTAACTAAATTCTCCGCTTAATTCCACTGACAGTATAATTTTCTGCACTATTTTCAGTTTTCTGCAACTTTACTATTTAGTTCTATTTATCCTACTAACTAATTCTAACAGTGTTAATATTAATTCTGCATTTCCGGGGATCATTCTCCTAATTAATCATTCCTGCCCATTATCACTTGTTACTACTAATTCTAGTTCTGGTATAATTTTCTCATCGCTAATTTAATTACGTATAATTTTCGCTCGCTAATTTAATTCTGGTATAATTTTCCTGCTAAATCCACTTTCATCCAAAGGCAATATTTCACTTCTGCTAAAGCTATCAGTTTTTATATTTTTCTCTCTTAATTACATGTGACCTGCAAGCTACAGACAGCAAAACATCATGGTTGAGGGCCCCATCCCCCATGCTGCGACGAATGTCCCATTCCCCAAAAGCAAAGGAGACGGACGCCTCCTCCTATAGGACGGTCGCCTCTCCCTGTTCAACCCCCTGGAGGCGGACGCCTCCCTTCCCTTGCACCAGCAGGGACGGTCGTCTCCTCTTGGTCTGCATCAATCCAAAAATTCGCTTCTTTTTCCACGGCCACGCGTAATGTTTCGATCGAGACAACACAACATTATATGCATTACCAACAACACAATTACCTCATAATTCAATACAAAATATTATAATTCAATTCAACATATAAAATTATCACCGGAATTACGATTAGCAGTGTAATATCGTAGCCCTAAACTCTACATACGAACCATCCTACAATCGATTATAAAACCCGAATCCCACCCCTTACCTGTGGATTGACGGAAACTCGAAAATTTGATCGGAAACAGCAACTTATCGGACAGAAAATCCTTCCTAGCAACCTTGGTTTTCAATATCTTCCTTTCTCTCCTCCTGGTTTTCACTGTTACACGGCTGGGGTCTCTCTCCTTTGGTTTTGCAAGCAACAAAAATACTAACCTTGTTTTTCTAGGTTACTTAATATATAATACTCTTGGTTATTTGGTTTATTAAATCTTATCTCTCAATTACTAATTTACCCTACTAATTAATGTTTATATTAAAACTAATAATTCTACTTAATAAAATAATTCTAATTAAATTTTCATTACTCGACTAATTTCGACCCGATTATTAGTTTAGTAATTCTACCGACGATTTTAACTTATACACTAACTTATTCGGAAAAATACTCTATATTCTTAATTAATTTATTTTAATTAATAACGGGTGTTACAGAGGGAAGAAAGTTTATTAATAATTCATATTTGTGTCTTTATGATTTTATATAAATGATATGATATTGAAAGGTAAAATATTTTCTTAAATATTTTTTTTGGAAAACATATTTATATTATTAAGTGTTTAAACTGTCATAACTCACATAACGTTAAAAATAATTGAATACACTATATTCATATTATAACTCTAGGTAGAAAATAAACTAAATGTTGATAATAATTTTTGAATATATAAAATAATTTATTATTAAATATTTTGTATCATACAATATAATAAAAAAATAAAATGAATGGTCTAAATTTCATATAAAAAAATTATAATAAAATACATAACAAAAAAAGAAGAAATAAAAACTAACATAAATAAATATAAAAATAAAAAGTTATTAAAAATAAATAAATTGTAGTGATTATAATTTATATTAAATAAAATAATAAAACAATAATTTGAAGAATAGTTATATTAAATTGATAGAAACAATAGAGAAAAATTACAAAAAAGAGAATCAAGAACACAAATGAAAATAATAAGTTTAAAATATTAAAATTAAATTGAGAATATTTTGATAGATTACATTGAATCGGTAGACACAAATTATAGCATATTATTATATCATAGTGTGATGACTGGTTTCTTCATCGGTTATTTTAAAAACAATGAAGTCGCCACCTAATTTTATTTGTTCTAAAAAGAACGGGAAAATATAGATAAAACCCATGAATGACGGATAAGGCAGTCTACAAGACCAAAAGACATGGGTTCGGGAGTCGGTTATACAAGAGGAATGTATTAGCAACCCTCACATTCATCGTACTTGATGGGACCCGTTTAGTTCGTGCGTGTTTAAGTGTGTTTATTGCAATCTAAGTTAAGAAAAGGAGAAAGAAGAAGCGTCTTTGTTTAGGTTTTTGAACTCGCCAAATACATCACATCTTGTGCCTACGTACTCCCTCGTGCAATGGGAAAGTCAGAGTTCCGTAGTTCCTCTTAAAAATGTCTTAGTTGGTTATGTTGATTTTATAAGAAAAAATCGTGCATTAGATATTTCGAATGCTTCAACTTCAACTTGTTTAGTTTGTTTGGAAATCTAAGTCTTTGTTAGTGTTTGAAATGGCTATTGCACACTCTTTGTAAGAAAAGAGTGTGAAGATCGCATATGAGCGAAAAAGAGTTTGAGTGAGTTGAGTTGATTTTAGGTGGGTGAAAAGTACTGAAACATTAGGCTAACGTCTAATGATTCAGATACTAGAAATTGAACAAGTGTGCTCATCCAATCGTCTATCATCCCAAAAACATTATTATGAAATGGTGAAGTGAAACAAGGTTCACGTTATTAGGTGTTTCGAGTGAATAAAAGTGTTTAGCTCATTGGGCTATCATTCAATAACCTAAAGACTTTAAATTCGATTAAACCGTCGGGCTATCATCCAACAATTCAACCAAATGTCACTCTAATTATTTTTTGTCGTGGATAGAAGTTTTTAGCTTATTGGGCTATCATTCAACAATCTAAAGACTTCAATTTTGTTTAAACCATTAGGCTATCATCTGACAATTTAAACAAACCTCATCCAAGTTTTTTTTAATGAAATTCACTTTCGCAAAACAAATTCAATTAATTAATTTGATTTGAAAGTGTCTTAAAAAGTTTGGTATATGGACCAAGAGAGATTGAATCGGTCATGATTAATCAAGTATATGGACTTAATTAATCTCGTGAGGATAGGTGCTCCTATCCCCAACTATGAAACCCTTGTGCATGGACAATTGGTATATGGACCAATATTTATTCGAGTTATGGTTAATCGATGCAAACTAGGGCTTCGATTATCCTTGTGAGAATGGACATGCCAATTCTCAACTATGAAACCCTTAAGGAATTTGGCTTATGAGCCAAGAGGATATAAGAATCTGATTGAAGAAATAAGGAGGTAAGAAAACAAGCCAACCCATACAAGGTGGCCATATGTATGCTCCTAGAAAGTGGAACTAGTGTGGCACTAGTATTCTAAACGACCGATTGGAACAATCGATCAGATAGTTGTCGCTATAGAATAGCCCACGATCAAACTATGAATGTGTGCGAGTGTGCATTGTGTATGTATACCTGTTCATTGACGAGGATCCCAAAAGGAGGCTATGTGTTCTAATATGATGACAAACGTGTAATTAAGCGGTGATTAAAATATACAAAGAGGTAAAGTTCTACGCTACTATAAATCATATGGGGATGGGGATGCAAATTCACGAATGGGGATACATCAGATCGGAAAGTGCGATAAAAAGCTTAGATAAACAGATAAAACAACCCAAATTAATTAAATAATTAATTAAATTGAATCCTCCTATTTAATAGGATTAATCAGCGAAATAATTTATCAAATTAAATATTAATTTTCAATTCAATTAAATATTTAGAACAAAATAAATAAATACTATTTCACAATTTATTTGATTAAATAAAATACTAACAAAATAGCATATACAAAAAATATATAAAAACACAAAGAAAATGGGCCAGAAACTAAAGCAATCAGGGGGTGCTGAAAAAGCAAAAAAGCCCAGGCCCAAGATAAGGGTTCGTTGGGTCCTGTATGGCTAGATCCAAGGGGTGTAGCGTATGGAGGCATCCTTGAGCCGTTTGATGAAGATCATGGGGTGTAGATTGAGGGTTCATGGTAGTAGCATGGACGCGTGGATACGGGAACGTAATTAAAGGTGGTGACACTTATCACCACCACTTTGAAACACTAAAGATCAAATTAGTAATAAACCAACAGATTAATTAAAATAAAAATAGAATGAACAAAAACATAATCACTCGTTCTCTCTCTAGCAATATTTACGCTCTGCCTTCTCTCTAAAATGGGGTCGCCGAAAAGGAAGGAGTTAGCGCCAGAAATTGCTTTCGCGGCGGTGACGGCGGCGGCTCACGGCATAATTTCTCCGATCTTAATTTTTTTTACATTTTCTGATTCCTCTTCTCATTCTAAACACTAATATCCGGTTTATTTTTTCAGGTTCCTAACAAAAACGCCTAGATCTAAAAAGGGAAAAGAGAAACCCTAAGTTCAGTTTTCTAATAGAAAGATGATGATGCTGATACAAAAGTAAAGGAGAAAGCAAAAGGCAAAGGAAGAGAGGAACGAGCGTTGCAGTGGCCAGAACTCGTTGGTTATTAACCTCACGGCGAGATCGTTCCTTCTTCTTGTTTCTGACTTGCAGTTTTCTTACTTCTCTCCCTCTTGTGTCCAATTTTCTTTTCTGAAGGGAATTTTTAGGTAGGAAAATGATGATTAGGGTTTTGATAGATCTAGGGTTTTGAAAGCTTTATGGCCGTTTTTGTTTCTGTGAACAGTGTTGCCTCTGGTTTTTGGAAATGAATGTCTTTATATCTGATGCTATTAGGGTTTGTGTTGATGGACTTAACTTTTTGGAAAAATGGCCTTACGAATTTTGATCTTTGGACTCTTGATTTCTGAAAAACAAATTTTTCCAGGCCTTCAGATTTGTGTTTGAGTTGTTATTGGGCCTTTAACATTATTGTTATTGATTTGTTGTGCTGAACTTAGATTGCTGGACTCTGTTTTTTTCTTCTGATGATAGGCATGTTTTTCTCTTATTTTTTTGGAACTTAATGTTCTGATTTGTGCTGATGTGGGCTGGACATGCTGACTTTTTGTCTTTTCTGATGCATTTGTTGGGCTGGAATTGTGAATTGTACTATGATGATATTCTGAATTTTAGCCTCTTTGTTTTTCTTATTGTGAACCAAACACGGTTTGTGATTTGGAATAGAAATGTATGTCAATGATTGATGAAATTGATTTGGAATGAGGCTTTGTATGTCGCTTAAACATGATAGAGAAAAAACCTTTATCTTGATTCTTGCCAGAATTCCCTAATGATGAGTCTTGAATAAAACTTATTGGAAAATCTGTGTTTTAATTTATTGATTATGTTACTTACATATTCCTTCTTTGTTTCATGTGCTGGTAATATGGAGAACCTGAAGGAATAATAGAGGAGGAGTTGAAGAAGAAGTTATAGCAAGGCACGACTTTGGGTATAAGATTCAAGCATGGAGTCTTAGAGAAATTGGAGGGAAACCTCAAAAGAGTTTTGAATATATCTTTAGTGACCAATGGGAATTCTTTTTAGGTTTTGAAAGAAAACTACTTCACAGTATAGGTCGTGCCTTCAGACATATATAAGCTTCACAACTATTTCGCAAGGTGGTACTAGTCTTATACCCATGGATGCAGGGATTTATGGTTCTGAAGGCATGACAGCAATTGGTAAGGAGGATTTGGAACAAGTTTTTGGACACTTGACATTAGGCGTCGCTGTTATCAATACATACATCAGGTATACTCCAATCAACTTTGTTTAATTAATTGAAGAATTTATTTACTCATTTCAATGAATAATTAATGTTAATGATGTTTTTATTTAAGGTTGTTGTATGACAAGTTGATTCGCCCGCGTGGATTGGAATCCAGATTCGCTTTCATAAATCCCAACTTTGTCCACGCAGGGTCAATCATCTCAAAACCAGATGAAGTAATAGCATTTGTACTCCATTTATTTATGACCAACAAATATACAGAAAAATTGTTCTTTTTACCATATAATACTGGCCACAAGTAAGATTTTCATTCTAAATTTCCTCTATTATAATTTTTTCGTTTTTTGACGTTGTGTAGAAAGTTTCCATCTAACCTTTGTTTAATATTACAGTGGACACTGGTTATTGGTTGCGATTAATCCTGTGAGAGAAATTGTATATTATTTGGATTTATTGGGCAATGATTCGACAACATACCCAGATATGAAGAAGACGATTGACACGTAAGTGAGATTGTTCTAAAATATTCCTATGTATATTTAATTATTTCTGTGCGATAGTTCTAAATATTCGTTATTATTTTATTATAGCATTCTACAAAGTTTTTGAGTACAAAGAGATATTCAAGTACCAAGGAGTAGAGTCAACAATATTTCTTGAATCAAAGTGGAGGTATGTATTTTCACAATTTTGATTATATAGTGATGATACTTGATAAAACAAGTTAAGGTGTATATCTTGATGTCTATCCGTATTTTCTTTCCATGTGTAGTGTCCTCGTCAGCGCAATTGTGTAGATTGCGGTTATTTTATGTTGAGGTTTATGAAAGAAACTCTTCTTTTGGACCGATTAGAGATTCCATCCACGGTATGAATTTCTAACTTAGGAATTATTTTAATATTTCTCATAAAATGACTTAGTGTTTTAAGTAAATCATACTATGTTATATTATTATGTAGAACTTTGATGAATTCAAGTGTGCTTATTACTCAAAAGATCAATTGGATGAACTTATGGAGGATTGGTGCCAATTTGTTATGGAGTTGAGAATTTTATTATAAGATATAACTTTTAGTTTTGAGAATATAATATATGTCGTTATAGTTGTGTTACAATATTATTGTTTTTGTTGTTGTTATTTGGTAACTTGTATGAATTTTAATTTTTTGATTTTGTTTCAGGTTATATAGGTGTAGATCGATGTAGAAGATAAAGTTATTTTGTAATTCATTGTTGTATATATTAATGTTGTTGTTTCAAGTTGTTTCATTGTTGTATATATTGTGCAAAAAAGGATTGAAGATGTATATTGATGTTGTTGTAATATTGTTTCATTGTTGTATATTGATGTTGTTGTTGTTGTTTAAAATGTTATATTGAAGCTACAAATTCTGGTAAAAATCTGGTGCAAAAATGGTGAAATTAAATCTGATAGGCAGCATTTTGTTTTAAATGAAAAAAAGTTATATTCAAAAATTTATTAGGGAAAGCGTTGCTAAAAGGGGGAGTAGACAGCGCTTTTAATGAGAACGGCTGTCTAAAGTGGATGAAAAAGCGCTGCTATAGGAGGCAATAGAAAAGCACTGCTAAAGGGTAAATAAAAAGCGCTATATAAAGTAAAGCGTTGTTAAAGAGGGTATCTATAGCAGCGTTTTTACCAAGCGTTGTCTAAAGTTCCACCTAAAATTCTTTCAAAAGCGCTGTCTAAAGTGAAAGCGCTGCTAAAGAGGGTACCTATAGCAGCGCTTTTCAGGAAAAAGCGCTGCCTAAAGGGTATCTATAGCAGCGCTTTTACAGTAACCTAAGTGTTGTCTATACCTTTAGCAACGGTGATTTTAGCAACGCTTTTAAGCGCTACTAAAGGCCTAAAAAAGCGCTGTCTAATCCCTTGTTTGGCGTAGTGAACCTAAGTGGTTCCATTATCAAGGTGTTGTCAGAATTTTGAGGTATATCAAGGGAACTTTGAAGTTTGGAGTATTATTTCCTTCTGGAAGAAAGGCAGAATCAGAGTTGATGAGTTACTCTGACTCTGATTGGTGTGGAGATAGAGTTGATAGAAGAAGTACTTCTAGATACTTATTCAAGTTTTTGGGAGGTCCTATTTCTTGGAGTTCCAAGAAGCAAGCTGTTGTTGCTCTATCAACGTGTGAAACTGAGTATATTGCAGGCGTTGTAGCTGCATGTCAAGCTGTGTGGCTTCTAAACTTATTAGAAGATTTGAAGATTAAAGTAAAGAAGCCTCTGAAGCTGATGATTGATAACAAGTCTGCAATCAATCTTGCCAGAAATCCTGTGTTACACGGAAGAAGCAAGCATATTGAGACTAAGTATCATTTCTTGAGAAGACAGATCCAAAACGGAACATTAGAAGTTGTGCATTGTAGCACCTAGAAGTAGTTGGCAGATGTTCTGACGAAGACAATCAAGACGGATCAATTTCTCCTCTTAAGGGATGGAATTGGTGTTGTTAGTTTTGTATAGAAATATGAATTAAGGGATGGTATTGAAGAGTAATTCAATATTCAGAAGTTGTTAATCAGAAGCAGATGCTTCAGATGTTCTGATGTTTTGGTGTTGCTCAGAAGCAGTAGAGCATCTGAGGTTGATTAGCTAGAAGTTGTTGTTAGTCAGAAACAGAAGCTTATGAGGTTGCGTCCAGAAGGATGCTTAACTTCTGGGTTCTTTAGACTAGTAGTAGATGTCATTTATAACAACAATCCTTATTTCTTTCTACTTTGTGTAGCCGCCATTCTCTCATTATTCTCCCATTATTCCAATCATTTTTTATTCTTGTGCACCAACGGAGGAGAATCAAAATACTATTACATAATGCCACACCTAAAACACTTTTGTAAACCACCACATTTTGTCTGGCAGCATCTTTTAATCAAACTTATTACTCAATACAATAGTCTTACAAGTTATAGTTCTAGATCAATTCACAAAATTTAGAATCACACTAGATCATTAGCTGAATCATATAGCCAGAGTTAAGAAATCTACCTGTGAAAGAATGTAGGGTTTGATTAGTTGTAGGAAAAGAAAAATCAACAGGTGATGTTTTTGGCTCGACCTACATAAGCATGTATGGATCATGTAACTTAAAAAAAAAAATTAGCATCATCACCTACTTAGAAAATTTTCTAACTTCTTCACCTCTGCCTTCTCTTGTATTAGTTCCCATTCCCTTTGAGTTAGTTGAACTGCTAGAGCTTCAACCTGAAGAGTGCAATGACAATACTATGCAGATAAAAACATATTAAAAAAGATCATGAAAATTTAATGAAAACCGTCCTCAAGCTTATTCGCAATGCATCTTCATTAACACACACTTTACCACCATGGTCTCTACAACTGTGAGCTTCATAAGCACATGTCTTTTAGGAAGAAAGAAATTAATGTGAAGCATGTATCTTATTTACCAAGTACATATTTGTATCCCTCTAAAATATACAGGATTGATTTAGGTCAATGGTGCGGAATTTCTAGTTATGTAAACTCATACAAATCGTGAAAGGCATTAAAGTACACACAAAACTACTGCCCTTATCTGGTAGATACAGCATAAGCCATAAGGCATTCACTACAACATAAAAATTAAAGAAAACAGCAAAATAAATAGACAAATATTCAAAACAGGGCACAACTGCAAATTAAAACGTAAAAGAGTTATTACCAATGAAGAAAAATCTTACGATTGGTCACTCACTCTCACTACCTGTTCTACCAATTGCTGAACCAGGTAATGCCTAATTTCTCCATATTTGGGTCTTCATAGGGTTCCGATTTAAAATCTTACTTCTTTTTTAGCTATATTGTAATGCTTTGTGATCTGCGTATAGGTTTGAGGGATTTTCATTCCGTTTATGAAAACAATTGTCAAAGGCTAAGACTCACTTTGTTGGAATAAATGAGTATCTGTAGGGATAAATGCATTACTGCATGAGGCAGGATCCAAAAGTGACTGAAGAAGTAGGGAAGAGTTTCACAATTAGAGGTATACATGTTAAATCCGTCGTTAAAAACAGGGATAATTTGACCCTCTAAAGTATCATATTATTATGTTGTGATAAACTTTTTACATATTACCATGCATCAGCTTCTTTGTTACACGAAATAGTATATAATTATGGTGTTTTATTTAGGAGATAAAGAAGGATACAATATGCTTTCTTACCAATATGAGCTGGCATACTACATGAATTGGCTAAAAATGTCAATTTATTTTTATAGTAATATAAACACTTGTGTTGTGAGACATTCGGGAGAGTTTATAGTAGTATTTCTTTTTTGATTTCTTAATATCACCTATTTAGAATAATGGAATTAAGATGTCAAGCTCCTTAATTTTCAGCTATTGCAATGTTCACACACTGTCTCAATTTATTTTATTAATTTAATTTTTTCTTTATTTCGAAATATCCTGTGGTTAGTTCCTGCGGGTTTACCTGCAGATTTTATTTTCTGCAGATTTAAATTACTCACCAAGGTTTTGTTGAGAATAATTCACGTTAGAAATTTTGGCGATGTCCAGAAGTAGAAGTTCTGGCGCGGTCTAAAAGCTGAGGTTCTGATGCTGTCAGAAGTTGTTGAACTTCTGAGGGAGTTATTGTAATTATTAATTATTAGGGTACTTTAGTATTTGTTAGTTTTTATACTGTTAGTATCGTCTAACTTAATCACCAAGATTAAGTTTTAATTAGGGTTTGTTTTAATTAGGGTTTATGGGCATATTTATTTTTAGGCTTTTAGTTGTGTATAAATATGTACTCTTATTTCATTAATAATCATTCAATCCTTATTTTATACTCTCTCCTTTTTCATCATTATTTTCCTCTTTGTCCTTGTGCACCAACAAATTGGTATCTAGAGCTTCCGGTTAAGAATTCAGGGAAACACAAGTGAACGTGAGTTGTTTGTGTATTTGATTTTGTTTCTAAGTTTCACGTTGAATCTAGAACAAGAATCGTTTTTCTGTTTGTAGGTTGGGAAACACTGTGTGAGTTAACATCTAAGGATATTTGCACAAGGTAGAAGATGAATCGAAACAACAACATAAGCACCAAACTTTTAGTCTTTGATGGCAAAAACTGGAATATATGGATGATCCAGATGCGTGTGTTGTTTGGGGCTCAAGATGTTCTGGAGCTTGTTACAGATGGTTATATTCCAGTTGCAGAAGATGAGAAAGAGGCGCAGAGAAATAAAAGGAAGACGAATCAGAAGACGCTGTTCTACATCCATCAGTGTTTGGATGCGAATGTGTTTGAGAAGATTGCAGATTCTATGACGTTAAAGGGGCGTGAGACACACTGGTAAGATGTTACGGTGGTGACGTGTCAGTGAAGAAGGTGAAGCTTCAGTCCCTGAGAAAGTAATACGAAAATCTCAACACGAAGAGTAGTGAGAAGGTTTCTGAGTATATCTCAAGAGTGATTATGATCACTAATGAGATGAAGGCTTGTGGAAAAACTCTTTTTGAACAAGTAATCATAGACAAGGTTCTGAGGTCGCTTACTCCTCAGTTTGATTACATTGTTGTTGCTATTGAACATTCCAAAGATCTGGAGACCAAGAAAATTGAAGAACTGCAAAGTAGCCTAGAAGCGTATGAGTTGTGTTTGACTGACAGAACTTCTGAGAGGGAAGTTGAGCAGGCTCTGAAAGCTTCTTTTGTCAAGAAGGACCAGAAGCAGAATAGACATGGTGATAAATTCCAAAAGTCAAAAGTTTTCTATTCTGATGAGAAACATCAGAAGGGAAAGGAGAGGAGAAAGGTTCAATGTTACTGTTGTAAGCAGTTTGGCCACTTTGCTAGAGATTGTTGGTCAAACAAAGAAAGGAAATCAGAAGAAGAAAAAATAGTCGAAGGTGATTCAGATGATGAACCTGTGCTATTGATGACTTATGAATCTGACGAGGAACTTGTGAGGTTGTCATTTTCTGAATCTGAAGGGGATGAAGATGACTATGAATATTCTGATTCTGTAGGAGTGTCTTTTTATGAGTCAGAGTCAAAAAATGATATTGAAGAAGAGTCAGAAGTTGAAACTTCTGAAGAAGAGCCAGAAAATGACTTTGTAGATTCTGAAGAAGAGTCACAATTATAAGATGAGTTAGAATCTCAAGGAGATTCTGCTTCTGAAGATGAGTCAGAACATGAAGGTTCTAAAGAAGAGTCAAAACATGAAGGTTCTGAAGAAGAGTTAGAGACAGAAGATGAAGAATCTTCTGGAGACTCTAAGGATGAGTCAGATAGTGAATCTGATTATGATCCAGATTTTGATGATAATCCAGAATCTGATGGTGATCATACTTCTGGAAGGGAAAATTCTGAAGGTGTAGGTTCTAGAGGACAAAGTTCTAGAGGTGATCAAATCAGTGATCATGCTTCTGAAAGGGAAAACTCTGAAGACGTAGGTTCTGGAGGACAAGCTTTTGGAGGTGATCATAATTTTGGTGGTAATCATGACTCTAAAGGTGGACCTTCTGAAGGAAGAGCTTCTGAAGGTAATCCAGCTTCTGACGGTGGTCATGATTCTGAAGGTGAAACTTCTGAAGCAAGAGCTTCTGAAGGCGATCCAACTTCTGAAGGTGATGATTTTGGACAAGGTCCAGAAGTTAACAAAGGTGGAACTTCTGGTGGAAGTAAAACTTCTGAAGAAAGTACAGAAATAGATACGGTTCCAGAATTAGAAGGAGATTCTAAAAAAATAGGTATTGAAGACGTTCTCAAGAAGAAAGTGTGGTTGAATGCCATGAGAGAAGAACTTGAGACTTGGAAGTTAACTGAGCTTCCAAGGGAAAAGAAAGCCATCAGCGTCAGATGGGTGTTTAAGGCGAAGTCAGCATTTCTGAACGGTCCATTACAAGAGGAGGTATACTTGTCACAACCTTCTGGCTTCGTGAAAAAGAATCAGGAAGGGATGGTGTACAAGTTACACAAAGCTCTGTATGAATTGAAGCAAACATCCAGAGCTTGGAATCATAAGAGTGATTCATGTTTCAGGAAGCAAGGGTTTCAGAAATGGGAGATGGAGTATGGTGTGTATGTGAAACATTCTGGAAGCAATATGATTCTAGTGTGTCTTGATGTTGATGACATATTGCTTACAGGGAGTTACAACCATAAGAAGAAACCTGCGGATGTTCTGATGAAGGATGTCAAAACTAAACACCTTATTCGTTTGAGGGATGGAATTGGTGTTGTGGATTTTGATGGACATGAATTAAGGGATGATGTTGAGAATAATTTATGTTAGAAGTTTTGGTGCTGTCCAAAAGTAGAAGTTCTGGCGCTGTCCAGAAGCTGAGGTTCTGATGCTGTCAGAAGTTGTCGAACTTCTGAGGGCGTTATTGTAATTATTAATTATTAGGTACTTTAGTATTTATTAGGTACTTTAGTCCTTATTAGGGTTTGTTTTAATTAGGGTTTATGGGCATATTATTTTTCGGCTTTTAATTGTGTATAAATATGTATTCTTATTTCATTAATAATCATTCAATTCTTATTTTATACTCTCTCATTTTTCATCGTTATTTTCCTCTTTATCCTTGTGCACGCACCAACAGGTTTTAGCTGGGATCAGAATTCACAAGTAAATCCGAAGAAAAATTGAATAATAGTAGTGAAAGATCATTATTATCATGCCTTCACTAAGTTAAATATTTATTTATGTATATAAACATTATTAGTGGCTTAGGGGATAAGCAATCCGTCCCTTGAGTTAGAGGTTAGGGATTTGATTCCCTTTGCATTTGGCAAACAATTCGTCCCTTAGGTTAGGGATTTGATTGATACTCAAGAACATTTCAAGCCACATCCAAAGAATTTGCTTATGTAGTTAGTATAAATACTTAGAAAATTTGGCTCAATAAGCATGAACTTAAACTTTAGCTTCTTCATTTTCTGGCCAAGTCAATGATGAACTATCATGACACGGTGATTGATATCAATTCCATCCTCCACAATGCAGAACCACCTATAAGTGTCGGCGACTGTTGCATTTACCAAGTCCCTTTGATATTCGCAGAGTCAACCACTATGCATACACCCCAAGATCATTTCCATCGGTCCTTTCCACCACCGGCTCCCCACCCCGCCTCCGGAACATGGAACGCCACAAACTCATTTACTTGAAACTATTTCTCCAACATGCTGAGACAACTCTACAACCCTTGATTCACTACATAGATTCTATCATACCTAATTTTCGTCGTTGTTATTTTGAAACCCTAGACTTCACCGATCAGGAACTTGTTAAGTTAATCTTAATCGATTCTATTTTCATAATTGAACTTTTCTGGAGAGCCTATTCTGGTAATTGGTCTCAAGATGATGCTTTTCTCTTTACACCTTGGTTAGCTTATAGTATAAGATTAGATTTAATATTACTTGAAAATCAATTACCATTCTTTGTTGTTGAAAATATCTACAATATTGCTTTTAGTGCTACTGCTAACACTAATATCCCTTCTTTTCTTTACCTCACTTTTTTTTATTTTCGTAAATACAATAAATCAAATTTAGGTATCGATAATAGTGATATTAGCATAAGACATTTCACTGATCTAATTCGAATTTTCCACTTGCAACATCCATTGGAAAGACGGCCACATATAACCAACGAACCTATGAAAAATCTACATAGTATAACTGAATTGTTTGAAGCAGGTGTGAGGTTTAAAGTGAACACTAAAAGTAAGTGTTTACTTGACTTGAGATTTTTGGGTGGAGTTCTTGAAATTCCTCAATTGAAAGTTGAGAATTCGACCGAAATTTTGTTTCGGAATATGGTTGCTATGGAGCAATGTCATTATCCTTTTGAGTCTTACATTACATATTATGTCTCTTTTTTGGATTTTCTTATTGATAACAGAAGGGATGTGGACATACTTGTTCAGAAGGGAATATTTGTTAATTGGCATGGAGATAATGATTCTGTGGCTAACTTGTTGAATGGTCTTTCTAAAAATATTGTACTATCAAGTTCCAGTTTTGATTACAACCTTCTTAGTGAAGGTTTGGATGGTTTTTATAGTAATCCTTGGCATAAATTGAAGGCTACTCTCAGGCGCGATTATTGTAGCAGTCCTTGGCAAACCGCTGCTTCTGTTGCTGGAATTATGCTCTTGTTTCTCTCTTTACTTCAATCAGTTTGTTCTATATTGCAAGTTGTACAGGGGTAGAATGACTCATAGTAACTTCAATCATTTTCGATTCATAATTCAATGTAATTCTTATTACTACCAATTTATGTTGTTTCGTTGGTTTGGTTATTGTGTGTCTTGTATTATATCATAATTGCAATATTTCATATTTATGGATTTTGCATGTAAAAAATTAGTAAGATTTTAGAAGAAATCATTAAGCCATCTTTCTTATAAGAGCATCCAGATTTATTCTATTCATCAGAGTTTTTTAAATGGACCTCACTTAACTTTTTATATTACACATTTTAAATATTTAAACATTTCAACTAAATTTTTAAATATCATTACAAGTCATCAAATTTAATTTTTATATAATTTATATCAAACTAAAATAAATATATATATATATATATATATATATATATATATATATATATATATATATATATATATATATATATATATATATATATATATATATATATATATATATATATATATATATATATGAGTTGGTTTAAATAGTTTTGATCCTGATAAGTTATCATATTTTTTATTTTCGTCTCTATAATTTATTTTTCTTGTAAATGATCTTTTGTGAAATTCTTTTGGTTTTAATCCCGAAAATCAAAATTCGCAGAAAAAATTTGAAGGAAAATTGGTAGAAAACATACAGATTTTTCTTCATATTTTGATTTTAGAGACTAAAACCAAAAAGATCATTTTCAAGAAAAATAAATTACATGAACGAAAATAAGAAACACTTTAACTTATAAGAACCAAAAGACTATTTAAGCCTTTTGCTTTTATGATTTATAGCTTATAAGTTCATATGACAATAAATATCTTGTTTGGTAACAACCTTTTCATTACAGATTTATAATTTATTTTATTAGCTTATAATTTATTTTTTAGATGTTATTTCAAATACATGTTTATATGACAATAAATATCTTGTTTGGTAACAATCTTTTTATTACAGATTTATAATTTATTTTATTAAAATATAACTTATTTTTTAGATGTTATTTCAAATAACATTTTAACTTATAGTTTATCATATTTTCTTTCAATTTTGTCTTTATTATTTTAACTAAAATCCGTTACTACCATTTATAATGGATGACAGTTTAAGTGGAATTCTTTTTTTTTTTTTTAAATCCACGTGGATTTTTTTATTTTATTTTTTTTAGAATATATATATTTTATTTATTTTTCGGAATATATTTTTTTATTAATTTTTTGTTTTGTTTTTATATTTAAAAAATTAATTAATTAAAATTTTAATATGAATGGTATTGGGTTCATGGATAATTCACTCTCAACTTATTTTTAATTCTTTAGTGCATGTAAATGTTTGCTATTTAAACACTAATATTTTTGATATAGAATTGATGTGGAACTTTATTCTCTTTGAAACAATAATGCATGTGTAACAACTATCACCTAATCTAATAATCACTCACCGTCAAAGTTGCTTCTTCTTCGCTTTAAGCACTCACAACAACAACACTGAAGCAACATCACCACAACAATAACTCGACAACGTCAAAGCATTGACGAGTACTGTTTCAATGAATTAATATTGCATGTACTTCAAATTCAAAGCATGCACTTCAAATTCATAGCATGGAAACCAGTTTGTTAAAGACCAAGATAATCTGCCAAACTCCAGTTCAAGTTCCTTCAAATTTCAGAGACTAAAAAAATTACCGTTAAAACGAGAAATGCATATGATAGTATAAAATAGTGATCTAAAATTCCTTCCACCCTTGCAGTCATGGTCTTAATGAAAGTAGCATCACACCTGCAATTTTTGATAGCACCAGCAATTAAAAGGTCAGATGAAACTATTATATGATTCTGGAGTACGCATGGAAGAAAGATCTAATGGCATCACCATGTATCACAATTCTTCAATATTATTTATTTTGTGTAATTACTTCTTGAACTTATAGCAGTGACATTTCCAGTTACTGGATTTTTATCATGAAATAATGTTTAGTTGAGTTTAATATTACAATGTGATAAAATGCTTGCATCCATTGCTATGCCTTATTTGTTTGACAGTTGCATCCACCGCGCGTCACGACTGTCGACAGAACAACCTTCGTAGCTTCCCCCATAGAACTCACTCACTCAACTTCGATCCACTATTGGCTCATGTAATATGTATTTTCTAGTTCTCTTTCCTTTAAACAATTGCACTAATGTTCATTGAAGAAGTCATAATATCATTTTCAATAATTTGCTGCAGCAAAAGATAATGATATTGGGACTCAAAAAGGGCAATGTTTTCATAACCAAAAACCAGTTGTTCAGAGTAGCAGCATAAATACTTGTATAAGGGGCAATGTTTACAGAACCAAAAATGCACAAGGAAAGATGCACTATGAAAGATGCAAGTTCAAAGGAATTATTATAAATGCACTTGGAAATGTCTCATACCACCGCATTGTTGAGAAGCTATAGGAGTTCACTTTATAATTGCTACTGAAGGAGTATATGGGGTTACAAATTTGTTTGTGAGATTTACAATTTGATTAAGGGTGGATGACGGTTGGCTTGTAACATTAGAGTCTACATCAAATATTTTAGGAAAACATTTGATGTTTATATACCACAAAATAATGAATATAATTGATAATAGGCCAACACTAATGGACCATAAGTTAAGCTCAAAGTGTTTCAAAATAAATTTTGATTTAAATAAATAAATTAAAAATAAAATAAATAAACAATTTGAAAAATAAAATGAATGAAAAAATTAAAAACAAAAAAATTACTGAAATAAACAATTTATAAAAATATTAAAAATCCGATGTGGATTTAAATTTTTTTTTATAAAAACATGCCAAGTGGACTACCATGCTGGCAATTGGAAAAAATTAAAAACAAAAAAATTAATGAAATAAAAGATTTATAAAAATATTAAAAATTCCATGTGGATTTAAAAAAATAATAAAAAAATAAAAAAAAATATCACGTAGACTACCATGCTGACAATTGAAAAGAATTATTTTTGCAATCTGAAAATTAGGAGTCTATCTAACGAAATCTGAATATTTAAAAAAAAAAAAAAAAAAACTTTATCAAAGGCTAAAAACAAAACTCGCTATATGTGTGTGTGAGAGAGTTAAATCTAATATATTAAGATATAATATATTATTTTTGAATAAATTATAATATAAAATACATGTTATAATTATAATTATAAGTATTAAATTAAAAATATATTAAGTTATTATATTTATATTACATTTATTTTTATATGTTTTTGTTATAGTCATAAAGTAGAATTTAAATTTTGTTGCTATGAATTAGTATAATATTTAGGATTGGATTTAAATTTAGAACTTCTAATTTAATAAAAATAGATCAATTGTATTTTTGGTTAGTTGTTATTTATTTTAATATGTTTAAATTTTATATGCACATCTTTTATTATATTTGTTTTTTGAGAGACTGAATCAACAATCATGCGGATTAACTAGTGACCTACTGATTCAACCACTAATCCAATAAATAAATATGTTGATCGGATCAATCAGCGGTTTGGATTTTAAAACATTGATCTAAGGTCTAATTCTTATTTCAATTTAATCAAAGATTCAAGTTGAATAAGAAATCCTAACAGAACATGCTAAAAACACATAAACGAGTAAACAAAAAGCATTAGGAGCAATCATCAAACGTTAAGAAATATCATCACAAATCAACACAGTTTGTATCAAAGATAATGACAAAAAGAAAAAGATGCAGAAAAATGATGAAAAATTGATAAAAATAATTAAATAGAAAATTATTCTAATTAACAAATATCCTAAAAAATATCATATTGTTTTTTAACATTTTTATTATCTAAAAAAGTGAAAAAAGAAAATCAAAAGAAAATTGTAAAAGGACTTAAAAAATCTAAAACAGAGGGAGTGCAAGGCCTAAAAGAGTAATGAAGAGAAACAGTGTCATAGCCGCAAGGCCCACTCATTAGGTCCAAGAGTTGTTCTTGTGTCTAGGCAGAAAATTTTACCCTATACTCCTACACTTATTCTGATACTCCTACAATTTTTTTAATATTTCAATTTTATCCTTTTACTTTTTTTTATTTTTATATGGAATTTTTTTTTATTTTCACTATTTTTTGAAAGCGTACGGAATAGCCAAGGAAACAGAAATTTAACAAACCGGATAACTCAAAATGGATACATCCGATACATATTTTTTCAGGAACCGGAAATGTCACTCGGATCACGCAAATATTAAGCGCAAGAGTAAAATACAGAAAGATATAAGGGGGGGGCCTAGAACAGAAATGCAGCATTTGTTTAAGCTGGTAGAGGAATCAGATTATGTATACTGGAGCAGGAAAAAGGACGATTCAGAAGTTGTGAGGGATATTTTCTGGGCTCATCCAGAATCACATATTTTTTACGAAATACGCAGCAACAACCCGGATAACCCAAGCAGTGGGTTATCCGGGGTGAAAGGAAGCAAACCGGATAATCCTGGGATGGGACTTCCGGAGTGTAAAACCCAAACCGGATAACCCTGGGATGGGACTTCCGGAGTGTAAAACCCAAACCGGATAACCCACACACGTGACTTCCGGTGTGTGTTAAAATTTTCAAAAACACACCGGATAACCCACTTACAATGTTATCCGGTTTGTAAAAAAATTATCTTTCTCTCTCCTTTTTCAGAAGTTAAAATGGTAAAAGTAAAAAAAAAAAAAAGTAATTAGTATTTATTCAAGGGCAATTTCGTCCAGATGTCAAAATTGTAGGGGTATGGGAATAAATGTAGGGGTACGTGGTAAAATTTTCGTCTAGGCATCGGGTGGCCAAAAATATGTGCTAACGGGCTTGGGGCAAGGGTGTATGCATTGAGTGGCCCAACAAATACAACTGTATAGTCCAATTCAAATCATCACTAATCATCACTATATGATAAACTTTGTAATATACACTATTATGATATATGTTTGTTCGTCATTGTGCACATGAAAAAAAACATAAAATGATATTTAATTAAAAAATATTAATAAATTAAAAAAAAATGTAAATCCTTTTGAATAAATATTTTACTTACTAAACCGAAATAAAAAAAACAAAATCATACAGTAGCACCAAATTAAGTTTATAACACAAATAAAAATATTAAATCAAATAAATTAGAGTAGTTACACATAAATCAAACCAGGACAATTGAAATGGTTTCACGCAAATCAAATCAAATATATTAGAATTATTCCACAATAAACAACAATCGATGCTTTTGCGAAACAATAACAGCAAAATGTCAATAAAATACAGGAATTGAATTGTTAACCTCTTTACATATAGACATTAAAATTCATGTTCATGTTGAAGCAACCGATTCTCTATTTTTATAAAAGTAAAGATAAAACATAAAATAATAATAATATTCAGATGAATTGAAAGAGAGAAATAGATTTTAAAAGAAGAGAGATAAAACCTCCAAAATATTGGCATAGAATAGGTATGTGCAAATAGATCGTTTAAATAAAGAAACACAACTTGTAGAAGTAAATAGGACTGAGTTATTAGAAGTTATTCATTCACAAACCTATATTAAACTAATATTGAATTCTCTTAATTTGGTTCTAGGGCGCAATTCTTCCTTATACATGACTTCCCATTTCATTAAAAATTCAAATAAATTCAACTCATTTTGATCTTCACCCAAAGTTTCAAAATTTAATTTCAATTAATTATTTTTCTCCATTTCTTCAACCATCTTTCTCACAAACCAATAATAATACATATATTACCATAAATTTAAAAGACATAAACGTAAATTTAAAATTAAATTGAACAAACATGTAAAAATTGCAACATCAAAACAATCAATTAAAAATTTCGAATTTTGAAACCGACTTGATGATAGAGGTTGCAACCATCATATGAAAGACAAAATATAAAAAAATATAAAAAATAGATGTAGAGAAGAATAAACATCATGTTTACTGCAATTCCATATGTATGTGACGGTTCCTCCGATCAACGTTATCCTTCTCGTGTTTCATTTTACATTATGTGAAACAGTTTGAATGTTAATTGTTTTATTTGATTGAGGACGCCGTTACCTTTTGTGATAAGCATAAGCGGTTAGTTTAAGTGACAATTACTAATATGTGTTTCATTATTAATTGAATTTAGGAATATAAAATAACAATTTTTAAATATAAAATATTTTAAAAAATTTGCAGTTAATCAAAGGGTAATAATGGAAAAAATGTAGGTCAGCCCAAAAGAGGTGTATCTTTATTATATATAGTTATAGATTATTATTATTATTATTATTATTATTATTATTATTATTATTATTATTATTATTATTATTATTATTATTATTATTATTATTATTATTATTATTATTAAGAAAGTTGAAAAAAAATGAAATGAAAAGAAAATGAAAGCACCGTGTTTGTTGTATGGACTAGGGTTACATGCGTCTAGTAATTTCTTATTCTTCTTCTTTCTTATTCTACCTTTCTTTTTTCTTGTGATTGTTGTGCGTTTGTATAGCCTTCTATGTTGAGTGCGTTATTATTGCTAATTGCATTAATGAGAGAGATGCGAGTAGGTTGAAGCTTAATCGATTGGAGCTTCAATGTGAAGCTCCAATGGCTTTTGAGATAAGTGAGTGTATGGTGAAGGTTGGGAAGGAGAAGAGAGAGAAGATTTTCATAGAGAAAAATGTGAGGAATAAGACAAAGGAGAGAAAGAGAAATGGGAGAAAATGGTGTGTGCTCTTGATATGCGAGTGAAGATTAGTTTATATAGATTGATAGAATTGAAGAACTTAGTTAGAGTTGAAGGATTGTGAGCCCTAGGATCTCAGGAATCTGTTATGAGATGAAATGTACAGATTGAAGGCGCTGAGAGTTAGTTATGATTCACTTAGATGAGCTGTCAAAAGAGAATTTGATGCATCAGCTTGTTTTGTTCCTCTAATTTTATTTATTTTACTTCTTCTTTGGTTCAGTGTGTTGACTGATAATGGTGAGTTTGCAAATGAATCTAATGCTATCAATTTGTTTATTCTAGTTTTTGTTCTATATTAATTTCTCATAATGAGTTGTCATTTGATTTTTGATTTGCAGGGCATGGTATAACTAAATTGGGAAACTTGCTGCATCTGGTGAGCTGGCAATGTGATGTTATGGGGATCATAATTGGATGGAAAGGGCAAGAGGTTAAGTTAGGGAATTTCCTGTTAGAAGTCGTTTTGGACTTTTCACACATATTAAGAAAAATAATAATTGTTGTATGAAAATAATAAATTATGAAGGTTTTTACAAAATTGTCCTTCATTAATAACATGTAAAGGATGAATTTACATAATTGAAAGGAGGGAGAATAATATATATTTAAGGATATTAAAGGAAAAATATAATTAATTATTCATTGAAATTGTAAAGCGACTTATATTGCGGTACAAAATTTATTTTCAAAATGACTTATAATAAAAAATTGAGGTAGTAGTGTAAATTTGTTCAAAACTAGATTACTGTTAGTAAAAAAATTGTTAGTGTTTTAGATGTTAGCAAAACTATTATTAAGGTTAGTAACTTGTTACTGACTTTGTAATTTCTGTTAGTACAAAAATGTTAGTTGTATTGGTGAAGAATATGGCGGAAAATATTAAGTAATAAATGAAAGTTGGAAGTTGATTATGAACTGACGAGGTTAATTTATGGAAATTGTTTAAATTTGTGAGATGCAGTGAATATCATGGTGTAGGCTATCATGATGCTTTGGTTTGTTTGAAGTGTATTTGAATGATGCGGTACACAGAGATACGAATATTGTATGGATGTTTGTGAACTATTTTTTATGTTAATATTGCATGAGCTTGGGGCTCTCATGGGCTATTTTGTGCTTAGGGATGTTATGGATTGTTTTGTGGCTGACGAAGTGCTTTATTTCAGGTTTTGGCAGGCCTAGAACTGCTCATGGACATGGTTAAATGGTGGTTTATGGACATGTATGTAAACACATCATGATGCAGTCTTTGGAGTCAATGTGGTCATGAAGACATTTTAAAAGGTCTTTGGATTTGAAGAAAATGGGATGAAGACTTAGGATTAGAAGTAATAGGAACTTCTTTTGTATGTAAATGATGGAATGCAAATGAAAATAGTATGATAAGCATTCATTCTTTAATTTGTATTGTAATTTGAGCCTATACTGATAAATAAAAATTCACTGGCTTGTGGTAGAACTCTGAATGAATTTCGATGGATAACACTTGAAGTTTTGAATGGAATTATGGATGAGCTAGTTTGAACCATACTTGAATAAACTTGCACATTTGGTCAATTGATGAAATTTGCTTGAAACCCCTTTGATTCCATGTATATTCTCTGCCCTACCATTTGAATTCACTTTGCTTAGCTTTTGAACAAGTAGACATGGACTTTGGTCAAAAAGTCAATTTGACCAAAGTCAAATAAACTTGTGTTTGCTTTTTTGAATTCAAGCCAAAGTATATTCCCACAAGAATATTGAATCACAAACACCCTTCATTCCATGTTTGCATCTCAAATCGAGAATAAAATTGCACTTGAAGCAACAATAATAAACCCTTGATTTCAATGTGAAAGGATCCATATATGTAGGCCCAAAAAAGTTTGCCTAAGATCTAAAGTTAAGACTTGCACCCCAAGTAAAGAAATGGACATCAAATGATGATAATGAGACCCAAATGAATCAATATTTACACGAGGACAAGAAACCTAATCCACATTAAAACCCTAACTTGCCATGAATACACCAAGATAACCTTTAGGAACTTGCACTTCAAATAATGATAGAATCCCCTTGATATCCATTGATGAACAAATCCACACAGAACCCCTCTTGAAGGCCACATGATTAGGTAAATAATCCCTAAGCCATGTGGGGATGATAGGAACAAGAAAATGGTGAATTCTATAACTCATGACCTCTAATCCTTTTCAACCAATGTGCCTTTATTGAATGAATGCATGCTATGAAAATGAACTATTGAAGTGATGCAAATGAAATGAGAAATATAATCCAATCATTAAAGTGAGCTCACCTTCTCAGTAACGACTTAATCCACTAATCAATCAGATTACAACTATCAATGATTTCTCAAGGTTTTTGACTAAACTTAGTCCCTCAAAGAATACAATCTCAAAGATAAATGTCAATTACTTCTTGAGGATACAGACTTATCCTAGTCCCTCTAGGAATTCAAATAGAGTTATAATACAAAGATTGTGTGTTTACAATGATGCTCTAAATAAACAGATACACAATTCGCAACACAAACTTTACACTTAAGAAAATATACAATGAAAAATTCTAAGTGTGGTGAGTGTTGTTTCTCTCTTTGTTTCACACAAAGATTCTCTTTGGCAATTCTTTTCACAATACTTGTCTCTTCTTCAAATTTCATTGTCGTTTTTATATAGATGGTGAATAGGGTCGTTGGAGGATAGAATTGAAAAATGATGAATAGTATCGTTGGATGATAAATATGTAAATTTCATCAATTTCGCAACTATAGTAGTGGTGCAAGATTGAGCTGTAAAACATGGAGATCCGTTGGTAGTACAATTCTTTTGTAATTCTAACATATTTGTTCTTTTTAAGGAATAATTTATTTTTCCACTCGAATGTACTATCTCCAAGAATATTCATTCAATATTTGTTTTCTCAATTATTAGCTTCGTATTTAAGATGATTTGAAGCTTGATCATAATTCAGAGTCTTGTAGATTTAGACTTCATAGTCTAAAGAAAATGAGGCTTGATTTATCAAAGTGATTATGGATTGTTTGATGCAGAGACATTGGCTTAAGCATCTAAATGATTGAATATCAGAGAAACACTTCTTTAGACTTTAGCTTGCTTCAGAATCTGATGAAGTTTAGAGTCTAGATTTCACATAGATCAGAGTTTGTGTTGTCTAGGCTTCAGAGTTTGCTTTGGTTCAGACTTTATTTTGTTCATACTTTGCACTACTTCAGAATCTGTTTTTCTTCAGAATTTACTTAGTTCAGAGTTAGAGTCTGTTTTCAATAGAAAAATGTTATTCTTACACCAAAAGTTACACCTACACCGTATTTCACTGTTCACCAATACAGTGAACAGTGAAATATTATAATAATAAAATAATATTTTTTACTATTAACCAACTTCAGAATTTATTTTATTAAAATTGTGGGATTAACCAACTTTATTATTTTATTAACCAACTTTATAGACTTTATTAACCAACTTTATTTACTATTAAAAATTACTTTTAAAAATCTGAGTAGTCCATTAACCAGCTTTATAATTTGATTAACCAATTTTTTACATTTCATTAACCAACTTTATTTTAGTACTACTATTTTTAAAATCTGAGTGTGTATTAACCAACTTCGTAATTTAATTAACTAGTTTTTTATACTTTATTAACCAACTTTACTTTACGATTAAAAATTACTATTCACGAATTATTCATTTATATTGTACAAAATATTGTTCACGTATTGTTCATATACTATTTACGATATATTATATATATATATATATATATATATATATATATATATATATATATATATATATATATATATATATATATATATATATATATATAAATACTTTTATTGTATAAATACGTAAACAATATTTTGGTGTAAAATATGGTGTAGGAATAACATTCTTGTTTTTAATATCTACACACTTAATAAAATTAATAAAATGATCATTGAATTTGACAATAATTGAGATGAGAGTGGAGCGCTCTTTCTCCTTTGCAATGTTCAGAAGTGAGAATTGATTTGTTCGACACATAGTGGCTTTTGCTAGATTAGGTCTATGAAATAGACCAGTCTTAATGAGTTTTTGTTTAATTCGGAAAAAAATTGTATTCTGAATTTCTAATAGATAATTTTTCTAATTTTTCAAATTCTTTAAAAAATAGTTTTTGAATTAAATTGTGTCAGCAATCTCATAAGCTACGTAAATTTTTCTTTATGGATAGTCAAAAAATTATCATGAAGTCGTATGTAGAAAAACTCAAGTCTTATATAGAATAAAAAAGATCAACAATAAATTTACAAAATGTGATATCTTTTATCAAGCAAATCAATTGTTAAAGGATGAATCAAATATAAAAATTTAAAATTACGTCAGAACTTGTCAATTTGTTTCATTCATTATTTGTATCTACATATCAAAGTATTTATCATCTTACAAATTAAATGACACATGTGAAACCAATAAAACTTAAAGATGTATACTTATACATGTAATTTTGTCAATACGAGTCTATTCCATGAAAGATTGTTGGTCAAAGACAATGTCACTAACAAAATGCCAATTTTGACTGACTGAACCCACTTTTCTCTGTCCCCTTTGTGAAAGTGAAATTAAAGCGTCTACTCATCACTCATATTGATTGCATCATCTGATTGCCCTATTATGGAGATAGATAATATGTAGATTCTAGACCTATGGCAGTGCAATTTCATGGCACTATCATACAATAAGATAAAGAAGAAAGACACTAAAAAGGGACGTGAAAAGAGTAAAAAGGAAGTGATATTATTGTTCCTTTTTTGTTCCACTAAACTAAACAATACTACAATATAGATAATGTTTTGTCAGCAAATAAAAGATATATCTAACTCATTTAACAAAATAAAGTGCATAGTTATTGATCAAATGCATAAATGGAAGAACATGGTGTTTTGTAATGAAAAAATTATAGATGTTGTCGATGGAAGGAAAAATGATTATAACATGGTTTGATTGAAGGGAAATCCAACTACTTATTGTCTAAGTGATGGTCTGTGACACAACATGCACTACATATTTGAAACTTGTTTCCACTATACTTACATCGTGCCTTTTTAGAAAGTGGTACGAAACTATAAAAAAAAAACTGTTTAACGAAATGAAAAATATGTCTATAGTACCAATAAAATAGAGAAAGTGAAAACTCAAAAATATTTTTAAATTTTGTAAGGGCATTTACAAAATCATTTCGGATGTGAATTTTACAAGTGAATTTACAAAATAATTTAAGATTTTTTAAAAATAAGATGAATTCGTAAGTGCACTTGTGAATTCACCTTATTTTGAAAAAAAAAGAAGGTGAATTTGCAAGTGCACCTGCGAATTCACGTTATTGATATAATCTGGTGAACTGGTCTCCTTCCTGTGATGAATGCAGCTACGAAAAAATTTTGCCCAAATTTTGTAAACATTTTTCAAATCTTTTATCTTAGTTGAAGCTTCTTCAGAGGTAAAGATTTCCTCATAAGCAATAGTCATATCAAACCGGTTTTCTGGAACTCCAATTTCTCCATTTTCTTGAAGACCCGACAACTTCTTAATCAGATTCTCTGTAATGGAGATTTCCTTGCCCATTACAAAAGAGAGAACAACAGTTGGAGTACAAATAGCATGAAGCCAGAATTCCTTGACTAAAGGAGGAAAAACAGGACCATTGAGACGATCAAAGAATTGATTCCACCGTGGAAACTTCACAGCGGGAAACAAATCAAATTCATTATCACGAATATTCTCCAAATCAATAATCATCTCACAAAGAACTTCCAGATTGTCTGTTGGAATCAGCGTAGTCCTTTTTGGGTTGGTTTGAGATGTGTTTGTAGGGACCAAGGTTTCTGGGTTGGAGGTTGAAGATGAAGACATTTTCAAAAATTGGGGTTTTAGGGTTTTTGAAGAGAGAGAAAAGTAAGCGGAAATGCATAAAAGTTTTGAAAAGTGAAAAATGATAATGAATTTTGAAAGGGTTTATATAGAAGTCACGCATGCGAACGGTTAAAAAGTAATAATTAAGAAAATTAAAATCACTTTAATCATCACACGCATTAATTATTTCTGACAGATTGAGGGATTGCTTGGGATTAGAAGAGATTTGAACAGTTACCTAGGAGCATAATATCAATAGCTAACACGCGTGTGGGTAACCTAACAGAAGTTATTGAACACGTGTTCAACTTCTGGGTTACAACGTTACAACTGTTTGATCTAGTGAACTTCTGACTATACTTAGTAATGAAACGTTTCTAAGGGTTTCAGAACTTCTAGCTATGGTTTCTAACTTAACTTCTCTTCTCACTTCTGAAGAGTTAATTAATTAGAGATTCATTTAACACAGAACTTTTGACTAAATTGATATTGAACAGAATTTCATTTAGGGAAATATTCAATACAAATATTTTTCAGAATAAATTTGAACCTATCTTCAGAAAGTGGTTTTGTGAAAATATTAGCCCATTGATGGTCTGTATCAACAAAGTTTAAATTTAAAAATTTCTTTCTGAATGTAGTCCCTAATGAAATGATGTTTAATTTCAATATATTTTTCCTTTGAATGTAAAATAGGATTTTTAGAAAGGCAAATAGCAGAAGTACTATCATAGAAGATAGGGAGTCTTACACTCATACAGAAGATAATCTTCTGGTTGAATTTTTATCCAGAGCTTCTACAAATGCAACTTTTGAGTGTGATCTTCTGTTCTGTTTCTTCAGAGGTTGACTACTGAACTTCTGTTCCATTTCCCATAGTTCCAGAGCCTCTGACTTTTTCCTTTTGGTTACCTTTAAGTTCGAGACTTTAGAACATAAACCTTCTTCCCATCATGTCTAGCTAGCATCCAAAGTTCAGGTGCCAAGGTTGGTGTTTCAACGTCACTTTTTAGAATATCTGCAACATAGATAATTTTTTCTTTTGGTACCCGTATCCTTCTGGGTCCTTTCTGGTTAGAAGTTCTAAGGTTCTGTTTGAACCTTGGTTTAACATAAAAATCTTCAGAGTATGACGTGTATTTAATGTCATGCGTGTGACCATACTCAAATTGTTTGTGAAGTGGTTTATATGTGATTTTCATTTCATCAACATATTTTGGTTTATATATTTCTTTCCCTCTGGGGGCTTTATATCCTAACCCTTTTCAGTTGTTTCTAGAAACTCCATAGGTCATGGAAGCCATCTTGCTTCATCATGCTTTTAGCTAGAAACTTCAGCGTAGTCATATTCTTTCAAAATATTTTTAGAACTTGAAGCATCTTCTGAGCTGGAAATATTTTGAGCATTTTAAAAATTATTTTTAAGTTTAATATTATTTTCTTTAAGCTCAGAGTTTTCTGCCTTAAGTTGTTCAATTTCAGATACAAGATTCTTTCTGAGTTTCTTTTATTTGATTTTTATTTGACTATAATTTTCTAGAATTTCTGATAGACTATCTTCTAGTTCAGTTCTAGTTAGATCAGAAAATACCTCTCCTGTCTTAGATTCAGAAGCATAGTCATCTGCTGGAGTTGCCTTAAACGCTAGATTTGCATGTTCATCTTCTGAATCAGTTTCATCATCAGAAGATTTTGAGTCGTCCCATGTGGCCAGAGTTTTAGCTTCTTTTACTTGGGCATTTCCTTCATGAGACATTTTGAGAGACTAAAACATGTCATGTGTTGTATCTCTCTTTGTGATCTTCTCATACTCCATTTTTGAAATGGCGTTCAGCAGGATGTTTATTGCTTTGTGATGATTTTTATATTCTGTTTTCTGCGCCTTATCCATTGCTTTCCTTTCAGCCTTTTTTCAATCTCCATCTACTGGATGTTTGTAACCATCCAACACCACATCCCATAGATCAGGATCATATCCTGAGATAAAGATTTCTAGTCTGTCCTTCCAATATACAAAATCTTCTATATCGAACATTGGAGCTTTAGTGTTGTTGTTATTTTGATCTGTTGCCACTGTGTTCTTCCCTTTTGGATCTTTTTTGACACGGTTAAGTGTTGTGCACCCATAACCAAGAGCTTTGATACCAATTGAAGGCTTGGAAAAACACATAGAAGGGGGTTGAATAAGTTTTTCTTACTTTTTAGATCTTTTACCAAAACAACAAATAAAATACTCAAGCATTTTTATCCTGGTTCGTTTGAAACTCAAACTACTCCATTCCACCCGCCAAGGTGATTTTGCCTCTCTCAACGAGGACTTAATCCACTATAATCAACGATTACATAGTGCATTACCCAACTGGTGTGACTAACTTCCTCTAAGACTCACTAGTCCTAGGCCTCTCAAAATTCGACCCAAGGTCTTCTCGAGGAACAAACCGCCTGACCAACCGTTGTGACTAACACCTCTAAGACTCAACTAGTCCTAGCCTCTCAAGAATTCGACTCAAACTGGTCTTCTCAAGGAACAACTATCAAAATATTAATTTTTGTGTACAATAATGCTTCTAGAAAAGCTATTCTTCACTAAGTGAAGTTTACACAAATGAAGCTCAATGAATAGTAAACTAATTTACAAAAAATAATTCTTTGTACTTGCAGCGTGAGTTTACTTTGAAATGAATGATTTTTCAACATTGATGATGTTGTTGTTCTACCTTTTTCGTTGATACGATATTGTACAATGTTAGAAGATGTTTGTTGAACGTTGTAGTTCTACTGTATGGTTGTGAATCATTAAATTCTTCTTTGAATTCGAATCCTTTAAATAGTGCTTCCAAAATCTGTCAGTTGCTAGAAACGTGTCTTGGATAATGAAAAAAAGTAATTATGACTTTGCTTAGCATCACGTGACTTACTTAGCTTTACATGATTTGCTTGCTAAATATTTCTTGGAAGTTGAACCACTCAAGTATTTCTTTTCTTCGCTCAGTGGGTCTACGTTACTGTTGGCAGGTTTTGTCTTTTTAGAAGATAACGTTCATATTGATAATGATCTTCTAAATATTTGCTCATCAGAACTTCTATTGGTGCTTCCATCAGAAGTTTACTCTTTCCTGGTTCTATCAGAAGTTGCTTCTATCAGAAGTTGCGCTGTGCTTGCTTCTATCAGAAGTTGCGTTGTGCTTGCTTTTATCAGAAGTTGCGCTTTGCTAGCTTTCATCAGAAGTTATATTTTATTCTTTACTTCAGAAGCTTTCTTTTCAGCATGTCTTCCATAAGTTCTCGCTCAAAACTTCTATCAACGTTTTTCTATTAGCAGTTGCTACGAGCGTGCTTTGTCCAGAAGTTCTGCTCTCATTAGAACTTCTAAAGCGTGTTTCTTTCAGCAGTTGCTTTAAGCGTGCTTTGTCAAGAAGTTCTGCTCTCATTAGAACTTCTAACTTCAACCTCTGCTCATCATGATATATTTTCCATTTTTACGCTAGAGATAGAACATCTTCGGAAATGAAACATGTACACGTCAGAGTATCATATTCATTCATACAAAATTTATTATGCTTGTTATCATCAAAACTTTATTATTTATTATTAGAAACAAACTTTTTTCTAACAAGGTTTGGCTGAAACAAAATTATGTATGATGGTATTTTAGACATTCAAAATGTTATATATATATATATATATATATTGAAATGTTAAGATTTTACAATGTTTCGACAATACATTAAAAAAATGTTTCGATTACATTCTAAAATGCACCGAAAAAATTATCTTCGCTTAAATCTAAAATCAGATCTTTCTTTGATTTCTCCCTATTTGATTCTCTCTCAAGATCCATCAAATGGGTAAACTTAAATCATTAGATCCAAAAATGATCCGCCAAGTTTCCGCCTTTTTGTGATGTTCCATCCATTCCACGAATATGGCGAAATAGAACAACCCGATTTCAAATATACTTGAACAAAATGGCATCACTTAAGATAGCCAACACACACGATGCATCCAGAAGGATCAATAGGCGGTGGAGCTTGGAGTGGAAAAAAAGTTTTCGAAAAACCATATCTTGTCAAGTCGACGCACACCATGTTATAAGCACTTGCTATAGGATGTCCTATTTTGGGAAAGCACATCCATTTTTCAATCGGTGCATGGATGGTAACACTTGGAGAAAGAGCATGGTGAATTTTATTAAACTTGTCCTTTGTCACGCATAGGCGCGTGTAAAGTTCACTATGAGAGGTCAACTCTGAAATAATTTTTTTCCGAACAATTACCATCATTTCCCACATCTATGATTTTTGCAATGTGTTTGTGCATAAATAATGACATCTCATTAATGTTAATTATTGGTCGTGGTGGTGGTGCTGTCGGTGTCCGAGGTGGTCTGGAAATTCGGGCTTCTTTTTTAGCATTTGTCTTGGATTTTGGAGTTGGAGAATCCTGAAATAATTAAATCGACGACGTGATAAGAAGGCGCACGCTTGGTTGTCTTGTTAGCTTGTAAAGTTTACACCTTTTTGGCGCACCTTTAGTTTTCATCGGTTGAGACGGAGGCTTTAAATCGGTTGTTTACGGAAAGGCGACTTTTCTCAATTGTTTTTTAACGTGCAACTTTGTAGCATCGTCCACTTTTGAAAAACGATCTATTATGGTTTTCAACTCGGTTGTGATGGTAATGTTGGAACTACGTTCTGTTGTCGGCTCATAATCATCGAAATAAAGCCTTTCCAATGAATGCATATCTCATCCATTCGTATAGGGGAATTGATTTATTTATTTTTTGAAATACTACAAGCATATGGAAGCCCATAATTAAATGTATTGTACACCCATTTCAAACTATCGGGTCTCGTTGTTTCCTCTCGTTTTTCTTCATAAAAAACAAAATTCAATCTGGCTCGGGATATATTGTGAACCAACTGTGCATAAAGAGTCTTGTCTTTGAACCGGTGTTCCAATACAGTTTTGCTCCTATCAAATGTTGTTTGAATTTCATTATATTGGTTTAGGAGAATTTGGTTTATAACATCATAATCTCTACATAGGTCGCCCTTACTATCATGACCAGGTTCCTCGAGTGCATGTGAGCATTTCACTCTATTAGTTGTTGTGTTCTCCAAATGTCTAACATGGTCCGGCCATGCAAATACCATTTTCTCTTTCACTTGATCAAAAATATTGGATTCAACGTATTTCAAAAAATTGGTGTATTCCACACACAAATTCCTAAAGTTAATCATATTCTCAATATACATGTCTTCATTAGAAGAATTAAGAATATCAGTCAAGCACTCTTAATTTTCTCTACCACAACATTGTATTTGACAACTTGCTCGTCATCACCTTTCTTCTCTTTGGTGCCAACTACATATTTTAGCCATGCTCTCACATTTTTTGTGATGTGATACCGACATAGTAAAGCGGTTAACGGCGGAAACATGATGGCAACCACATTCATGAGAGTGTTATCTCGATCGATGGCGATAACCATAGGCATACTTTTTGATCTTTCAACAAAGTCTTGCATCTCACATTCAAAAACTAAAACCAACTAAAATGTCTTGTTCGTAGAGGAGACACCAACAATTTCAAGAAGAAAGCCTATACTTATTGGTATCGTCGTCAAATCAATCATTAGAATGGTTGGAAATGTGTTGAACAACTCGACACTTGACGGATGCGTCCAAAATATATCACGGATACTTACGTTGTCCTCATAAACTCTATGTCTTGAAACATATTTGTTATCGTCCAAACATTTCAATAAATGTTACATTTTGGACCTCGGTCCCCTTTGAGCAACATGTTGCTTATATCGATAATTGTCAACCGATTTTATATTTGACACACGTCCCGCTCTATTCCGTTTCAAACCAGAAAGTATGTTTCTAGTCGTAACTTTGATCAACGAAAATTCAGAAACATATTTCTTCTCTTTTGTCTTAAGCCGACAAACAATAGGATACCCGTGTAACTTGGTCTCCAACTCATGATTATGCATTCCGGACATCATAGTAAACCGCCATAAATTATCCACCCTACAATAACCGCGCAACTTGAACGGACACCCACATTTCCTCGATCCCGTGTCTTTGTGTTTAAACTTGCGAACTTTTGGATCGTATGCTCCACTTCTCTTGCATGTCAAAATAACAAATGGTTGCCAATTACTACTCCCATTGTCGGACCTCGTAATCACAACGCCAAAAAGTACACTTGCGAATTATTTCTGGTGGATTTCGCAAGTGTACTTGCGAAGCGACACTTTTTTCTGCAACTTCCAAACAATAACAATGCAGCAAATGTAGATTGAAGGGATGCAAGTTTACCTCAAATTGTAGCTTCCAATGCTCACTTTACTAGGATCACACACTTGAAATTTGATTTGGAGAAGAAATTTATATTGATTTTGGGTGATGTTTAGAGGTTTTTTTTGTTAGAGGTTATGAAAAATATATGTAATAGTGTGTATAGGGTGACCATGCAGCATTTTAGCATACATATGGAAGTTTCATAAGTGCACTTACGAAGTAAGTTTATTTTTTCAAATTTAACATTTAAAATAAATAAAACGTACAAAATAAGATGAATTCGTAAGTGCACTTACGAAGGATATTTTTGGTTTTTCAAGGGTGTGGGAGAAAACCACTAGGTTTGTGAAGAAATTCCCATAAAATAAAGGATTAATACTATCTTTTCCGTTTTTAACATTGGTGTCTGATTCGCATAACAAATCAATTAATTCGGTTTCAACCTCGAAATGATTCAATTATTGGAAATAGTAAACATATTTGCAGCGAATTAATGTATTAGAGTCAAGGTTCTTAATGTCAAATGTTGGAATATACACAAAACTAAATTGATGAATCAATGGTGAAAAGAGGTTAATTGGAGAAGATGAAGTTTAGAGAGAATTTTGGAGATTAGAGAGAGAGAGAGAGAGAGAGAGAATAATTGACAAGAAAGTTATCAATTGGCATTAATCAAACACACATTACAAGAGGATATTTATAGGATACACCTAAACAAGTTAGAAACTAAAAATTTCCAGCAAAACAGCAAACCAGTTTCCTCAAACTGGGAAACCGGTTTCTTCTTCAAAACTAAGAATTCTTTAACTTTTAAGTGATTTTCAAATAAGATGTTTTGCGAAATAAACACGAAGCTTCTAGAATGCGTTTGAATTTTTATCAACATCCAATACACCACCTTAATTCAAATGCTCAACATTCTTCATTCCTAAACTCTTCACAAGCTTCTTGAACACATCATTTGTCATACCTTTCGTCAACAAATCCGCAAGTTATTCTTTGCTTCGACAATATCCTAATCTCAGCTGCCTTGCACACACCAGTTCCCTCAAGTAATAAAATCTCATCTATATATTATTGCTCCTCCAATGTGCTATGAGATTCCTTGCAAGATTAATGGCTGAAGCATTATCAATCAAAACTGTGACAACTTTTTATGCATTGTTGCTCAACTTCTTCAGCAGATTAAAAGCCACACAACCTAACACGCACACATCGACACAATAATATACTCATCCTCACAAGAAAAGAGTGCAATCATAGGTTCCTTTTTATAGCACCAAGAGACTGGAGCTCCGCCGAACATAAAACATAATCAACCATAGACTTTCGATCATCCTTATCTCTGCACCAATTACAATTCGTGTAATCGAGTAACTCACAAATTATGTTCGTATCAGCTACGGGAAAGAGAATTCCACATCCAATAGTTTCTTGGATGTATCTTAGGATCCTCTTAATTATTGTCAAATGAGAAACCTTTGGTCTCTCCATGAATCTACTTGCAATCCGATACTAAACGCCAAATCTGGAAGCGTATTGCATAAGTAATGTAACGATCCAATCAACCTCCTATATTGTGTTGGATCGACATCTTCCTCATATTCACTTTTGGACAACTGCAACCTTGCTTCAGCTGGTGTATTGGCAGCAATATAATACTCCATATCACACTTTTAAAAATCTCAAGAGCATACTTTCTTTGATTCATGAGCAATCCCGATTTTGAATTATGGAACTCTATGCTAAGAAAGTAATTCATAGTTCCAAGGACATTCATTTCAAACTCTTCCATAAGCTCACTTTTGAACTTCGAAATAATCACTTCATTATTTCCCGTAATCAATAAATAGTCCACATATAAGTAAAGTATAGTCACATCTTTGCTTGCGTCCGACTTCACATAAACACCATGTTCGGATACACACTTCTTGAAGTCTACCTCAACTAGGAAAACTTCTATGTGTTTGTTCCAAGCTCTATGAGCTTGTTTCAAACCATAAAGTGCATTATGCAATTTGTAGACTCTTCCCTCTTGATTATTCACCACAAAATCGGGGGGTTGCTCTACATAGACTTCCTCCTCAAGTGAACCATCCAAAAATGCAGATTTTACATACATTTGATACATTGACCAATTATTGCTATTCGTAATACCAACAATCAGTCGTATAGTTTCCAATATAGCCACAGGTGCAAACATTTCATCATAGTATATACCTTCTCTTTGCAAGAATTCTTTCGCTACTAGTCGACCCTTATGCTTGACAATCTCGTCTTTTGGATTTTCCTTCACTTTATAGACTCATTTCACCCCGATTGGCTTTTTTCATTCCGGTAAATCGACCAGCTCCCAAGTACTATTTTTCTCAATAGATTTCATCTCTTTTTTCATCGCACACACCCATTTTAAATTGCTTAATGCTCCTTCGTGCGCACCGGCTCGGATTCGGCCATAAGTGCAAAGTAAATATGATCACCATCATTATCGATATCACTATCATGGAATACTTCACAATATCAAAGCCTTTGAGGTAGACTAATGTGCCTTGTTGGTTGTCTACTGGATACACCATGTTCAAAATCGATCAGCTGTTGAACTGCACCTGCAGAATTCTGCATTTCCGTATTTTCCTATGGAAACCGGTTTCCAGAAACAGGAGAACCAGTTTTTGCTTTGAAAATTCTAGTTCCAATAGCTTCAAGATGAAAAATCTATGGAATAAACTGACTACCCTCATACAAGAAACTGGTCTCAAGTACTGTCATGGATTTTTTTTCTGCTGTCAAACAGCCCCAACTCATCCACGACCACGTCTCGATAATTAACAATCTTTTTGCTACTCACATCAAACAACCTGTAGCCTTTGTTAGGATGATAACTAACTAGCAACATTATCTCTCCTTTGTCATCCTACTTCTTTCAAAGCTGGCTCAGAATATTTGAAATGCTACCGAACCAAAAACAAATGACGTAAACTTGATTTATGTCCAGACCATACTTCTTATGGAGTTATTTTGTCCAGCTTCTTATTAGGGCACCTATTTAACAAATAGGTGGTTGTAGAAATAGATTCACCCCATAGTTCACTCGATAATATTTTCCCTTCAATATCGTACGAACCATATTCATTATTGAGCGATTTCTTCTATCAGCAACACCATTTTACTGAGGCACATAAGGTGGCACAAACTCACGAATTATACCCTCATTATCACAATAATTCCCGAAATCATTCGAGGTATACTCACCTTCACGATCCTTTTGATAATTTTCAACTTGTGACCACTTTGTCGCTCCGCCATGGATTTAAACCGCTTAAACACATCAAACACCTCATCTCTCCTCTTGATTAGATAAATCCACAGTTTTCTACCAAAATCGTCAAAAATGTGACAGGGTACATATTTCCACCATACGAATCGACTTGCATTGAACCACACACATCGAAGTACACTACCTCAAGATGATGTTTAGTCCTATGAACCAAATCCTTGCTAAACTATTCTTGTGATGCTTCCTTGGAAACATTCATCACAAATCTCGGTGAAATATTGATCTTGGGCGATCGGTCACTATACCATTCCTTTGCAGCGTCGGTCTCTAAAATTGAGATGTCCAAGGCGGTAATGCCACGACCATTTATCAAGACTTGCCGCTGTAGAAAGACACTTGTGTTCCATCACTTTCAACTCTATCTTGAAAGTACAATTTATAGCCATGGATGCTCTAAGAATTAAAACTTTGTTTTAGTCCAAAACGCGTAAAAATATTGTTCTCCATGTGAATTAAGTAATTTTTATCAAGAAATTGGCCAATGCTTAAGAGATTACATTTAATTCCAAAAATGTATAACACATATTTGATCAAGGAATGACTCTCATCCTTCTTCATGATCAAAACTTCAGCCACACCGTCGACCGCTAAAGTGGTTTCATCTCCGAATTTCTCTCTATTCTTTGTGGCTTGATTGATTTTGACAAACCAATCCTTTCTACCCATCATATATGTTGAACCAAAATCCAAGTGCTAATCATCACTGCCTTGGACTCCATATCGAACGATTACCATTACGTTTCGCTCCAAATGCGTTTTGGCAGATTTTTTTCACTACTGCCCAGCTTTTGACAATTGTTACTGCTACTGTCCAGCAGCTTTTCCATGCCATAATTCTCCTATGTGATCATGATCAAAAGTGTGTTATCATCATCCACATCTTGTCTTGCAACCTTTGCTTCATCACGTTGATTTTCTTTCGATTTCGCATTACACTCCCTTGCAAAATGACCAAGCTTATGACAATTGAAACACTTTGAGCCACTCTTGTCAAACTTCTTGGTGTAGTTGCCTTAACCGCCATCGATAGAGCTACTCTCACCTTTTTTTTTCCATTGAACCCTTTGAATTTTGTGAATATTTTCACAAAATTAAAATATCTTCCCTTTGAAAACCATTTTCCTTTCGATCTCTTGTTCTCCTCATTGAACCGTGCTTGCGATGCAATCTCCGCTTTGGCCTTGTCAATTCCTCCTTTCATCCATCATTTGTTCTTGAGCCTCTAATGAGCTTTGAAGCTCCTCATTGCTCATAGTAAGAAGATCTTTTGATTCTTATATTGAAATCACTATGTTGTCGAATATTGACGTTAAAGAACGCAAGATTTTAGCTACCACATTCTGCACGAAACGGTTTCACCTTAAGACTTCATTTGATTTACCAAATTCATTATACACTTAACTTAATCATTGATCAACTCATTTTCTTCCATTTGCACCATCTCGAACTACCTCTTGTGATTTTGTAACCTCATAACCTTCACTTTATCAAGCCTTTCATAAGTTTTCTTCAAGATATCCCATGCTTGTTTTTTCGACGCGCAATTATCAAGTTTCTTAAAGTTGTCATTATCAACACAAAAATGTATCAAGAAGAGTTTTTGTAGTCTTTCTTCTTCTTCCTTGAGTATAACTTGTTGAGTTGTAATACGCCCCAGTGGTGTACGCTATCATTAACTACTTGAGAATTTTTGATACTCAATCAAAACTTTTATTTGTTTGCACCACTTGTCATAGTTCTTGGAATCAAGAATTGAAAGTTTGGTAGGGATTCAATTATTGGAAACGGTAGACATTTTTGCAGCGGATTAATGGATCATAGCCAAAGCTCTTAATGTCAAATGTTGGAACATACACAAAACTAAATTGGTGAATCAATGGTGAAAAGTAGTTAATTGGAAAAGATGAAGTTTAGAGAGAATTTTGGAGATTAGAGAGAGAGAGAGAAGAAAATTATTGATTAATATTAATCAAACACACATTACAAGAGGATATTTATAGGACACACCTAAACAAGTTAGGAACCAAAACTGTCCAATAAAACAGCAAAAAACACAAAATATCGCGATAGAAACCAGTTTCCTCAACAGAAAACTAAATCAGAAACTGAAAAACTCGTGACAGAAACCGATTTTCTCAAATTGAAACACATGTTTATTTGAAACTTAGAATTTTCAGCTTTTAAGAAATACTTTTCAAATAAATTATTTTGCACAAAATGAACACAGAAACTTTCAAAATACATTTGAACTATTATCAACATCCAATAATCTCTTGAGTCAAAGAATTTTTATATTAAGTGTTAAAGAAAAAATAGAAAAGAATTTTATAATAAATTAATGAGAATAGAGTATTGATATAAACATAAATCAATTCTTTTTTTTTAATAGCAAATCAATCTCTCTATTAAATTTGATTACTAATTGTGTTATAACTTTGTAAAATAATTAATACTGATCACCAATAAATTCAATACAATTACTAATTTTATTAATCCCGTATTTGGTTGAAATCCTTAAAATAATATAATAGTTTTATTAACATGAAATTATTAATATTAACCTAAAAAATATATATTTTCACTACCATTCTTGCAAGAGAAAGAAAACAATTAAGGATGTCCTATGGTAAAAACTTATAAAATTGAAGAAATTTATTTGACATGCTCCTTTAAAGAGAAAACCAAGAGGATGCCATTTTTTTTCTTCTTTTTGACACAAAGAGGATGCCTATTTAAATACTATACGTTAAGGTACAAATAATTAGGAGTTGATGCTGAATCAGTAAGCAGTGACAATGTTTCTCTTTCAAATAACAGGGTTCAAAGATAAGGTGAATATGCATAGTCAGATTGATCTTCGTTGTTGTTTGTTGTCTTTCACATCATATTGTATTTAAATTGATTTTCATGATTATAAAAGTATACATAGGGTTTTTATTAAGAGAACATATATCTTGATGGGCTTCTCTTTTTCCTTTCAACCTCTAAGCCCATTACTATTGTATATATAGCCTTTTTGGTTTGTATTGTTATATAACTTTTTTGGTAAACTTTGTATATCCTGATTGGTGAAATTCAAACTTTTCTTTTTGCGCCAATATGGCTTCTTCTTCCACTGCCTTTTACTTTGACAGTTTCACAGTTTCACAACTGTAACATGGTATCAGTGATATAAACCTTTCTTTCGTCTTCTCCTTTCATCCATGGCAGAACCTACCAATGAAACACCAAACTCACCTAAACAACCACCCAAACCAGATTCAATTGACCCAACCCTAAATCCAAGAAATCCCTATTATCTGCATCCCGGAGAGAATCCCGGCGCCACCATTGTTGCACCTCCTCTTGACGACAACAACTATCACAACTGGAGCAAATCCATGAAACACGCTCTCACTTCCAAGAACAAGATTGCTTTCATCAATGGCTCCCTCCCCAAACCCGCTGCCTCTGACCCTAACTTCGAACTATGGGATCGTGCAAACAGCATGGTGCTTTCTTGGATCAATCGAACCCTCTCACCATATATTGCTCAAAGTACGATTTGTTTCGACTCCGCTTTCGACCTCTGGGAAGACCTTCGTGATCGATTCACAAAAGGTAACCATTTTAGGTTTTCTGATCTCCTTCGTGACTTACACTCCATTCAACAGGGAGATCGATCTCTCTCTACATATTTCACAGACCTCAAAATTCTGTGGGATGAATTAGAGGATCTTCGTCCCACACCCTCTTGCACATGCTCCAATCCCTGCACTTGTGATTTATCTCAAGCTGTGCGCAATTTCAAACACATGGAATATGTCACATGTTTCTTGAAAGGCTTGAATGACAATTATCACAACATACGCACCCAAATTTTACTTCTTGATCCCCTTCCCAGCATTAGCCGTGTGTATTCTCTGATTGTTCAACAACAAATTCCTGACCCACCTCCAACATTCTTTATGCCAACATGACAATACTCGCAACAAAGGCAAAACTACCAACGGAAGCTCCATGCTCTGCTCAAATTGCAACAAGACCAACCATACCATCGAGAATTGCTACTTCAAGCACGGCTTTCCCAGCTACCGACAAGAATCCTAAAAATGCTTGATTCCAAATCTCACTCTACCAATGACAAAGATAATATTCTGACCAAAGAAGATTACCAGCAGCTAATGCTTTTGCTACAACAATCGCGCAGAAATCAGGCACACTCCAAAAATGACAAGACATCCACCAATGACTCAGGAGTCATCTCAGGTATGTCCACAGCAGGTAAATCTATTGATACAAATGCCATTTGGATTACGGGAGCTTCTCATCATGTCGTCCTCATATTCACTGTTTTTCCAATATATCCACAATCCCACCCCTTACAATATATCTTCCCAATGGTGCTTGCCTTACTGCCTATTATTCAGGAACTATCATATTAAATAACCATTTCAAACTGCTTAATGTCATTTATCTCCCTGCCTTTAGATTTAGCTTAATATCTATCTCCAAACTTTGTCAAAATTCAACTTATAGACTCACTTTCTCACAACACTCCTGCTTTATCCAGGATGTGTCTACACAACAGATGATAAATTCAAACTTTTCTTTTTGCGCCAATATGGCTTCTTCCCTTGCCTTTTACTTTGTGGTTTCACGGTTCACAAGCATATGATTTTAATAACCTTTATTACAAGATCTTGATGTATATATTGTATATATTGAATAATTCATGTGATCAAAATTAAATCGGTTCAATAAAAAAATTGTAAAATTAAACTAAAACAAATTAAAATTATAAAAATTATATTTAATTTAAATGTGTTTGAGTTATTTCTAACGGAATCACGCGATTCGGTTTGATTGATTTGTAATTTATATTTTGTAAATCAAACTGTATTATATTATAAATTATTAATTAATATGTATTTCTTTAATTCTTTAGAGAAATCAACATATATTATGAATATATTTTATCATATTTTTTATATGTTACAAATTAAAAAAATCATTCATTTATAAATATTATTTTCACAAAATATATATATATTTTGTATAATATTTATCTAAGAATACAATCTTATATACAATATTTTAGATTTACATAAAATTATAATACAAAATTTTACGTATCAAATTATAAATTTATTCGACAATTATAATTTTTTTATGATAATGTATGAACGATTTAACCAAAATTATATTTTCTTATATCTGTGTATGTATGATTCAATGAATTTTTTTGTAAAAAATTGAATTAATTGACAAATTCAGACCGCATTAATTTTATTTTATTTTATTTTTTAAAGTCAACTGAACCAAACTAAACCACATTTTTCCTAATGTAATTTGATTTTTTTACTTCAAAATCGTCTAAACATACATAAATATCCCTAAACATATCAAATGGCTACCGACTTATACGGTTTATCTTGCTGACAAGAATAGATATTATACAAGAAAGCATATGCTAAAAATGAACGTAAACAATCAATTTTTATCTCGGGTGAAAACAATTACATGAATCAATTTCTATAACAGAATTGCTATGTTTACACTACTTTATACACTACACTGTATAAAGTAATGGTTATACTGTTCATATATACTTAAGTTATATGAATTAAATAATGGTGAGCTGATTTGTGTAGTGTGTGGGTCAAATGGATTTAAATAATTTGTTTGTTTTCTCTCTCTTAACACCAACCACTCATTCGTTTCACAGTGTCACACTTCCTTCTTGTTTCCCTGCCGCGTAATTTCTTTAGTTTCTCTCACAATTATCTTTTCATAATATCTCCAACCATCATCGATGAAGATGATGATGAAGATTTAAGCAATGAAACAAATTTAACTCCTTAAGAAAAAAATCAGTTTTATTTGAAATCATAATCAATAAATATGAAAGATTTAGTTCATTAAACTTTTATGTATCATTAAAGTTTCATCCACTAATACCAATCTTCTTATTTTGAATCAAATTTTGTGTTGTTTATATTTAAAGATGAATAAAAAATGTTATTAATTTCATATTGAATGGTTGATTGTTCATTAATCAAGTTGTGAAATGTATTGACCAACTTTGATCACGGTGTTAACCATATGTATTCTTTGTTCAAACGATTTCATATATTTATTCTACTAGGTTCGTTAACCATTTTATGTACTATATTAACCCACTTGTGTGACACTATTAACCAACTGTATAATAAAAAATGCTATAAACTTGCAGTTATGCCTAGGAGTATATTAACCAAGTTATACACAATATTAACCATGTTGTTGCACACTATTAACCAACTTTGTTATAAATTTATGTTACACATCTAATTGGTATATTTTGTGCAGTTTTTGTGAAAGAATGGACCGTTCAAACATTTTGATAGATTGTGGTGGTAGTCAAATAGAAGATGTAGAAGTTGACCATGGTGATGGTGATGGCGTTGACGATGATTCACGTTGGGTTCCTAAAATTGGGATGTGTTTTTCTTGTGTAGAGGAAGTTAAAACATATTATCAAGAGTACGCTTTGAAAAAGGGTTTCGAATGAAGGATTAAATCATCGAAAAAGAGAGATGATGTGGAGCTCAACTACATAATACTTTCATGTTCAAGAGAGGTGTCTAAAGTTTCAAAAATATCATGCACGTTTAAGACACTACCATCTAGACCGAAAATTTGTCCTGCCAAGATTTGTATTAAAATGAAAGAAGATAGTTTGTGGTACGTTACACAATTTGAATCTAACCTAACTCATGAGACTAGCCCTACTAAAGCAAGATTGTTAAAGGCCAACAAGAAAATGAACTTACATGTGAGAAGAACAATCCAAATTAATGATGATGCGGGAGTAAGAATCAACAAGACTTTTCAATCGCTAGTTAAAGATGCAGGAGGGCATGAAAATATTCCCTTTTGTGAAAAAGACGTTAAGAACTATATCAAAAAATAATATCGTGCAATTGGAAAAGAAGGTGATGGTAAGGCTTTGATAAGTTATTTTTGTAAAATGAGGGAACAAAATTCAAATTTTTTCTATGACATAGATTTGGATGATGATTTTCACGTGAGGAATGTATTTTGGGCTGATGCAAGAAGTAGAGCCGCTTAAGAATATTGGAGATGTGGTAACATTTGACACAACATACTTGACTAACAAGTATGACATGCCTTTTGCTGCATTTGTGGGGGTGAATCACCATGGTCAATCAACTTTAATTGGGTGTGGATTGCTATCAGGCAAAGACACAAATTCTTTTGTGTGGATTTTCAAGTCATTGCTTCGTTGTATGCTAGAAAAAGCACCTTTGGGTATTATGACCGATCAATGTAAGGCTATGAAAAATGCTATTGAGTTAGTCTTCCCTATAACTCGTCACAGATGGTGTTTATGGCATATAATGAAAAAAGTTCCAGAAAAGCTTAGCGGATATGGTGAATGCAAAAAGATCAAGTATGCGATGAAAGAAGTCGTCTATGATACATTCACAACAACTAGTTTTGAACAAAAATGGTGTTCCTTCATAGAAAATTTTAATCTCCAAGAAAATGATTGGTTGGGTGGGTTGTATATTGAGCGTCATAGATGGGCACCAACCCTGTTAAGGAAATATTTTTGGGTAGGTATGTCAACTATATAGCGTAGTGAAAGCATACATGCTTTCTTTGATGGATATATTAATTCTACAACAAGTCTAAACCACTTTGTGAAACAATATGATAATGCTCTTAGAAGTCGAGCTGAAAAGGAATTTGAAGCTGATTTTAACTTGATGGATACAACAATTCCATGTGGTCAAACTCGACCATTGAGAAGCAATTCCAAAATGAATTTACTCATGCCAAATTCAAGGAAATTCAAGTGGAATTCAGATCTAAAATGAATTGTTCTACCTCATTGAATGGCGTGGAAGGTTGCTTCGTTACGTATCATGTGTTGGAGGAGATACTAGTTAGGGACATGCGTAAAGAGAGTCTTAAAAGTTGTGCTTAATAAGGAAAATAAGATTTCAAATGTGAATGCTCATTGTTTGAGTTTAGAGGTATTGTGTGTCGTCATGTGTTATTCGTGTGTAGTCAAGAAAGGATTACAAATTTGCCAGATAAGTACGTTTTCCCGAGATGGAAGAAAAACATCAAAAGGAAGCATTCATATATAATGACTAGTTATGGTGTAACATAATTGAAGCCAAAAATGGACAGGTTTGATAAATTATGCAAAAAAAATTATGATGCTGCGGAAGTAGCTACAGAGTCAGAGGATGCTATCGATGACCTCCATGAAACATTAAATTTGTTTAGCTCTAACATATCCACAAAAGATAGTACATATGTTGAAGAGAATATTAATGATGATTCCAATCCAATCAATACAAGTGGAATTTGCATCCCAAAATATGTCAAGCGCAAAGGTCGTCCTCCATCTAAAATATCTATCTCTGAGACGGTTATTAAGAGGTCAAGGAAAGGAACAAAAAAATGATCACGTTGAGCTTACTACTGGAATGGTGGGAAATCAGCCTGGAAGTAACATTTGTGTAGATCCATCTATTGAGGTTGGTAGTGGAAGTAATATGTCATTTATGGATCTTTTTTCAACATGTGACACACCTTTGATGGGTTCATCTCAAGTTTGGACAAATTGATGATCACTGTGGGAATTGTTTGGTTATTGACTAGAGGCATGTGTTTTTTTGGGGATGACTGACACATATCTTGTCAAATAACTTTTGTCATGTAATTCTATGTAACTTTTGTACAAAACTTTTGGTGTATGTTTCGTATAAAATAGTTGGTTAATACAATGCAAATAGTTGGTTAATGAAGGTCGTAAATTGGTTAATGCAGTCCCGACTTACAGGGGTAAAATTTAATTAAAAATAAACGTGGTTAATATAGTGCAGAAAGTTGGTTAATCAAACTAATAACATGGTTAATGAAGTCCCATACTTGCATAAATAGGGAAATTAGTAAGAACAAACAAGGTTAATGTAGTGCAGAAAGTTGGTTACTATTCTGGACTGTCCGAAAGCTTTTGGGCAGGTCGTTCCTTCCTTAATTACAACGACCTGTCAGGCCTCAACAACATATTCAGGGCTCCCGGCTGCCCGCATCACACATATTCTTCTCGACATAGGTCGAGCTAATCCACGACTTGTTTTGTCGTAAACTGTGTCTGTTATATCATCCATGCTCGACATAACGACTAGTTACGAGCATATCTATTTAGATCAGTGGCGCCGTCTGTGGAAACTATCTTCCCCGTCTTCATTCGTCATCCCAAAATCCAAAGATCAAAGATATTGTCGAAACTCCTAATGAGATGACTGATAACAACGATCAACTCCTTTCTAGCAAGACCGTTCTCTCACCTGTACGAAAGACGAACATGACTAATTCATCTCCTCCTAAAGAGGACACCATTGATCACAGGGATGGCAGGACAACATTCCCAAATTCTGAAGATGCTGGCGACCAAGATTCCCTCTTGGATAACCAGAAACCCAAGGATCAAGTTGACGACCCCGTCATTCCTTAACCCTCAGCACCACTCTCGATCAAAGTGGACCCAACATTAGCTACTATTCTGTCCTCCCTCAATCAGACTAACAACCTCCTCCTCCAGCAGGGCCAGCACATCGAGGCTCTAGAAAAGAATCGCCTATCATCTGCACCTCAGAGACCTAAAGTGGACGTTTCTCGAATTCCCTCACCAAGAAGACCTGCTCGGAAGGAGGACCATCCCGACCGATATTTTTTGAAGAAGAGGGGACATACCCCACCTTGGAAAAACCGGGGATCTCCCTCGTAGAAGAAGACGAAGAATGAGTCGTATCGCTCCTGCGATCAATCTCTGTTGCCCAGATCAAGGGAGGAGAAAGATCTCTCCCACCGTCACAAGAGAAATAATTGTTCCATCTCCCTCTCTCCTGACCAGAGCGATGAAGATGAGCGTCACGATCCTCTATGTTGAGATATCATGGACATTCATATTCCATCTAGAGAAACCTCCCTGGCTCGGTCAATGCGATGGTACAACCGACCCTAACGAACATATCGAGAACATCGATGCGTTGCTCGATTATCGGGGGGGTTCGTGGGGCCATCAAATGCCGCCTATTTCCTACGACCTTGAGGAAAGGGGATATGGCTTGGTATAAAAGCCTTCCTGGCAGATTGGTCACATCCTGGAAGCATTTGGGGAGACTATTCTCCAGACACTTCACCGCCTCCCGACGCCACCCAAAGTCAGAGGCACCCCTGGAGGACATCATTCAGGGAAAAGAAGAATCTCTCCGAGCATATATCGAGAGGTTCAACCAAGAAGCCGTCCAGGTCTCAACGACGGACGATATGAAAAAATATCTCCTCGAAAGAGGACTACGCCCTCGTAGCAACTTCGCAAAGGCTGTAGGTATCGAAACTCCCTCTACTTTGGATGCTTTCGTCCTGAAAGCCCATACGTACATCCAATATGAGTAAAAGGAAGCCGCAAACTCTGCTCGTCACACCCGACACTGGGAGAACGTCAATATCTCCAAGAATTAAGACCCCTCGACATCCCGTCAGGGAGGGGGAGAAATATGGCGAGAAGACAAACCCCACGATTCGAGAGACCACAAGGGGCCGATGGGTATATTCAGTGACTACACCCCCTCACCACTTCTCGGGAGCGTACCCTGACCGACTGAGCAAACTCCAAGTTCATACAAGGCGGTGTACGATTTCCTCGGCAGACCCCGACTAAACCGGGGAAGAATAAAAGAAAATATTGCAGATTTCACCAGAGTCACGAACACGTGACGGACGACTGCATCCACCTTAAGGATGCGATTGAGATCCTAATCAGAGACGGGAATCTTAAGCAGTACAAGAAAAAGGAGTCTGCAAAAGAAGAAACTCCCTCGTCCAGCAAGTTCGAGGAAGAAAGGCCCGCGGATGAGTCTTTTATGCCCGTAGCAATGGGCATATCCAGGCCGGAATCTTCTTCTTTCCCATAGCCCTTGGGAATCTTTTCCAACGGTCATGGTCATCTCCGGTGGAGGTTTCACCAAGAACTCCATCAGATCAATTAAAAGAAGATTCAACGACCTTGTCAGGACGAGTTCGGATCTGGGTGCCACCCTTGACAAGATCCAAGGCAAGTCTCATCCACTATCCTTCTACAAGAAGGAGCTACCTGGGGGCGCCCCCAAAGCAAATATCCCTCTTCTCGTGCGTTCTCGAATGGCTAACTTCGATGTCAGGCGCGTATTAGTCGACCATGGAAGTTCGGCTGATATCATGTACACTCAACTCTTTAGGACGTTACAACTCAACGAGACGCACCTGACTCCATACCACGACTCAGATCTACAGGGATTCAACGGCTCCACAATGAAGCCGTAGGGGTATGTGGAGCTTATTGTAACTTTTGGTGTCAGAGACACCGGTAGGTCAATTAAAACACAGTTTTTGGTCGTCGACTGCCCATCTCTGTACCAATGTATCTTCGATCGTCCCACACTCGCCGAGCTGATTGCTTTGTACCATCCACAATACACTTGAAAATGAAATATTATACAACAAGCAGGAAGGTGGCAACGTTGCACGGAGACATCCAAGAAGCTTGAAGATGTTTTGAGGCATCAACAAAGGGCCTAGACTCCATCAATCTCCAACCTTATACCAAAGGCAAAGTCGACCTTCTCTCACAAACACAGACCCCACCCAGTCGATGCCATCGACCTCAATAGCCGTCGAGGGGAGGACTTCGCCGAGAAGAGGAGGAAGGAAAATCACGGTGAAGAAGATTAGCCCATTTCCAATAGCTCGGGAGGATCCTCGAGCAACACATCGTCAATCCCGGGCGGGGATTTCGAGCTAGTCCCTCGATGGCGACCTAAAAAGGAGACAAGATCGGAACATATCTCTCGAGTTGGCTCGAGATTATGTCTGATGAAGCTGACTTTGAGATTTTGTATCGCAAATGTGCGGATAGCAAGAGTCGCCACCGACTTTTCTTTTATCAATTAAGGGAAGGTGAAAAAGACAGGAAAAGGCCTTCGTTAGATTCGAGTAAGGAGAAGGTTATGAAAAGGAAGGTATTAGCCCCTTTCCATCCGTAGTTATCACAGGCTCTTAGTTGCTCTTAGATCACTTTAAAAATTTGCTTTCTGTGTGTGTTTGACAAAAATGTTTTGAAAAGGCATTTCGCTTTGACTTTGTAATGATTCATGTAGGAATGTATACAAAGTGTTCGGAAATGTTTCATTTTGAAAAGAGTTTGAACTTTGACAAAAGTGTGAGGTGTGAAAAGTATTTGATAGAGCAAGCAACTAAAAGTCTTATTACCTACTCAGAATTGATCGTTTTCGTGTTGTTTTACGTTCCTTTAGAATAGCGCTATCTGTACCATTAGTTGGTAGGTAACCCCATTCGTTGGATGTAGAAGGGACATTCGAAGGGTCATCGGATGGTCATAGAAGGCAACTTGTAGGAAGTATCCTAGCACATTCGGAGGGACTATCATCATTTTTTCGTAGGCAACAATCGAGGGTCAAGATCATGTATTCGTAGGCGACATCATGGGTCTATGATCTTTGTATCGAAGGGACTATGATGATTTGTTTGAAAGCAACGGTGCTAGGATACCTCTACGTTCGAGGGACTTGACCATTTGTATTCGTAAGGCATCGAGAGAGAATTACCCTAAGGGGTGCATGTGTGAAAAGAGTGTTTCAATTCAGTTATATGTTATCTTGGAATTATGAGTGATCTATGTTCAATTTTATCTTGCCATACACGCCTAATTACTAGTAGTTTATAGGGTGCAGAAAGTAAATTGCGGAAATGTAAAGTGCGGAAAGATAAAGTCCTACGCTATTACATGGCTTTGGGGCAGTTACATAATAAGAGTGCAGAAAATAAAAGTCCTAATTAAACTATTACATCCCATAGGCAGTTACATAATTGAAAAAGAAAAGCAAGAAAAATCGTCCGAAACGTTACAACCTGTGAACAGATACATAATCGGAAAACGAGAGAAATTGCATAAGAAGAAAATATTAGTAAAAAGAAATATTTTTGAATGAGGAAAATTTTTTTTGATTAGTAATGACATTAACATGATAAGATATTTTTTTGGTAATTTTCTGGATCGTTTTGATAATTTAAAAGCAATTAAAAGTCAAATTAATGATTAATTAGCAATTAAATAAAATATGCATGCAAAAATATTAATTTTAACATTAAAAATTAAATAAACATTTTCGATAATAATGCAAAAAGAAAAATATTTTGTAATTTTTTAATGCATGATAAAATTAGTTAAAGATTAATTAAATTAGATGAAAATATTAAAGAAAATAAGAAAATGAAAAAAAGTTAGTTTTCAAAGAGTAAAAAGAATGGTCTTGCCGAGGATCGAGCGGTGACCATCTAGTGAAAACTCACGCTCCCTTGCCTTTACCAGAGCCAAAGCGTGTTTGGTGTTTGGAAGTGGAAAGAATGCATTATAAGGGTATCGTGTCTGGTTTACGATTTTCAGCACAGGCAAAGTGGGACCGGGTTGAATGGAGGAGCGAATCGGATCGCCACGCTTTACGCCACGCATGCCTCGCCGGATTCAAATCGGTCAACGACGGCCAGACCTAGCTCCGATCGTCTTCTCCGACCAAACAAAACTCAAACCTGCAAAAATAAGCAATATAAAAAGGAAAGGAGCACCCTAACCCCCTAAATTGAGGGCTGCGAACACGATGGTGGTGTTCGTTTGCCCTGAAAAACACCTGTATCCACTAGTTCGATTCAAACAGTTCCAAGTGCCCTAGCCATGGTGATTCGAGTTCTATGCGTGCAAGCTTACATGTAATGCATCATTCATGATCTAAAGAGTGTCCTGAGTTCAAATATGCAAGCAAAAACAGTTAGTAACGCATGAATCATAAAAAATCGAAATTATGAAAAATACCAAATCGGAGCAAGGTGTATATCGAGTTCTGGGCAGTCTTGGCTTCAGGTAAGGATTGGTATTGAACCCTGGGATCCTCAGGAACACGTTTGGATGCTCAAAACTCCTTGAAACTGGCTGGAATTTGGAAATCGAAATTGCCAACTTTGTGAAATATTTTTGAAAATAAGGATTGCTTGTATGGGCTAGGGTTTCGTCCTTGGTCTTGTGCAATGTGCTGAGTATTTATAGAGTAAGAATTGGAAGCAAAAAGAATGAAAAAAGATCTCCTCTTTAATGCAAAAAAATTTTCTCTTTCAAATCAAATCTTTTGAAAATTGTATTTTTCCCTTCCATGTGAGAGCTAGCACGAAATTGGCAAGTTGTGTGGGCTATCTTGGACCTCAAGTTTGATAAAAATCCAACCCATTTGAAAATATACCTTGTTTTCATATTTTATATAATTTCAATTTTAATTAAATGCTTTTAAATTCAAAAATAAATCAAAAAAATAAAAGGTGGTCGTGGAAAAGCATAAATAGGTAACAAATAATATTATGATCAAGTTTGGATCATAAAATTATAGGCCCATTTGGAAAAAATTGGATTTTGACAAGTATCTCTCTTTGTGAAATGGTCCAAAAATGCCCAACTTGTACAAGGTGTATTTTGCTCAATTTTTCACATTTTTGAGTGTCATTGGACCTTTTAGAAAGCTCTAGGTGTCCTCTAAACAACCTCTTTGATTTCATCTCAATTGGAGTTTCCATGCTTGTGATACGGTGAACTGACTTTTTGTGTTTTGGTATCGCAAATGTGCGAATAGAAAGAGTCGCCACCGACTTTTATTTTTATCCAATTAAGGGAAGGTAAAAGTACAGAAAAAGACCTTCGTTAGATTCTGAGTAAGAGAGAAAGTTATGAAAAGGGAAGGTATTAGCACCCCTTTCCATCCGTAGTTATCTACGGGCTCTTAGTTGCTCTAGATCACTTTAAAATTGTGTTTTCTGTGTGTTTGAAAATGTTTTGAAAAGGCATTTCGCTTTGACTCTGTAATGATTCATGTAGGAATGTATACAAAGTGTTCGGAAATGTTTCGTTTTTGAAAAGAGTTTGAACTTTGACAAAAGTGTGAGGTGTGAAAAGTGTTTTGAAAGAGCAAGCAACTAAAAGTCTTATTACCTACTCAGAATTGGTCGTTTTCGTGTTATTTTCGTTCCTTGAGAATAGCTATCCATACCATTAGTTGGTAGGTAACTCTATTCATTGGATGTAGGCAGGACATTCGAAGGACATCGGATGGTCATAGAAAGCAACTTAGGAGGTATCCTAGCACATTCGAAGGACTATCATCATTTTCGTGGCGACAATCGGTCAAGATCATGTATTCGGAGGCGGCGTCGTGGGTCTTATGATCTTTGTATCGAAGGGACTATGATGATTTGTTTTGAAGGCAACGGTGCTAGAATACCTCTACGTTCGAGGACATGACCATTTGAATTAAGTAAGCGAGAGAATTACCCTAAAGTGCGTGTGTGAAAAGTGTGTCAATTCGGATATTTTATCTTTGAAAATTAGTGGGCTATGTCGATTTTAGTCTTGCCATACGCCTAGTTACTAGCAATTTATAGGGTGCGGAAATTAAAATGCGGAATGTAAAGATGCGAAAGGTAAATGTCCACGCTATTACATGGCTTTAGGCGGATACATAATTTAAACTTACGGAAAATAAAACCTAATTTAAACTATTACATCCCATCAACAATTACATTATTGGAAAAATGAAAACGGTAAAAGAAACCGTCTGAAGCGGAATAACCTGTGAAACGATAAGAGAAATCGGAGAATATGATGAAACCGAATAAGAGAAAATGTTAGAAAAATGCAAATTTTAATTGGGAAAAATATGACATCTTTGGAAATAACATAAATATACTAAAATAATTTTTTGGGATTTTTTGAATGCAATTTAATAATTAAAAACTAATTAAATGTGATTTAAATGCAAAATTATGAATAAAAATAAATATGCATGCAAAATTGTATTTTTTTAATTTTATAAATTAAATAAGTATTTTAGAAAATAAATGCAAAAGGAAAAAATATTTTGATGATTTTTAATGCATAAATAAAAATATGAAAAGAATTAAAATGATATGCAAAATATTAAATAAAATAATAATATGAAAATATGAGTTTTGTAAAGAAAAACCAAATGGTCTGGCATGGTTCGACCGGAGACATGTGAGAGCATCCATCAACAGAAACGCCTTAACCAAGCTGAGCCAAGTGTGCAAGCATGTTTGGAAGCGGGTGAGTGGATTACAACAGCGTCGCTTTCTCACGCCACGAGCTCGCGCCAATTCATCGTCTTCTTCGTTTTGAAATTTTAAAAATCCGGTCGGCCATTGCTCGACGCTATGTCTAACAAAATCAAAACCCAGCATACATAATATAAATAAGTTCTAAAACCATGGTTCGATTCACGAGATCATTACGAGCGCATTGGTATAGGTCTCATGGTCCAATTTTTCATTTAAGAGAAACCCTAAAGCGGCATGGAAACCCTAACAATGGTGATACGTGTTCTGCCATGGAAATTCATTTAGAGTGCCCAGAAAGCTTGCAAACACATCACTAATCACAAAAACAAACATAAAACATGTTAATAATGCATGAATAACAAAATACAATTTTGAAATTTTCAAGAACAAACCAAATTTGAATTTCTTGTTTCTGGATGGTTTTGATCAAAGTAAAGGTCTGGATCGACTCAGGAGGTATCAAGGAATGTGTTGGACACCTCAAAATTGATTGAAATCGGCTGGAAATAGGATTGCACTTTGCTGTTTGCCACGGTTTTTTTTTTGAGCTTGGAATAGGGTTCTTGAGTCAAATTTTCTACCCTAATTCGTGTGGTATGTATCATGTATATATAGTAGAAGGATTCAGAGTTGTTTTGGGAAAGATTTAATCAATGATCAATGCCAATCAAATTTGATTTTTGTACAAAATCAAATCTTCAAATTTTGATCAATTCTCAATCCAATCTTGCCATATCCATCAAATTTTGAAAATTTCTGGCTTTTAATGAGTTGATTGGATCCCAAGGAAGAAATAAAAATCAAGTTTGCAATTAATTTTGATTTTATACTCTATTTTTAAATTTAATTTGTATTTAAATGAATAAATTCCAAATTAAATAGAAAAATAGAATAAAAATTCGTGGCATTGGGCTTGGATATTCCTAATGGTGTGAGGAATAAGTTTGGATGAAGAAAAAGTAGGCCCATTTGCAAAGTTTTTGAATTTTAGAAGTATTTCTCTTTGTGCACTTCTTCAAAATTGCCCAACTTGTGAATGGTGTATCTTGCTCAATTTTCCACATTTTTGAGTGTTCTTGGACTTTTTGGAAAGCTATAAGAGTCCTCTAACCAACCTTTTTGGTTGCATCTCAATTGGAGTTTCTATGCTCAATATATCTTCAAAACAAAATGTTGACTTTTTGTTGACTTTGAAAATGACCTGTAATGTTTTGAGTCATACCTCTCAAATGAAGCATTTTTTGGACATTCTTGTGAGACATGAAGTTGTAGAGAATTGAATTTCCTTCAAAACAAGAGGTGTTGGAAAAATTTCTGAGAAAGTATGACGAAGTTATGATCAGTCAAAGTTCAGTTGACTTTTCTCTAGAAAACCCTAATTTAGAAAGTTTGACTTTTGAGCAAATCTTGAGTTTTCTTGATGAATCATGATCAACCCTTGATCAAATGATGAATGTGACTTCAAAATGAGGATGTTGACCAAAAATCATGAAGTTTGACTGTATGTTGACCACAGTTGACTTTTGTCCAATCTGATTGATTTTCAACCATCGAGCAATTACGAGGAAACTTGACTTGTGAGGCTTGAAACTTAACATGGAGAATCTTTGAAGCATATGAGGAGGCATGATGACCATTGGATATGTTGGAAGTCCATCTTGATCTGAGAATTTCCAAACCCTAATTTGGGTTGATTGTCTTGGAGAGGGTTTGTCTGATCAACCCTTGAGGAATCCTTGAGTATGGATGTATGAAATGTTTTGAGAAGTAGGAGGGCAAATTTTGGGGTATGGAGACCAGCTCAAACCATGCTTGAAGAATAACGCTGACCTCTTCGCCTAGAGTGCAGCTGAAATTCCCAGTATCAACCCCAAGGTCGCATGTCGCCACCTTACCATTGATCCGCCCCAAGGCGTAGCCGGTGCAAGCGGCGATCCCAAAAAAACCGAGGTTCTTAGAACAAAACTTTGGGACCTTCTAGAGGCCAATTTTGTATTGGAAGCCCAATATACTATGTGGGTATCTAACCTTGTACTTGTGAAAAAGAATAATGGAAAATGGCGCATGTGCATTGATTACTCTGATCTTAATAAGACATCTCCAAAAGACGTCTACCCCCTGCCCAACATCGATAAACTCGTTGATAATTCTGCAGTATTTAAATTGCTTTCATTCATGATTAGGGCTATAACCAAATTCCAATGGCTAAAAAGGAAAAAAATTATATGGCCTTCATGACTGAATCGGGTAACTATCACTACAACATGATGCCCTTCGGTCTGAAAAATGTCAGCGCAACATACCAACAAATGATGAACAAAGTCTTTAAAGGCGAAATTGGAGACATGCTCGAGGTGTACATGGACGACATGATCGTGAAGTCCCAAGAGGAGTTTGATCATGCCCTGCACCTCAGGAAGGTCTTCGATCATGCCAGAAGAGTCAAAATGAGGTTCAACCCCGAAAAGTACACCTTCTAAGTCTGGGCCGGTAAATTCCTCGGCTTCTACCTCACCGAACGCGGGATAGAGGCTAACACCAACAAGTGTAGGGCATTCTCAGAAGTCTAAAAATTCCGAAGTCTAAAAATCCATTCAAATCCTCAAAGGGATGCTGACCTCGTTATCTCGATTAAATGCATAAGATCGTGACACGCACTCCTATTCTTCAAACTACTAAGAAACGAAGTTGCGTTCGACTGGATCGAGGAATGCAAGCAGGCCTTAACTCATCTCAAGCAAACCATATCCCAGTTGCTCGTGTTATCTTGACCTAATAAAGAGGAGATACTATATTTATATCTGGCCATGACTGCTAGCGCCGCACTCATCCGAGAAACACGGGAAGGGCAGGAACCTATCTATTTCACGAGAAAGGCCTTACAAGGGCCCGAATTGAGATACCAACAAATCGAAAAGTTTTCCCTTGCGCAAGTCAACACCGCAAGACGGCTTCACCACTATTTCTTGGCACACACCTTCATAGTTTGAACGGACCAACCCATCAAAAAACTATTGGTTCGACCAGACATGGCCGGTAGAATTCTCAAATGGTCGTTGGAATTATCCGAATTCGACATCAGGTACGAAAATAGGAAAGCCCTCAAAGCACAAGTTCTGGAAGACGTTGTGGCAGAAATGACTTTCCCAACACTTCAAGAAGGAACCAACAAATGGACTATATTTGTCGACGGTGCCTCTAGCTCATCAGGAAGCGGAGCAGGCATAATTCTGGAAAACGAAGAAGGGATCGTCATTGAAGTATCCCTGTCCCTATCATTCCCTACTTCCAACAATCAAGCCGAGTCAGAGCTTTTATCGCGGCCTCGTCTTCTTAGAAGATATGGGATCAAAAGAAGTCAAAATCCTCACAAATTTGCAACTCGTAGCCTCCCAAGTTCGTGAAGAATCTCAGGTCAAAAACGACCAATTGGCCGAGTATTGGACCCTCGTCCAAAACCACTTGAAAAAGTTCACTTCATTTAAGATACAACATATCCCTCGAGAACACAATGCTCGAGAATATGTCATATCCAGCTTCATAGCACGAGGACTAAAAGAGGGAACAAATCAGTAATCCAGGAAATACTTCCTCGACCGAGCATAGGGAAAAGTCCTCCCGACCACAACATACTCTTCATCAAAGAGGGCACCTCCTAGATGACGTCTGTCATACCCCAAAATTTGCCCTCCATCTACTCAAGAAGCTTCATACATCCTACTCGAAAGTTCCTCGAGAGTTGATCGGATAAACTCTCTCTAGACAATCAACCCAAACTAGGGTTTGGTATCCCTCAAGTCAAGATGAACTTCCAACATCTCCAATGGTCTTCATGCCTCCTCATATGCTTCAAAGATTCTCCATGTCAAGTTTCAAGCCTCATGAGTCAAGTTTCCTCAGACGATTGCTCGGATGGTTGAAAATCGGTTGTATTGGACAAAAGTCAATTGTGGTCAACATACGGTCAAACTTCATAATTTTGGTCAACATCCTCATTTTGAAGTTATATTCATCATTTGATCAAGGGTTGATCATGATTCATCCAAAAACTCAAGATTTGCTCAAAGTCAAACTTTCTAAATTAGGGTTTCAGGTGAAAAGTCAATGAACTTTGGTGATCATAACCTTCTCATAATTTCTCAGAAATTTTCCCACCAAAGCTCATTTTGAAGGAAATTCAATTCTCTACAACTTCATGTCTCACAAGAATGTCCAAAAAATGCTTCATTTGAGAGGTATAGCTCAAAACATTACAGGTCATTTTCAAAGTCAACAAAAAGTCAACATTTTGTTTTGAATATATATTGAGCATGGAAACTCCAATTGAGATGAGACCAAAAAGGTTGGTTAGAGGACTCTTAGAGCTTTCCAAAAAGTCCAAGAACACCCAAAAATGTGGAAAATTGAGCAAGATACACCATTCACAAGTTGGGCAATTTTGAAAGAATGCACAAAGAGAGATACTTCTAAAAATCAATTTTTTTGCAAATGGGCTTGCTTTTTCTTCATCCAAACTTATTCCTCATACAATTAGGAATATCCAAGCCCAATGCCATGAATTTTTGATTTATTTTTCTATTTAATTTTGAATTTATTCATTTAAATACAAATTAAATTTTAAAATAAATTATAAAATCAAAATTAATTGAAAGATTGATTTTATTCCTTCCTTGAGACTCAAGAAACTCACCAAAGTCCAGCAAATTTCGAAATTTGACAAAAATGGCAAGATTGGATTGGAATTGATCAAGTTTTGAAAATTTGATTTTATACAAAAATCAAATTTTGATTATCATTGAATGGTGATTGATTCTTGCCAAAAGCATCTCAAATCCATCAATATAAATACTTGATGCATACCAATCAAAAGAAAAACGAAAAAATTGCCTCAAGAAACCCTAACCTAGAGCCAAAAAATCGTGTTCTTCAAGCTACTAGCAACCCTTGTTCCAGCTCGTTTCAATTGATTTTGAGGATCCAAACACGTTCCTTGATACCCGGGTGATTCGGACTTTTACATTGTCAAAAGCATCAAGAATCACGAAATCCGAATTGGTTTGTTCTTGAAATTTCAAAATTGAATTCCTTCATTCATGCATTATTAACTCGATTTGTTGTTGTTTTGTGTTTAGTGATGTAATTGCAAGCTTTACGGGCAAGTCAATTGAATTTCCATGGCACGAATCGTGTTACACCATGATTAGGGTTTACGTGAGCAATTAGGGTTTCCTTAAATGAAAAAATTGGACAATAAGACCTATACCATTGAGTTCGGGATGACACGAGGAATCGAACCATGGTCTTAGATATTATTTATATTATGTATCTTTGTGTTTTGAATTTTCCGGGGACTTAGCGTCGAGCCATGGCCGTATTGGATTTCAAATATTTAAAGCGAAGAAGCGAAGTCTCCCGGTGATGAGGCAAGTCGAGGCGGCAGCGTGTGAAGACCACTCGCCGTTTTCAAACACAAGCACACATGGCAGCGGTAAAGGCTCTCCTGTTTCAGATGCCCTCAAGGTCACGGGTTCGAATCCATCCGGGCCGGTTTGTTTCTTTTCTCGACTTTGCATATTTTCTATATTTTCATATTTTTAATATTTGCATTATATTTTAATTAATTTCCACATTTTATTTATGCACTAAAAAATTATCAAAAATATTTATTCTTTTTACATTACTTTCCAAAAATCTTTATTTAATTTAATAAATTAAAAACACATTTTTGCATGCATATTTATTTTTTATTTATAATTTTGCATTTAAATCATTGTAAATTCATTTTAAATTATTAAATTGCATCTAAAAAATCCCAAAAAATTATTTTAGCATGTTTGCATTATTTCAGCATGTCATATTTTTCCAATTAAAAGTTTGCATTTTTCTAACATTTTCTCTTATTTCGATTTCATCATATTTTAGATTTCTCTTTCGCTTCACGAGTTAATCCGATTAGACGATTCTTCTGTTTTCATTCTATTTTTCAATAATGTAATTATATACGGGATGTAATAGTTTAATTTAGGATTTTACTTTCCGCATTTTAAATTATGTATACCCCAAAGCCTTGTAATAGCGTAGGATTTACTTTCCGCATTTACATTCGCATTTTACTTTCGCACCTATCAATTGCTAGTAACTAGGCGTGTATGGCAAGATAATAATGAACTTAGCCCACTAACTTGCAAGATAAAATATCTGAAATCAACACATTTCTTCACACACGCACCCCTTAGGGTAATTCTCTCTCGTCGCCTTACGAATTCAATGGTCATGTCCCTCGAACGTGAGGTATTCTAGCACCGTTGCCTTCAAAATAAATCATCATAGTCCCTTCGACACAAAGATCATAAGACCCACGATGTCGCCTCCGAATACATGATCTTGACCCTCGATTGTCGCCTCGAAAATGATGATAGTCCCTTGAATGTGCTAGGACTCTTCCTCTGAGTTGCCTTGATGACCATCCGATGTCCCTTGAGCGTCCGCTTACATCCAGCGAATGGAGCTACCTACTAACTAATGGTAAGGGCGCTATTCTAAAGGAGCGTAAAAGTACGAAAATGACCAATTCAGTGGGTAATAAGTCTTTCGGTTGCTTGCTCTAAACCAAATGCTTTTCACACCACACTCTCTTTCAAAGTTCAAGCTCTTTTCAAAGCGAAACATTTCCGAACACTTTGTATACACTCCTACATGAGTCATTACAAAGTCAAGCGAAATGCCTCTTTCAAAACATTTTTGTCAAACACACGAAAGCAATTTTAAAAGGTGATCTAGAGCAACTAGAGCCGTAGATAACTACGGATGGAAAGGGTGCTAATACCTTCCCTTTTCATAACCATTCTCCCGAACTCAGAATCTAAACGAAGGTCTTTTTCTGTACTTTTACCTTCCCTTAATTGGATAAAAATAAAATTCGGTGGCGACTCTTGCTATCCGCACATTTGGATACAAAAATCCACAAAGTCAGTTCACCGTATTACAGAACTGGCGACTCTGCTGGGGATGACTCCCTAAAGAGAGAATTGCCTTAGGGACTTCTAGATAACTTTTATTGCTTTTTGTTTGACTTGTATGCTTTATCTTTAAGGGTTGCTTGGGTATTATATTTGTGGGGGATCCTACACCCGGATCCGGGTTTCCTTTTAGGTAAGTAGCATTAGATCATTGCGACCGTTAGACGTATAACTAAACGGTCAACATGATGGCTACGTTAGCGTGACACTTTGGTTGTCCCGATACTCTTCATTCCCAAGTTGAAGATAGTATTTGGCTTCTGCGTGGTGTCATCAAGCGCTAACTAAACTTTTAGAACCTTAATTGACCCATCTTGGCCATTAGAAGGTAGTGAGATGGCCGGCTTTGGTGCAGACTAAGGTTGGTTGATACTCGATGCTACGCTCATTGAGATCAGACTTTTGGGATATTTTCGGTCGACCACTTGGTCGTCGTATTGAAATAAACGCATACGAGAAAGATCTATGATATGAGATTCCTAGAACCCGGTTACTATTATAGGACAGGATAAACCAACTCAAACTTTTGGTGGGGTAATCACCTATACCTCATGCAAGCCTTAAACCTAGGCTCATTGTGTGAATTGCTTGTGTGTGCCAAACATGACATCATGACATCATCTGCATTGCATATCATTTCTAACTATTTCAAGGACCTAGGGATTTATCTTTGCTCTGTTTTGTAGGGTGTTATGGCTTCTAGAAAGACTATCCGAATCAACTTCATGGGTATCCCTTCTCAACTCAAAGAATTGGTTTCAGAGATTCCCGACCATGCTCAGTTCATCAAAAGACACGGTTATCTACTTGATTTGGTTATCTCCGGTTTTGAAGAAGATATGATGCATCCTATTTCAGTTCTTCGATCCGAAGCATCATTGCTTTACATTTCCAGATTATCAGTTAGTTCCTACCTTGGAAGAGTTCTCCAAGCTACTTGGGGTACCTATTCTTGACCAAATGCCATTTACCGGTCTAGAAAAGGTTCCTAAGTACGAAGACATTGCATCCGCCTTACATCTTAAACGCTCAGACATTGAAGCCAATTGGGAAACTAGAAGCGGAGTTAAGGGTTTACTTTCTAAGTTTCTAATTAAGAAAGCCCGAGAATTCCTCAAAGTTATGAGTTTCCATGCATTTGAAGACATTGTGGCCTTGCTAATTTATGGTTTGGTTCTATTTCCTAACTCGGATCAATTCATAGATATCAACGCCATCAAGTTGTTTCTTACCCGCAATCCAGTGCCTACTTTACTTGGAGACATTCTACATTCTCTCCACACTTTCTACTAGCGACAAGGAACTCTCATGTGTTGTGTACGTTACTTTCCGGTGGTTTATTTGCACCTTCCTCCATCGATTTTGAAGAGCGAACAAAGGTTGAGATGGTCTCAAAGATTGATGTCACTCTCTCATTCGGATATTCGTTGGAATCTTTTTCTCAAAGGACTTCACATTCATTGGCGTTGTGGAGAATTCCTAATGTACCTACTTGGTATAAGGGAGGTATTACCTACTTCTCTAGCTCTACGTCGGTTTGGTTTTGCTCGAAGAGATGGCCCACATGATATGCTTCTCCAAGATGTTGTGTTCGACTACAATCACGATCTCGAATTGCAGCGAAGGTTCATACACGCTTGGGGCATAAAGAAGGCGATACGGGACTTTGGGGCACGAACTCCATTCCTTGGGAACCTTACCTCAAATGGGTGCGAGCTCAGCTCAAAACCTCATGATGCCATTCACGCTGTTTTACGGTAATTATGAAACTGTTGCTATAGGTGGCGTACCTATACGGTTCTCCATCACGACATGCCTCTCGATTTTGAAGACTTGAAGAGATCACGGATTCGACAAGAAGAGGGATACCTTTGAAGCTCAGTGCTATGCAAGTGAGAAGAAAGTGCTAGAGTTGACCAAGCTACTTCACGAGGAGCGAAACATCAACGCTTACATCGGCACCAAGAGGAAGCGCCCGTGGGAGACTTAGAGCTTTAGGATTCTTATGCTTTTCTTTTATTATTTTGAACTATCTCTTGTACTTAAAAGAAAAAGAATAATAAAAGAGTACTAATAAATGTTTGTTCATTGCTTGTTTAAAAAATTTAAATCTCTAAGGTCCTTGAAAACATTGCATTGCATTCGCATAAACATCGCATAGCATAGCATAACATTGCAACACAGGTACATTGGAGATTGGTTTTCTCATTTGTTCGCTATTTATTTTAGCGAAATGGCTCTTGAGCAGTGTCAAAGATCTCAAGCTCGGAATGCTCGGTTTGAGATGTTCACCGGTTTGGTCAAGGCCAAGAAGATCGAAGAAGCTCATCAACGAAAGAAGAGGTTGTTGGTCTTCTGGGGGGGCTACAAAGGTGGTCCTAAAGTGGTCGGTCGGATAGAGCTCTCTGAAGGAAGTGTTAAGAATGAGGATGAACGAAGTGTCAAGGGTGATGGTGAAGGCAGTCAGCCTAAATCGGAAAAAGATTATGATGATGGCCAATACTCGATAAGGATGACAAGTACAAGCAACTTGAAGACCGTCGAATCTTGTGGAAAACACGAAGATGTCGGGCTGAATTTTGATGATCGAGTCTTGTTCTGGTGTTGTGATTCCTCCCAGTTCAAGGTTCCTACTTTTGCTAAGTATGATGGCATGTCTTGCCTAAGCTACATCGAAATCTTATGTCGAATATCAATCCCACTGATGAAAGTTGTGGATGCACTACTTTCAAGAAAGTTTGTCGGAACTCGGTTGGAATGGTATTATCGACTAGAGAATAGCGTATCCGTACTTGGGTGATTTGGCGGATGCTTTCTGAGACAATATGAGTACAATCTTTGAATTGACACCCACTCGCATGCAACTACAAAGCATGTCTATGGGTCGTGTGAGAAGTTCAAAGAGTATGCTCGGAAATGGAGAGATTTAGCGGTGAGTTCAACCACCCTTGTCAATAGGGAGTTGGTTGATATGTTTATGGGAACACTAACAGGCTCATGCTTGATCATCGATTGGAAACTCTTGACCGGATTCACGAGTGATTACGACGACGACGTATTGAAGGTATCAAAGTGGGAAGATTCGGTAGAGACATCTTCAAATGCTGCGAAAAGATCTTTTGGTGGTAAGAAAGAAGCTAATCTTGTGTATGGTCGAGAAAAGTCGAGCCAAGACCGACCGTGCTCAATCGTGAGGCGGTTGTGATCTCGATCCTACATCGGCCTGACCTCGGAGACACAGCGTGGCAGGCAGCGCCACGAGGCGATTCTGAAGATCAACATGCCATTGTCGCAAGCCTTGCAACACATGTTGAGCGGTGATTACCTTGAGGATCCTCCTCAAAATGTCAACACTTCCTCTCCGAGATACAATCCTAATGCTAAGTGTGCTTACCATTCTAATAGCCGGGACATAACACCGATGATTGTTGGGCCTTGAAGAATAAGATTCAAGATATGATTGAAGCTAAGCGATTGAATTTGATCCTCTGTTGAGACTCGAATGTGATCAAGCGCCTATGCCTAACCATGACAAGAGTTCCAATACCGTTGGTGGCGATACTTATGTTTTCAACATAGATGACTTGACCATTCCTCGATGGTATTAAGAAGAATTTGCTGGCCGGTGTCAATCCGGCATGCCCAGAGAATTATCGTTGGTGCCCATCTGCACGATGGTTGTGCTTGGTTGAGAAGGCGTGTTCGATGCATGATGGATAACCGTGAGATACTATTCCTAAAACCACATGCGAAGGTGTGAAGATATGTCTAAAGTGAAGATCGAAGAATGAAGCGCACCACTTGTGTGGGATACCTTGGGGCAGCCAAGTGGAAAGTATGATTACATGGTGAAGTACATTGTTCCTGAGAGCTACAAGATTTCTATTGAAGATGTTAAGGCAACCGGATGGGGTGACGATTTCCCAGAAGACTATCTTGATGTTAACACTATAAGGATTTCCTCTCGATTACGTGCCTGGTGGCACCTCTCATTATCACTTCTCCAAGACCAGTTCCGTATTCCTCTGACAAGGCTATCCCTTGGAACTATGGAGCTGATGTTTACTATCATGGCGTCAAGCAAGACCCTCTGACCATTGAAGATCTTACAGTTAAAGCTACCGTTCGACATTGACAATATCCGGATCTAGTAAGGTGACGAGCCGGAAGGGTATTCTCTCGAGATATCTCTCCTCCAAAAGATGTGAAATTAAGCCTCTCCAAATATTAGTTTTGATGACGACATCTTCTAGAAGCAAATGATCATGACAAAAGAATGGAAAAAGTCTTGAAGATTAAAAGAAGAATTTTTAAAGAATCAACAATATCAAAAGGTATAAATAATTCTTCAACTTGAATATAGATGTTCACAAAATGCATTCATAATCATATACATATCCCATATGTTTAATAAAAGAAAAATTATGTTTGAAATATTTTTCATAAGGAATTTCTCAAAACAAACTTTTAGGAACGGTTCCTACCATACGAGGAAGGGTTCCAAACTTCTTCAAAAATCACCTTCTGGTTTTGTACCGAACGGGTTGTACCAGGGGAACCGGTTCTGCGTGTAAATGAATTCCTAGTTGTAGCGTTCACTAGGAACGGGTTACTGTGTGGAACCGGTTCCCCAATTCGATGTAGATTCTCTTTTGATTTTGGATATATTTCAAATGGTATTCATTCATGGTTGCATTGCATCTTTTCATATCAAAGGCATGATTGGAAAGGTATTTGTGACATTATAAATTGTGAAATTTTCAAATTCAAATAACTTTCTTCAACTAACAATTTTCATTATTCATTTTCATATTCTCTTGCAAACTTTCAAGTGTTCATACAAAGTCATAATTTTGTGAAACTTGCATTACACATTTTCAATCATTATAAGTTTCATATATGCATTGTGAACATTTATATTATTGCTGAGAATTATTGTATGTCTTGAAGAAGAAGATCAATCAAGAATTGATACTGCTCTCATCTCTTTCAAATCTATTATTGTACTACAAACAGAAATTATTGTGTTCTTACTTTCCAGGATTGTTGGAAGTAAGGTTTGTGCATTGAAGAGGATTGTTCTTCTTGCACATAGTGTTGTTAGACCTTAAAGGTATTAAGAACCTTTGGTCTCCCTATAGGTTAGATAGTAGGCTTCACCTTTTGGTGTGAATAGGCTGTACGATAATTCTAACTATAGTGAAATCTCTTTCGTGTTGGAAAGGGGACTGGAGTACTCTCGGATTGTGAGGGGAACCAGGATATATCGCTGTGTTCTTTACCTTTCTGCATTTATTGCTTTCATCACATCATAACCAAAAGGAAAGAAACACTTGTTTAAAACTTCATATACCAAACCAGAAAAATTAGTACAAGTTTTCATTAAACCGGATAAAATCTTAAAACACCTAATTCACCCCCCCTCTTAGGCGCACTCTTAGACTTACATTTGGTATCAGAGCAAGTTATAGGTAACTTGTTCCTAAAGATCCAGAATGGCTTCCGCAAATCCAAATCCGGTTTTCAAAGATGGTGGTAGTAACAAGCCGCCATTGTTTTGTGGTGAATATTTTGATTTTGGAAAATTAGCATGAAGGCTCATCTTGAAGCACAAGGAGAAGAAATTTGGAATCTGTTGAGAATGGTCCATTTACTCCGGTGTGTGTTGTCAATGGTGTTGGATCCTCAAAGCCTAAAGCATCATGGGATAGCGATGACAAGAAAAAAGTTCTTTTTGACAAAAGGCAATCAACATTCTTCAAAGTGCTCTTAGTATGGATGAATTTTTCGAATATCGGCATGTACAACGCAAAGGAAATTTGGGATACTCTTGTAGAAACTCATGAAGGAACCGAAGTCAAAAGGTCTAGATTGAACACTTTGAGTCAAGAATATGAATTATTCAGAATGTTGCGGAGAATCCATCCTTGACTTGCAAAGAGATTCGTTCCTTGACAAATCACTTGAAGGCACTTGGTAAGACTTTAACTAACGATGAATTAAATCTTAAAGTGCTTGGGTCTTTAACTAGGAATGGCAACCAAAAGTGGCGGCAATATCCGAAAAGAAAAGCCTAGCAACTATGACTTCCGCAACATTATCGAAAGCTTCAAGAATATGAAACGGAACTTGGAAGACTTGAAAAACATGAAATCCAAGTAAGAGATTCAAAAGACATTGCTTTAAAGACAAGGATCAAATATCATGATAGCAATCAAGAGGATGAATCCACAAGTAGTGAAGATGAAGCTTTTATCAAGAAGTTTGAAAAATTTCTAAGAAAAGAAAAGAAAAGGAGATCACTAAAATGGAAGCACCATCAAGGAAAATTAAATGTTTTGAATGTGGAGAAAAGGTCATGTCAAAAGTGAATGCCCTACACTTGAAAGGAAGAATAAACATTTCAAAGGAAAGAAGGACAAAAGGCCAGAGAAAGCATATATAGCATGGGATGATAATGAGATAAGTTCATCATCAGATAAAGAACATGCAAATCTTGCATTTATAGCAACACACAATTCCGAAGATGAAAAGGGCGAGGTTAGTAATGATAACTCTCTTTATGATAATGATGCACAAGGTGCTATAGATGAACTATTAAATGAATGCAAAATTCTATATAAAACTATTTCATCTCAAAAGAAATTAATTTCATCTTTAGAAGAAAAAGTTAAAACTATTGAAAAGAACATAAAGATGAAAAGAAAAGATGATTAGTGATCAAAAAGCAATTTTGTATGCAATAATTGTGAATCACTTTCTTTCAAATTGTTCAATTAAAAAGAGTCTTAGAAAGGTATGAAAAAGGACAAGTTGGATTGGAAAAGGTTCTTAGCACTCAAAGATACCCTAAAGATAAAAGTGGACTTGGTTTTTCAAAATTTTCTCAACCAAGTCCCAATAAAACTATCTTTGTTAAGGCTAATAACCAACCAATTCAAGAGAAAGTGAATAAGCCTAAAGTAGTTCATCATTATCCTAAAAATGAAAGAGTTGTTAAGAATAAAACTTATCCTCCTAGATATATAAGTAATTTTGAACCTACTTGTTTTTATTGTGGTATTAAAGGCCATACACCTAATGCTTGCTACGTGAGAAACTTTAGTGTTCCAAGTGGGCATTATGTGTGGGTCAAGAAAGGAACTAACTATGATGGACCCAAAGCACATTGGGTACCAAATCAAACTTAATTGTTTTGTAGGTTTGCTTGGAGACCACTTCAAAACTTTTGGCTTCTTGATGAGTGGTGACTCTAAGTATTTGATGGGTGACTTAATTTCATTTAACTTTCAAATCTAATCTTAAAGGCCAAGTGTTATCTCACATTTTGGGAATACCTTAAAGGAAGATTTCTTGGCATAGTCAAAGTTGGATCACTTTAACTTTCACATCTCTTGAAGATGTTCTTTATGATAAAGGACTAAAGCACAATCTTCTAGAAAGACAACTTTATGACAAAAGTCTCTTACATAAGGTAAAAATCATTAGTATAAGTTGTTTATTTTTCCAAAATTTCATTATACACTTTGTTAGTCTTTTCCCATCCTTTTGCTAATGACAAAGGGGAGAAGATATATATGTATGTGTATGCTTGTCTCTAACTATTGCGAGCCCCAAGATGTAAAATTATCTTAAATCAAGGAAAGCTTTGATCAAGGGAGTTATCAAAGATAGGGGAGCATTCACATAAGACACTATCATTTGCTCTACATATTAAAAGCACTTCAACTTTCAATGGGTTGTCATCATCAAAAGGGGAGAATGTGAAATCAAGCCTCTCCAATATTAGTTTTGATGACGACATCTTCTAGAAGCAAATGATCATGACAAAAGAATGGAAAAAGTCTTGAAGATTAAAAGAAGAATTTTTAAAGAATCAACAATATCAAAAGGTATAAATAATTCTTCAACTTGAATATAGATGTTCACAAAAATGCATTCATAATCATATACATATCCCATATGTTTAATAAAAGAAAAAATTATGTTTGAAATATTTTTCATAAGGAATTTCTCAAAACAAACTTTTAGGAACCGGTTCCTACCATACAGGGAACCGGGTTCCAAACTTCTTCAAAAATCACCTTCCTGGTTTTTGTACCAGGAATCGGGTTGTACCCATAGGGGAACCGGTTCCTGCGTGTAAATTTTGAATTCCTAGTTGTAACGTTCACTAGGAACCGGGTTCTGCCTGTGTCGGAACCGGTTCCCAGCGAACCAGTGTAGATTCTCTTTTGATTTTTGGATATATTTCAAATGGTATTCATTCATGGTTGCATTGCATCTTTTCATATCAAAAGGCATGATTGGAAAGGTATTTGTGACATTATAAATTGTGCAGAATTTTCAAATTCAAATAACTTTCTTCAACTAACAATTTTCATTATTCATTTTCATATTCTCTTGCAAACTTTCAAGTGTTCATACAAAGTCATAATTTTGTGAAACTTGCATTACACATTTTCAATCATTATAAGTTTCATATATGCATTGTGAACATTTATATTATTCTTTGAAATTATTGTATGTCTTGAAGAAGAAGATCAATCAAGAATTGATCTGCTCATCTCTTTCAAATCTATTATTGTACTACAAACAGAAATTATTGTGTTCTTACTTTCCAGGATTGTTGGAAGTAAGGTTTGTGCATTGAAGAGGATTGTTCTTCTTGCACATAGTGTTGATAGACCTTAAAGGTATTAAGAACCTTTGGTCTCCTATAGGTTAGATAGTAGGCTTCACCTTTTGGTGTGAATAGGCTGTCACGATAATTCTAACTATAGTGAAATCTCTTCGTGTTGGAAAGGGGCGGAGTACTCTCGGTTGTGAGGGAACCAGGATATATCATTGTGTTCTTTACCTTTACGCATTTATTGCTTTCATCACATCATAACCAAAGGAAAGAAACACTTGTTTAAAACTTCATATACCAACCCGGAAAAATTAGTACAAGTTTTCATTAAGCGGATAAAATCTTAAAACACCTAATTCACCCCCCTCTTAGGCGCACTCTTAGACTTACAAAGACAACTGCGACTCCATTTCGCATTCAACCATTCAACCCATTCCCAAGCTAGAGGAAAGAACCGTTGACTCATCTGCTCGACAGTACCAAAGGAAGTTCTTGAAGACACCTCGAACAAGAAATGGAGAAATTGAAGATTATCAAGAAGAGTGACTACGATGTGGTGGAGCAGTTGGGACAAACTCCTTCCAAGATCTCCATGCTTGCTCTGCTCTTGTGCTCGAGGCTCGTACTGGCCTTGGTGAAGTTTACGAAGAATGCTCACGTGCCTCAAGACACTACCAGCCGGTTTGAAGTTTGTATTGCTAGCGGCTGCCAACAACGGCCTAGGTTTCTCGATCTTGATTAACTCCTGGGAAAGAAACACAACAAAGCCTTGCATCCACAGCCGAATGTAAGGGCTACCTTGTCTCATGTTTTGGTGGATAGGTTACGCTTTGAATATTCTTAGAAGGCGCTTTTGATCGACTCGATGTCGAAGGGTTGGTTACGAGACCGGTGACATTATTGAGAGCTTTTGATGGTTCTAGCGAGCGATTGCTTGGAAGCTCACTCGCACTGTTAAGGTCGGTTCCCAGACCTTTGATTCCACTTTCTTTGTCATGGACATCCGTCCGACTTACTCTTACTACTTGGGCCCTTGGATACATGGGGCGGTACCTCTACCTTGCATCGAGGCTGAAGTGCCGGTGAAAGGAAGGTTGTCACGGTGTGCGGTGAAGAAGTATATGGTCGGGTCATGCGATGGATTACATTACCTCGAGATGGAAGGTGAATTCTTTGAGACTCCTGTCAAGCTTTTGAAACAATGTCCAGTCATACTGTGACTCTCCCAGATTACAAGCTCCGCCTAGGATGGCCTCTTGAAAGATGCTCAGTTTTGTCGAAGAAGGTAGTTCTATTTGGGGTCGACTCCTAATCTTCCTTTCAAATTTGACAAGGCGGTTTAGGCTTCATCAAAGGTCAGGAAGATGATCGCGAAAGTGCGGTAACTTCCTTCCGCATCGGCAGTGGAATCCATGCTATAGAAGGCGCGACAGCGGCTTGACATCACAAGTGGATCTTCGACTCCGGATAATGAGACTCGACAATTGGAAGGCGAAGGCGTCATACCAATCTCCTTTGAGAGTAATTGCTTTTGTTTTGCTTTTCGTATTTCTTTATGTTTTGAACAATAAACTTTGAAAGCCTAGTGCCTTGCAGGGGCATCATGGCTCGTTTGCGAGGTTATTATCATCGTTTGCGTATTTTCATTCAATAAATCATTGGACTTTTGCATTCAATTGTTTGTTTTCTTTTACTTTATCACCCTTCAAAAGCTATGTGTTTCTTACACACCACGTGATACAACGTAGAATCACTCGAATCTCGTTGATATGACTATGCTATTGCTAAATATGACTTGATAATCCGATCTACCAAGCCGAAGGCAGTGAGGAAGATTGTGAAGTGCCGGGAGAACTTGTCGAGGCTACTGAAGAAGAGCGAGTTATCTGACCACGAAGAGCAAGTTGAGGTTGTGAATGCGGGTTACGAAGCGAAAAGAGATCAAGATAGGGCGGGTCTTGAGCGATGTCAAGGAAAGATTGGTTCGGATGCTACGAGACTATATTGAGGTTTTTTGGTCATATGAAGACATGCGAGGGTTGGACATTGATATTGTAGTACGATTGCCAACAAAGAAGGTTTTCTCGGTAAAAGCGGAAGGTTAAATGCATGCGTCTGATATAGCGGAGAAAATCAAAGCGAAGTCATGAAGCGGTTCAACGCGGTTTCTTATTGTCACCTCTTATCCCGATGGGTTGCAAATGTGGTACCCGTACCCGAAGGATGGCAAAGAAACGAATGTGTGTGGATTAGAGATCGAACAAAGCGAGTCAGAAAGGCGATTTCCCACTTCCTCATATTGATGTTCTTGTTGACAACACCGCTCAGCATAAGGTTTTCTCCTTCATGGATGGTTTCTCGGTTACAATCGGATCAAAATGGCTCACGAAGACATGGAAGACTACTTTTGTTACGGTGGGAACTTTACTGCTACAAGGTTATGCCGTTCGGACTAAACGCGGGTGCCACTTATCGATGCTATGGTGACATTATTTCATGACATGATCCATCACGAGATAGAGGTCTCGTCGGCGACATGATAGCTCGATCACGGTGAAGAAGAACATCTTGGTCATTTAAATTGTTTGATAGGTTGAAGAAATCTGTTGAGGCTGAATCCCAACAAGTGCACCTTTGGGTCGGATCAGGAAAACTCTTAGGGTTTGTTGTCGATAATAAAGGTATTGAGGTTGACCCGCCAAGGTCAAAGCTATTCAAGAGATGCTAGCGCCCGCCAGAGAAAGAGGTCGAGGAGGTTTCTTGGGCGATTAAACTACATTGCAGTTCATTGCACATAGCTGCTACTTGTGAGCCAATCTTCAAGTTACTTATGAAAGATCAAGTAGTAGAATGGAGCAGCGATTGCGGATCGCTTTTGACAAAATCAAGGAGTACCTACGAGTCCTCCTATCCACGATGCCGCCTGAAGGAAGACCTATCATGTACTTGCGGTGCTAGAGAATTCAATGGGGTGTGTGTTGGGGCAACATGGCGAGTCGGCGAAAAGAGCCGCAATATACTACCTTAGCAAAAGTTTACCGGTGTGAAACAAGATGCTCACACTCGAGAAAACTTACAGCAGCAGCTTGAGCTGCTAGCCGACTAAGGCGATATATGTTGACTCACACTACTTTGTTGATTTCCAAGATGGATCCAGATAAAATACATATTTGAGAAACCAGCTCTCTCGGAAGAATAGCAAGATGGCAAATGATCGACGAGTATGACATCGGTACACTTCTCGAAGCGATCAAAGGAAGTGTAGTAGCCGATCATTTGGCTCATCAAGCCGTAGATGACTATCGATCTATCACGATTCAATTTCGGCGAAGATGTTTTACTAGTTACAGTTGCGAAGAACCGAGGCCGGACGAAGGACACGAACAAGGATCGATGGACCATGGTCTTTGATGGAGCCTCAAGCGCTTGGCAATGGCATTGGCGCCATTATCACATCCTACGGCGGACACCGCCTTTCACCGCTTGATTATGTTTGATTGCACTAACAACATGGCGAATATAAGCGTGCATCATGGGTATCAAAATTGCTATTGACTTAAGAATCAAGTTCTTGCAAGTGTGGAGACTCGGCTTTGGTGATCGATCGATTAAGGCGAATAGGATCTGAAGCATCCGAATCTCATTCCGTATCGAGCATGTTGAGTTTGATCCCTTACTTGAAGAGATTTTTCAATCATATTCCACGAGAAGAGAATCGGTTGGCGGGCGCATTGGCTACTATCGTCTATGTTCAAGGTTAGATGGGACAACGAGGCTCCCCGGATCATCATTGTGAAGTTCGACGAACATATTTTATGAGCTCGACGTAGAAGAGAAACCGTGGTATTATGGCGTGAAGAAATATCTTGAGACTCGGGAATATCCAGCGAGCATCTGTTAATGATAAAGTTCATGAGAAGATTTGCATCCAAATTCTTCCTCGACAACGGCATCTTATACAAAGCAACCACGACTTTGCTTACTCATTGTGTGACGAGAAAGCGACAATGCGTATCATGGAAGAGTTTCACGAAGCGCATTCGGTACCACTCGATGGACACACCATGGCTAAGAAGATTAAAACGAGGTTACTATTGGTCCACCATGGGCGATTGTCACCGCTTCACTCGATCTTGTCACAAATGCGGTTATGCGGACAAATTGCACGTACCTCCGTACATCCCGAATGTTTTAACTTCTCCTTGGCCTTTTGCAATGTGGGGCATTGACATGATCGGAGAAATTAAACCCACGACTTCCAATGGACATCGTTTCATCCTTGTGCAATCGATTACTTTACCAAATGGGTAGAAGCGACCTCGTTCGCATCCGTTACCAAGAATGTTGTGGCTCGATTCATCAAGCATAATCTTATCATCGATATGGCATTCTGAAAGAATTATCACGGAATAGCGGTTCTAATCTCAACAACAAAAATCCTTTGAACTCTGCCTTGATTCAAGATCAACATCACAACTCTTCTCTTATCGGCCTAAGATGAATGGCGCGATGGAAGCCGCCAACAAAAACATTAAGAAGATTATCTGAAGAGATGTGACTTACAAGGATTGGCATGAGATGTTACCATTTGCTCTTCATGGTTATCGCACCACGACCTGAAACATCCACAGGGGCAACCCCTTCTCTCTCGTATCACGGTATGGAAGTCGTCTTACCCATCGAGGTTGAGATACCTTCACGAGAGTCCTCCGGGAGGCGAGTTAGGCGAAGATGATTGGGTCGGACTCGCCTTGACCAAATTAACTTGATTGATGAGAAGCGACTCACGTCCATCGCCATGGACGGATCTATCGAAGCGAATGATCGGGCATTTAACAAGAAGGTCAAGCACGAGTCTACCAAGTCGGTGATCTAGTAGTCAGCGCATCATTCTTCCTGGTGATCCAGGGGCAAATGGACTCCCACCTATGAGGACACTGTTAGTGTTTTAAGTTGGCATCAATTTTGGTAAAACTAGGCTTTAGAAATGTCTTGATAGATGTCATGACATTGATTGAAGATAAATCCTCTTGGACAAGGATGGTAAAAGTACATTTCGAGCAGGAAGCTAAAGCATCTTTGGAAATTACTGACGATCGATGTCATAACGGATGTTATGACATTCGATGTGACGACATTACTGAGAATCGGTTTTCTGATTTTTCGGGAAGTTTGTTGAGCATTTATTTATGTTTTACATTATTAGAAAGTATGCTCACGTGGCTGCTAGGTTAATCTTAATTAAACCTAAATTGGTTGTTGAACAAACCATGTTTTAGGAAGAATTAAGTAAACCCTAGCTATCTTTATGGAAAGCGAAGATTCGGATTGCTTCTATATAAAGAAATCAACCCTTACTCTAAAGCCACGCCTCTGGATTCCATTGAAGACATTGAAGGCTTTTGTTTGTGTCTTATTAAGGTTAGTGCAGTTGGTATTGTGTAATTCTAGTTTCTCTTGTGAGCCAAGCAACTATCAATTGATAAGTGCATTGGACTAGGATTTGTTGTAAGTAGTTTATCACTCAAAGCTTTAAAGCACAGTGTTTGTCTCTTGATTGAAGCTTTGAAGCAAGATCAAGATATTTTATTGAAGTGTGTCTTCACAATTCAATTAGTCAATAGGTTGATATCACTGCGGTGATTGAGGGGAGTAGTGGAACTCGGATCTAAGTAGGACTTAGGTTGAAGTGTCATTGGGTAGGGATTAAGTGAGGTTGTAAGCGGGCGAGTTTAACTACGAATTGATACTACTAATAGTGAATTTCCTCCACGGCTTGGTAGCCTCAGGCGTGGGTTTGTTAGAACGAGTGGGTGAACAACTTATTGTGTTATTCTTGCTTTCTATATTCTTGTGTGAATTGTCAAAGCGATGTCGGATCTTGTGTCATAACATTCTCTGTGACATCAAGTATCGCTGCGAAAATTTCAATTGGCATCGGGCGGGCACCACCTTGCTATTTCAGGTGAGATCTAGGGATAATAGTTTACGGCATAATGGATAAAGCGAGTTTGGAGGTAGACCACCTATTTTGGATGGGTCTAATTATAGTCTTGGAAGCCTCGTATGGTTGCCTTCTTAAGATCGGTGGATATCAAGGCTTGGAGGCTGGCGATAAAGGATGGAAACATCAACCAAGGTTGAGAAAGATGGGACTCTTGTCTTGAAACACGAGGAAGAATGGAGCAAAGAGGAAGAGCTTGCCACAGGAATTCTAAAGCCTTTGAATGCTTTATTTAATGGTATTGACGAAACATCTTGATTGGTTCATCAATGAGCGGCCAAGGATGTTTGGGACACCCTCAAAACCACTCATGAGGAACATCCAAGGTGAAGATGTCAAGACTTGATGCTCACTACCAAATTTGAGAATTTGAAGATGAAGGAAGATGAGACTATTCATGAGTTTCACATGAATGTTTTGGAGATTGCCAATGCCTCGGGAGCTCTTGGTGAAAAGATGTCAGAGGAGAAGCTAGTGAGGAAAATTCTCAGATCCTTGCCTAAAAGATTTGCAATGAAAGTAGCGCAATAGAGGAGGCCGAGGACATCGACACTGAAAGTTGAAGAGCTTATTGGATCTCTTATGACTTTTGAGATGGGAATCAGTGAAACTGTTGACAGGAAGAACAAAAGCATAGCACTTGTATCCAATACTGAAGAAGGATGCAAGGTGGAAGATGAGGAGAAGATATTGAAGCTATAGCTATGCTTAGAAGGCAGTTCAACAAACTCATCAAGAGGATTGATCCAAAGTCAAGGTCAAATGTCAAGGACATTTCATCGACATCAACGGATCTTATGACTCCAGAAGATCGGTCGGAAGAAAAAGGAAGTCAAAGCGGAGGTCAATGTCATGAATGTGAAGGATATGGACACATTAAAGTGAATGTCCCACCTTTCTTAGAAACAAAAAGAAAGGAATGGTGTTACTTAGTGCGATTCGAAGTGAATCGGGAAGAAGCGACTAATCTTGTCTTGCATCTTACGGAAGTTGTAATTGAGATAATAACTCTAGTGATGAGGAAGTGACCTTTGAAGAACTTCGATACTTACAAGAAGCGTATCGGAAGTGGTGAGTATGTCGGTGAATGAAAAGCAGAAAAAGCGATTGAGAAGTTGGAGGCGAGAAAATGTGAAGTGGAGGCGAAAGAAGGAGAATACAAACACTATAAGACATCTCAGCGGTGAAATTACGGTGTTAAATTCCAAGCTTGATCGGATGACTAAATCTGTCAAAATCTTGACCTCTGGAGCAGAAAAATTGGAAGAAATTCTTGACTTGGGCAAAATGGAAACAAGCATGGTCTAGGATATGTGGCGCAAAGGAACACATTAGTGACAAGAAAAGAAGAGGCCTAGAAATCAAAGTCAGGCGGATGTCACAACATTGGAATCAACATCGGGATCGGAGAAACATGAAGAAGAAGTTTCAAAGATGGAGATGTCATCATTGTGGAAGGTTTGGACACATAAAACCCTTACATTATAGGCTACATGGATACCTAATCGGACTCCTATGTTAAGCCTAAAACATCAAAGTACCATACACTCAAAGTGGAAGAAGAGGGAAGCAATGATTGCTCACACTTCTCTTAGGTGTGCGCCAGGAAGATTGGTACTTTGACGGTGGGTGTTCTAAGCATATGGTGGAATAAAAACCTCTTGAATAATGTCAAACCTCATTCCACCAGCTTTGTTACCTTTGGAGATGGAGCTAAAGGAGAAATCAAAGGTGTTGGAAACTTAGGGCTCTGAGTTCCAAATCTAAGTGGAGTCTTCTTGGTAAAAGGCTTGTTGCAACCTCATAAGCATAAGTCGACTATGTGATATGGGATTCAAAGTTAACTTCACTAGATCGAATGTCTTGTAATCAATGATCAACAAAAGTAGTTATGAGAGGAATCGGATCAAAGACAAGCATTACATGTGGGAATCGAGAACACCATCCTCTCATACTGTATGTTCCACAGACAAAGATGAAAAGGAGGTCAAGTTGTGGCACCAAAACTAGGACATCTACATCTCGGAGGAATGAAAAGATCATCTCAATGGAGGTGTCAGGAGGGATACCAAACTTCACATTGATGAAGGAAGGGTGTGTGGTGAGTGCCGGGTTGGAAAGCAAACGAATGTCACACCAATGTCTAGACATCAGACCACATCTAAAATCTGGAGGCTGCTGCACATGGACTTGATGGGGCCTATCTTGAGTTAAGCCTTGGTGGAAAAAGATATGCCTATGTTGTTGTGGATGACTTCTCAGTTACGGATAAACTTCATCAAAGAAAAATCGAAGTGTTTGATGTCTTTAAGGAGTTGTGCAAAAGACTTGAGAGAGAGAAGGAAAGGCATTGTCGAATAATAAAGTGACCATGGAAAAGAATTTGAGAATAGCAAGTTTGATGAATTACATTTCCTCGAGAAGGGATCAACCATGAGTTCTCTTCTCCTATAACACCACAACAAAATGGGGTTGTGGAAAGAAAGAATAGGACTATCTGAGGAATGCCGAGCAATGATTCATGCTAAGAAACTTCCTATTCATTTTTGGGTGAAGCTATGAATACGACTTGCTATGTTCTGAGGTTACCTTAAAAGGCTGTCTCCACTGTATGAGCTATGGAAAGGAAGAAAACCAAGCTGTGAAATACTTTCATGTGTTTGGGAGCAAATGCTATATTACGACGGATCGTGATCAAGGAAAAATGGATTCTAAGAGTGATGAAGGCATTTTACGGGATACTCCACAAACAACGAGCATATAGGGTATTCAACTCAGAACCCGTTATGATGGAGTCTATTAATGTCATTGTTGATGATCATTATCGGGCACAATGTCCCGTATGATGTTGAGACATGGTTTGAGACATCACCTCAAGTATCGATAAGGAAAATGTTCCTACTCTACTTCACCTAAATCGAACACGAGCAAACAAAGATCCCTCAATCGAGGATTGGAAAGATCATCAAAGGATCTCATCATTGGAGACCAAAGGTGTTGTTACAAGATCGAGCTTTCAAACTCACGCCGTGTCAAAAATAGAGCCAAAGAGTGTCAAAAAGCTCTATGTGATGAATTTTGGATTGGAGCAATGCAAGAGGATTGAACGATTCAAGCAACATAGTATGGGAATTAGTTCCTAGACGGAAGGAACCAACATCATTGGCACTAAGTGGATCTACAAGAACAAGTCGATGCGAAGGTTGTCACGGGGAATAAAGCAAGACTTGTTGCTCGGGGTTACACTCAAGTGGAGGAATTGACTTTGATGAGACCTTTGCACCGGTGGCTAGGCGGAATCAATCGGGCTTCTACTAGGAGTTGCTGCATTACGAAATTCAAATTATTTGGATGGATGTGAAAAGTGCCTTCCTAAATGGCTACTTAAATGAGGAAGTATATGTAGAAACGACCTAAAGGTTTGTGGATCAAGTTTTCCTAAACATGTCTGATTAAGGAAAGCCCTATATGGTCTAAAACAAGCCTAGGGCCTGGTATGAAAGGCTGACCAAGTTTCTTACAGACCAAAGGATACAGGAAAGGAGGATTGGATAAAACTCTCTTTGTCAAGAATGAAGGTGGAAAGGTTATGGTGGCTCAAATCTATGTTGATGACATAGTATTTGGAGGAATGTCAGAGACAATGGTGAAACAATTTGCCAATCAAATGCAAGCAGAGTTTGAAATGAGTCTCATGGGAGGTTAACTTACTTCCTTGGGTTGCAAGTCACGCAGATGGAAGATTCAACATTTCTTTCACAAAGCAAGTATGCAAGGAATATTGTCAAGAAGTTTGGAATGGAGAATGCCAGCCATAAAAGGACTCCTGCTCCTACACATTTGAAGTTGACCAAGGATGCAAGTGGAGAAAAGGTTGATCAAAGTTTATATAGAAGCATGATAGGGAGCTTGTTGTACCTAACCGGACGGACATCGCTTATCGGTTGGGGTATGTGCAAGATATCAAGCTGAGCCTAAAGTAAGTCACATTAACCAAGTGAAAAGAATCCTGAAATATGTGTGTGGAACTTGCAATTATGGTATCCTATATTCCCATGGATGTGAACCAATTACATGCGGATCTTGTGATCTTGTTGGTGGGAGTCTTGATGGCGGAAAAGTACCTCTGGAGGATGCTTCTTCTTGGGAAACAATCTTGTTTCTTGGTTTAGCAAGAAGCAAAACTGTGTGTCTATCCACTTGAAAATTTGAATACATAGCGGTGGTAGCGATTGTTCTCAAATAGTGCGGATGAAGCATATTTGTGCAGTACAATGATCATGACATTGTCTTGTGACAATCTGAGTGCTATTAATATATCAAAAATCCTATACAACACAGTGGGACTAAGCACATAGACATCGAGACATCACTTCATCGAGAGAACTTGTGGAGGAGAAGGTGATTAAATTGGATCATGTAGTCACGAACTTCATGGTGACATTTTACCAAGGCTCTTGATGCTAGTCAATTTGAAAACTTAAGAACAAGCGGGCATTTGTCGGTATGAGGAATTGTAGCAATTAAGATTGCCTCAAGAAAGGGAAGAGACCATTTATTAATTATAAGTGGGTCGATTGATTATTGCCTCCTATTTTATAGGGTTCAAGAATGTGAAAAGACTCCTCCATATAATAGCATTTTCATTTGAAAGTATCATATCTTCTCCATCCAACGGATACTCTCGATCGCTTTGTCACTCTTGGTCTCGATTCTCAACCTTTCCCGAGAAATATGTCTTCCTCATCCTCCTCGGATTACATTGTTCATCTCCCACCATGGGTGAGATTAGGGCATTTCTTTGAAGCCATGATATTGAACTGTGAAGGTCTCCTCGGTGATTCAATGGGCGATTCAGAATCGGCATGCAGAAGGATCAAGGTTCATCTCTTGGTAAGACTCTGCCTCTTCTTTCCCCTTGAGATAAGAAATAGGGAAGGTACCAAGTATGTAGAGAAGCCATTGCTAGGATAGTCACGAGAATCCTAGATGAACATCATTCTGTTCACGAATTTGGTTCCCTTAATCAAAGACTGCTAGCCCTAGTTTAGCGGATGATCCGGATGTCACAAAGAATGTCATGACATCGATGATCACGTCGAGCAACTCATGTGAACCACGATTCTTGATTTCCTGTCAAAGCAAAGGGAGGTATTCACGGTTCTCAAGTTGAGCAAATAACGAGCTGGAACTTCCTCAAAAAGTATAGAGCAAAATTTGCTGGTTGTTCAAAATGCAAAAGGACACCAATGGTCAAGAAAAGGAAAGCTCTGAAGCAAAACTGAACAAGCTTGATAAGGCGGATGATCGATCTTTGACAAATAAGATGCCTCTTGAGGAGAGCAACTAATTAAGTTGTTGTGTTGCTTTCCTTGTTTTTGTATTACATCTATTTCCTATTCTTTATTATTTGTAGTCATTACGTTTGTGTCCATTTGTTCTTCCTTTTGGATATTGTAAACATTATCTGTGTGATGTATCCTGTTATACTTCTTTGGTACTAAATTACTTGCTGGTATATTTCTCTTGTTGTTGACACTTTTAAGCAGTTAAGGGAGCTTGAAGTGTTTTGCCTTTGGCCTTTATGGCTAAAGGGAGAAGAAATACTGTGGGAAGTATTAATGTTTGGGAAATTGTATGGGGGAATTGTATGACCTGTTTGTTTGTGGGCAATTGTATTTGGGACAACTATGGGAGAATGTTGGGACATGTGTATGGGTAGAATTTATCTTCTCTTAGTTCTAGGTACTTAAAGCTTAGGAAAGTTTAGGGAAACTCAGAACTAGGTAATAGTCTTCTGCTGCATTTCGTACTCTGATAGGTCTAGTAGTTTTAGCCAAAAACGTGCCAAAGGGGGAGTTTGTTAGTGTTTTAAGTTGGCATCAATTTTGGTAAAACTAGGCTTTAGAAATGTCTTGATAGATGTCATGACATTCGGAGATTGAAGATAAATCCTCTTGGACAAGGATGGTAAAAGTACATTCGAGCAGGGAAGCTAAAGGCTGTCTTGGAAATTCTGACGATGCGATGTCATAGCGGATGTTATGACATTCGATGTGACATTACATTACGAATCGGTTTTCTGATTTTTCGGGAAGTTTGTTGAGCATTTTATTTATGTTTTACATTATTAGAAAGTGTGCTCACGTGGCTGCTAGGTTAATCTTAATTAAACCTAAATTGGTTGTTGAACAAACCATGTTTTTAGGAAAATTAAGTAAACCCTAGCTATCTTTATAAGCCAAAGCGAAGATTCGGGCGCTTCTATATAAAGAAATCAACCCTTACTCTAAAGCCACCTCTGGATTCCATTGAAGACATTGAAGGCTTTTGTTTGTGTCTTTATTAAGGTTAGTAACGATTGGTATTGTGTAATTCTAGTTTCTCTTGTGAGCCAAGCAACTATCAATTGATAAGTGCATTGGACTAGGATTTGTTGTAAGGGTAGTTTATCACTCAAAGCTTTAAAGCACGAGTGTTTGTCTCTTGATTGAAGCTTTGAAGCAAGATCAAGATATTTTATTGAAGTGTGTCTTCACAATTCAATTAGTCAATAGGTTGATATCAACTGCGGTGATTGAGGGGAGTGAGTAGGAACTCGGATCTAAGTAGGACTTAGGTTGAAGTGTCATTGGGTAGGGATTAAGTGAGGAGTTGTAAGCGAGCGAGTTTAACTACGAATTGATACTACTAATAGTGAATTTCCTCCACGGCTTGGTAGCCTCAGGCGTAGGTTTGTTAGAACCAGGCGGGTGAACAACTTATTGTGTTATTCTTGCTTTCTATATTTCTTGTGTGAATTGTCAAAGCGATTATCGAATCTTGTGTCATAACATTCTCTGTGACATCAAGTATCTGCTGCCGAAATTCGGGACCGTTTGTAGTCAAGATAGTATTTTTCGGTGGAGCTATGATACTTAGCACCATGGATGGTGAATACTTCCACACCACATGAGCGAGACATAGTCAAAAATACTACGCATAACGAGACCGCTGGGTCGGTGACCTAAAAAATAAGGGCATCTGGCGAACCAAGGGTTCGGGCAAAAGTTAAGGATATATACAAAACATGTACACGGTAAGTCGAAAACACGAAAAGGCGGCTTGGGAAAAAAGGTATCATGGGCGAAAACCGAAAGGGAGGTCTAGGCAAAGTTAGGGATTTAAGCGTCGACTATGTCTCTTCGGATCACACCTTCGGACTACTATCGGCATTCAAGATTCAAATGGCGAAGATCAATTCACTCACTTTCTCTTGTGACAAAGAGATGAGATAGTTGAAATATAGTACTAGCTAACGAGATTGTTTCGCATAGCTTTTACCTTTCTTGTATACAAACTACTTGGCCATACGCCACATTTCAAATGAATACAAATTCTTTCTCTTTACATATTTCACTATTGTCGTTTGCAATAAGTCCAACGTTTGCTTTGAATGATTATATGCATTTGACAATAAGAATCTCTTCACAAACATGCGAAAAGTGGACATACCAAAAGTAATTACTACAGGCTCTAGGAATCGAGATGACGAAAGTCACATGCATTTCCCAGGCGGGATCTCCACAGCGATGTAAACACCACAAGTCTTCCCAGTAGTATCGTTAGTCCCGAACAATGATTCCGCTCAACTGAGCAATGTCGCATCAGTCTCCAAGCAGTAACACTTCATTCCCATCCGAGGTATTTATCATCAGCAGAATATCTCCCAACAATTCCCCTTTTCTCCAGCAGCGGTATCCGGACTTGAAACTTGGTCAGATAGTGCACCGGAGAAAATTTACATCTTATTCCCGGTCGGAGATTCCAGCAAGGTCTCCCCAGCAACCATCAAACGCTCTCCAGCGAGCTCTACATTCAGAATCCCCAATAGATCGCCTCCCAGATTCTCCTCAGCAGGGTCTATATATGAGATCTCCGACAACGAGCTCCTCAGTCTCTACCCTCCTCAACAATATCTAGGCCCAAGACTTGGTCAAATACTGCATCGGAGGAATCCAGGATATCTTTCTTCTCTTTCAAAAGCGGGGTTCTCACCTACTCAATTCCCCGAGCAGAAGTCAGAAATCTTCAAACAGAACATCCGCATCTTCTTCAAGATGGATATGTTTTGAAATATCACAACACTCGTCATTCATACATTTCTCATAAAAACACAATATACGCATATGTCATTCATACTTTGTCATGCATCATACTTTGCATAAAGCTAACAAATATTCTATCAAAGTTTCTCTTGTTTTCTCCAAGCGGTGAAAGTCATTTACGGCATAAGCAGGTCGAGTTAAGCCCGAATCGCGGAAAACTATCCGAACCGCCCTTGGTTGTCCTCGACAACGAGTCGAGATTAAGCCAGAATCGACGGAAAACTATCTAAAAGACCGCCCTTGGTTGTCCTCCGACGGTGGTCGAGATTAAGCCCGAATCGGCGGAAAATTATCGAAAGACCGCCTCGGTTATCCTCCGATAACGGGCAATGGATCGACACCCGATGCCTGACGGAAGCTATCCACATTCTTGCCAACTACTATTTCCCTCGAGTAATCAACACGAAGATTTATTACGATTCCTTATTATCAATGCAACTACGAGTCTAGCGTCGACTCGGTTGCCTGGATGGCATCTTAAGCCCATCTCGACTACTTGTCAACATTTCTTCACTTTTAGAATCTGCATATATGGTTAAAATCAATGCAAACCAATAACTACATTCAAAATGAACACGAAGTCTAGCATCGACTTCCTCCGGATGGCATCTTAATCTCCCTCCTTTCTAGGAGCGTCCATGAGCCTAGCATATGGCTCACTTTCCGCAATCCTCGATATCGAGTCTAACGTCGACTCATTCCCCGGCTTCTCCAAATGGCATCTGTAAGCCCATTCCGCAACACCGACCGAGGGCGAGTGCAAATTTTCGGTGTACTCGAGTGTTGATCATCTTCTACCTCCGGGCCACGACGGACAAGCATGTCAATCTAACCTTCCGATACAAGAAGATTGAGCAGGGCAGCTGTCATACCCAAAATTTTCCCTCCATCTACTCAAGAAGCTTCATACATCCCTCTAAGTTCCTCGAGAGTTGATCGGACAAACTCTCTCTAGACAATCAACCCAAACTAGGGTTTGGTATCCCTAAGTCAAGATGAACTTCAACATCTCCCATGGTCTTCATGCCTCCTCATATGCTTCAAATATTCTCCATGTCAAGTTTCAAGCCTCTGAGTCAAGTTTCCTCAGACAATTGCTCGGATGGTTGAAAATCGGTTGTATTGGACAAAAGTCAGCTGTGGTCAACATACTGATCAAACTTCATAATTTTTGGTCAACATCCTCATTTTGAAGTTATATTCATCATTTGATCAAGGGTTGATCATGATTCATCAAAAACTCAAGATTTGCTCAAAGTCAAACTTTCTAAATTAGGGTTTCTAGGTGAAAAGTCAATGAACTTTGGTGATCATAACCTTCTCATAATTTCTCGAAATTTTCCCACCAAAGCTCATTTTGAAGGAAATTCAATTCTCTACAACTTCATGTCTCACAAGAATGTCCAAAAATGCTTCATTTGAGAGGTATAGCTCAAAACATTCTGGTCATTTTCAAAGTCAACAAAAGTCAACTTTTTGTTTTGAAGATATATTGAGCATGGAAACTCAATTGAGATGAGACCAAAAGGTTGGTTAGAGGACTCTTATAGCTTTCCAAAAGTCCAAGAACACCCAAAATGTGGAAAATTGAGCAAGATACACCATTCACAAGTTGGGCAATTTTGAAAGAATGCACAAAGAGATACTTCTAAAAATCAAATTTTTTGGGCTTGCTTTTTCTTCATCCAAACTTATTCCTCATACAATTAGGAATATCCAAGCCCAATGCCATGAATTTTTGATTTATTTTTCTATTTAATTTTGAATTTATTCATTTAAATACAAATTAAATTTTAAAATAAATTATAAAATCAAAATTAATTGAAAGATTGATTTTATTCCTTCCTTGAGACTCAAGAAACTCACCAAAGTCCAGCAAATTTCGAAATTTGACAAAAATGGCAAGATTGGATTGGAATTGATCAAGTTTTGAAAATTTGATTTTATACAAAAATCAAATTTTGATTATCATTGAATGGTGATTGATTCTTGCCAAAAACTGTCTCAAATCCATCCAATATAAATACTTGATGCATACCAATCAAAAGAAAAACGAAAAAATTGCCTCAAGAAACCCTAACCTAGAGCCAAAAAACCGTGTTCTTCAAGCTACTAGCAACCCTTGTTCCAACTCGTTTCAATTGATTTTGAGGATCCAAACACGTTCCTTGATACCCCAGGAGTGATTCCAGACTTTTACATTGTCAAAAAGCATCAAAAATCACGAAATCCGAATTTGGTTTGTTCTTGAAATTTCAAAATTCGAATTCCTTCATTCATGCATTATTAACTCGATTTGTTGTTGTTTTTGTGTTTAGTGATGTAATTGCAAGCTTTCTGGGCAAGCCAATTGAATTTCCATTGCCTGAATCGTGTTACACCATGATTAGGGTTTCTGTGAACGAATTAGGGTTTCCCTTAAATGAAAAAATTGGACAATAAGACCTATACCATTGAGTTCGGGATGACCTGAGGAATCGAACCATGGTCTTAGATATTATTTATATTATGTATGCTGTGTTTTTGAATTTGCCAGGGACTTAGCATCGAGCCATGGCGTATTTGGATTTTCAAATATTTAAAGCGAAGAAGGCGAAGTCTCCGCGGTGATGAGGCAAGTCGAGGCGGCGTGTGAAGACCACTCACCGTTTTCAAACACAAGCACACATGGCGCGTGATAAAGGCTCTCCTTGTTTCCGAGATGCCCTCGAGGTCACGGGTTCGAATCCATCGAGGGCCGTTTTGTTTCTTTTCTCGACTTTGCATATTTTCTATATTTTCATATTTTTAATATTTGCATTATATTTTAATTAATTTCCACATTTATTTATGCACTAAAAATTATCAAAAATATTTATTCTTTTACATTACTTTCAAAAATCTTTATTTAATTTAATAAATTAAAAACACATTTTGCATGCATATTTATTTTTATTTATAATTTTGCATTTAAATCATTGTAAATTCATTTTAAATTATTAAATTGCATCTAAAAAATCCCAAAAAATTATTTTAGCATGTTTGCATTATTTCCATCATGTCATATTTTTTCCAATTAAAAGTTTGCATTTTCTAACATTTTCTCTTATTTGATTTCATCATTTTCAGATTTCGCTTCACGAGGTTAATCCGATTAGACGATTCTTCCGTTTTCATTCTATTTTTCAATAATGTAATTGTATACGAGATGTAATAGTTTAATTTAGGATTTTACTTTCCGCATTTTAAATTATGTACGCCCAAAGCCTTGTAATAGCGTAGGATTTACTTTCGCATTTACATTCCATTTACTTTCCGCACCCTATCAATTGCTAGTAACTAGGCGTGTATGGTGTCATAACCCAAAATTTGCCCTCCATCTATTCAAAGATTTCATACATCTATGCTCGAGGTTCCTCGAGAGTTGATCGGACAAACTCTCTCTGAACAATCGACCCAAGCTAGGGTTTGGTATCTCTCAAGTCAAGATGGATTTCCAACATCATAAATGGCCTTCATGCCTCCTCATATGCTTCAAAGATTCTCCATGTCAAGTTTCAAGCCTCACAAGTCAAGTTTCCTCAGACAATTGCTCGGATGGTTGAAAATCGGGTGTGTTGGACAAAAAGTCAGCTGTGGTCAACATACTGATCAAAACTTCGATTTTGGTCAACATCCTCATTTTGAAGTAACATTCATCATTTGATCAAGGGTTGATCATGATTCATCAAGAAAACTCAAGATTTGCTCAAAGTCGAACTTTCTAAATTAGGGTTTAGATGAAAAGTCAATGAACTTTGTGATCATAACTTTCTCATACTTTCTCAGAAATTTTCCACCACCTCTTGTTTTGAAGGAAATTCAATTCTCTACAACTTCATGTCTCACAAGAATGTCAAAAATGCTTCATTTGAGAGGTATAGCTCGAAAACATTACGGGTCATTTTCAAAGTCAACAAAAAGTCAACTTTTTGTTTTGAAGATATTTTGAGCATGGTAACTCCAATTGAGATGAGACCAAAGACATTGTTTAGAGCACTCTTAGAGCTTTCCAAAAAGTCCAAGAACACTCAAAAATGTGGAAAATTGAGCAAGATACACTACTCGGAAGTTGGGGAATTTGGATGATTGCACAAAAGGACATTTGGTCAAATTGCAAAATTTTCCAAATGGGCCTATAATCTTTTGATCCAAACTTGTTCATGACAATATTTTTGACCCATAAATGCTTGGCCATGGCAATTTTCTATTTTATTGATTTTATTTTGAATTTTAGAATATTTAATTCAAAATTAAATTATATAAAATAAGAAAATCATATTTTTTCCAAAAGGGCTGATTTTATATGTTCCTTGAAGTCCAAGATAGCCCAATATACTTGCCAAATTCGTGCTTGATCTTGCATTGAAGGAGAAATCAAATTTTTCAAGAAAATTGATTTTATTTGAAAAATATTGAATGCTCCAAATCAAATCTTTTCCATTCCTTTTCCTCTCAATCCTCTCTATAAATACTCGGCATTGTGTACAAGCATGAGGAGGAACCTAACCTAAAACAAACCCAAACTCTTGCAAAATTTTCTCAATTCTTGAAAATTAATTTTATTCTCGACCTTTCTCAACCTCTTCGACCATCCAAAGCGTGCTCGGGGGTAAGTATGAGTAAGACTACATCATTGGTATTGATTAAAACAAGCTAAATCGTGCCATACACATTCATACATATTTGAATTTTTCTTGAAATTGCATTTTGTTATTCTGCGTGCTTTAATCGTTTCTAATGGTTTGAATGTGTTCATGAGGTTATACTTGACTAATCTGGGCCATCGTTTGAGAGGTTGAACGTGAGAATCGCGATTTGCCATTATTAGGGCTTTTGGAACTGTTTCGTTCGAACCGGTTGATCTGAGCCTTTTCGGAAACTAGCACCACCATCGTGTTCGCAGCCCTCGATTTAGGGGGGTAGGGTATCCTTTTGCTCTTTAAATTTCGTGTTTTGCAGGTTTGATCATCGTGGCCATCGGAGAAGACGACCGGAGCTAGGGCTCCGGCGTCGTTGAATGTGTTGACGGCGAGGAAGGGTGGCGGAAGAGCAGCGTTCGATTCGCTCATTCATAAGTCAAAGGACCACCATGTTGTGTTTTGACCTCCCAATTGCGGCGTGTGCACTCTTGATCCCACGTTTTCATTCCATAACACCAGATGACATATGGCGTGGTGGTTAAGTCGTTCCCTGTTCCAAGATACTCTCACATGTCCCCTGTTCGATCCTTCCCAGCGCCGGTTTTACCTTTTCTTTTCACAAACTCAAACTTTTCACTATTTTTCATATTTTCTTTTATTTAATATTTTCCATTTATTTTAATTTCTTTACACATTTTATTTCTGCATTAAAAAATCATCAAAAACATTTTTTCTTTTTACATTATTTTCATAAAAATGTTTATTTAATTTAATAAATTAAAAAATATAATTTTTGCATGCATATTTATTTTTATTCATAATTTTGCATTTAATTCACTTTTAATTGCATTTTAATTATTAAATCTTTTCCAAAAAATCCCAAAAAATTATTTTAATTTATTTATCTTATTTCCAGCCTATGTTAATTTTCTCATATTAAAATTTGCATTTTTTCTAACATTTCATCTTGTTTCGTTTTCATCGTATTTTCCGATCTCTTATTCTTTCACAGGTTGCTCCGATTCGGACGTTTTCTTTTTATCATTCTATTTTTTCCAATAATGTAATTGTTCATGGGTTGTAATAGCTTAATCTAGGACTTTATTTTCCGCATTTTAAATTATGTATCTGCCCCAAAGCCATGTAATATCGTAGGATTTACCTTTCCGCACCTTTACATTCCGCATTTACTTTCCGCATATCAATTGCTAGTAATTAGGCGTGTATGGCAAGATAATAATTGGACATAGCTCACACTAATCTTCAAGATAATATATTCTGAATTTGACACACTTCTTTCACACACGCACCCCTTAGGGTAATTCTCTCTCGTTGCCTTTCGATTTCAAATGGTCATGTCCCTCGAGCGTAGAGGTATTCTAGCGTTGCCTTCAAACAAATCATCATAGTCCCTTGATACAAAGATCATAAGACCCACGATGTCGCCTCGAATACATGATCTTGACCCTCGATTGTCGCCTACGAAAATGATGATAGTCCTTGAATGTGCTAGGATACTTCCTACAAGTTGCTTCGATGACCATCGATGTGTCCTTGAGATGTCCGCTTACATCCAGATGGAGCTACCTACTAACTAATGCGGCTGGCGCTATTCTAAAGGAATGAAGTACAAAAACGACCAATTACGAGTGGGTAAATAAGTCTTTTAGTTGCTTGCTCTATCAAATACTTTTCACACCACACTCTTTCAAAGTTCAATTTCTTTCCAAAACAAAACATTTCGAACACTTTGTATACACTCCTACATGAGTCATTACAAAGTCAAAGCGAGATGCCTCTTTCAAAACATTTTTGTTAAACACACAGAAAGCAATTTTAAAAGTAATCTAGAGCAACTAAGAGCCGTAGATAACTACGGATGGAAAGGGTGCTAATACCTTCCCTTTCATAACCATTCTCCGAACTCGAGAATCTAACGAAGGTCTTTTTATTACTTTTACCTTCCCTTAATTGGATAAAATAAAAGTCGGTGGCGACTCTTGCTATCCACATTTGGATACAAAAATCCTACAAAGTCGAGTTCACCGTATTGAGCTGGCTCTGCTGGGAAGAACACCAAAGAGAATTGCCTTAAGGATTTCTAGATAACCTTTACCGCTTTTGTTTGACTTGTATGCTTTATCTTTAAGGGTTGCTTGGGTATTATATTGTTGAGGATCCTACACCGGATCCGGTTTCCTTTTAGGTAAGTAGCATTAGATCATTGCAACCGTTAGGCGTATAACTACGGTCAACATGATGGCTACGTTAGCGTGACACTTTGGTTGTCCGATACTCTTCATTCCCAAGTTGAAGATAGTATTTGGCTTCTGCGTGGTGTCATCAGCGCTAACTAAACTTTAGAACCTTAATTGACCCATCTTGGCCATTAGAAGGTAGTGAGATGGCGGCTTTGGTGTAGACCGAGGTTGGTTGATACTCGATGCTACGCTCATTGAGATTAGACTTTTGGGACATTTCGATCGACCACTTGGCGTCGTATTGAAATAAGCGCCTCGAGAAAGATCCGTGATGTGAGATTCCTAGAACCGGTTACTATTATAGACGGGATGAACCAACTCAAACTTTTGGTGGGGTAATCACCTATACCTCATGCAAGCCTTAAACATAGGCTCATTGTGTGAATTGTTTGTGTGTGCTAAACATGACATCATGACATCATTCGAATTGCATATCATTTCTAACTATTTCAAGGACCTAGGGATTTATCTTTGCTTTGTTTTGTAGGGATTATGGCTTCTAGAAAGACTATCCGAATCAACTTCATGGGTATCCCTTCTCAACTCAAAGAATTGGTTTCAGAAATTCCCGACCGTGCTCAGTTCATTAAAAGACATGGTTATCTACTTGATTTGGTTATCTCCGGTTTTGAAGAAGATATGATGCATGTCCTATTCCAGTTCTTTGATCCGAAACACCATTGCTTTACATTCCGAGATTATCAGTTGGTTCCTACCTTGGAAGAGTTCTCTAAGCTACTTGGGGTGCCTATTCTTGACCATATGCCATTCACCGGTTTAGAAAAGGTTCCTAAGTTCGAAGACATTGCATCCGCCTTACACCTTAAGCGTTCAGATATCGAAGCCAATTGGGAAACTAGAAGTGGAGTTAAGGGTTTACTTTCCAAGTTCTTAATCAAGAAAGCCCGAGAATTCCTCAAAGTGATGAGTTTCCATGCATTTGAGAACATTGTGGCCTTGCTAATTTATGGTTTGGTTCTATTTCCTAACTCGGATCAATTCATAGATGTCAATGCCATCAAGTTGTTTCTTACCCGCAATCCTGTGCCTACCTTACTTGGAGATATCCTACATTCTCTCCACACTCGTACTACTAAGAGACAAGGAACTCTCATGTGTTGTATCCGTTACTTTCCGGGTGGTTTATTTCGCACCTTCCTCCATCGATTTTGAAGAACGAACAAGGGTTGAGATGGTCTCAAGATTGATGTCACTCTCATTCCGAGCATCCGTTGGAATCTTTTCTCTCAAAAGGACTTCACATTCATTGAGCGTTGTGGAGAATTCCCTAATGTACCTACTTGGTATAAGGGAGGTATTACTTACAACCCTTCTCTAGCTCTCGTCGGTTTGGTTTTGCTCGAAGAGATGGTCCACATGATATGCTTCTCCAAGATATTGTGTTCGACTACAACCACGATCTCGAATGCAAGCGAAGGTTTATACATGCTTGGGGCATGGTAAAGAAAGCGATACCAAGACTTTGGGGCACCGAACTCCATTCCTTGGGAATCTTACCTCAAATGGGTGCGAGCTCGAGCTCAAAACCTCATGATGTCATTCACTTTGTTTACGGTAATTATGGAACTGTTGCTATAGGTGGCGTACCCTATCTTGTTCCCCATCGACATGCCCTACGATTTTGAAGACTTGAAGAGATCTGGATTCGACAAGAAGAGAGGATACCTTTGAAGCTCAGTGCTATGCAAGTGAGAAGAAGGTACTAGAATTGACAAAGCTACTTCACGAGGAGCGAAGCATCAACGCCTACATCGGCACCAAGAGGAAGCGCCCATGGGAGACTTAGAGCTTTAGGATGTTTATGTTTCCTTTTATTGTTTTGAACTACCTTTTGTACT